>SCLH01000174.1:318652-361074 GCA_004367855.1 Oikopleura vanhoeffeni
AAAATTTGACCATTTTTCGCTCTTTAGTGACCGTTCAGTACATAATTGACTCATAGTTGCTTATATTTTCATTAGAAAGTCGACCTTTCCGATTATTTTGAGGGTACTCACAAGCCTCTACGGTGAACTTAAAATTGGACTTGAACTTTGTTATCAAAAATAGTTCTTTTTTTATTTTTATGAAGCTGATTTTGTAAAAATTTTTATAAAAACATAAAATTTTTTTTGCAGATTGTATACCCAAATTGGTGACGGTTTAATATTTCATTTAAAAATGCCAAATTAACCTTAAATTCGTGTTACTTATGCTCTTGTTTGTGAGAATCGGCGAAAATGAGAGGGGAACTATCAGGGGTCTGTTCCGATATTCCGCCGGCCAAAATGACGCTTCCCCAAAATATTTTTGGTATCTGTGTTCTGAAACACGCTCGTGCAGGTGGGGGTTAAGCACCCTCTTGAAAATGCAGAAAATTTGACTAAAAATTAATTTAAAAAAGAAAGAAATTGGAACTTAAAATGACCAGATTTTTTTTTACTTTTGAAATGCATTACTTCAAATCGTATAAAATTACCAATGCATAGATTTTGGCTAAGATGAGGGACTTAAAATGTATGCCCAGTTTTAAAATCCGCTTGTCATATTTTAATGAGTTTGCGTTTTTATTATTAATTTGTGAACAATAAGAAAAAATCGTAAACTCATAGGACGATGATTCATTTTAAATGAGACATTTAACGATTATTAATGTTACTAAGAAATGTGAGTTTTAGTTCTTATCCATTTTCAAGAAATAAAGGAGTCAAAATCGAAAGAGAAAATTTTGTTCAAAAAGGTAAAAAATAATTTGAATTTTGTAGAAAGGGTTTAAGAATAAAATAAAATCAATTTCAGAAAATATTGATTTTGGCAATTTCAATTAAGAGAACTTATCAGATTGCCAAACCCTAAATCTAAAAGTGTGATTTATAACTGAATTTTATTGTGACAAAATCAATAGGCTATAATAGCCTGGCTATTGACAACAGCCATAATTTATCGCCCATAAAGGGCGTGATCAGAATAAGGGGGGGTTGTCAGGCTTTCAATTCATTTTTTGATATACGAAAATTAACAGCATTGTTATATCAATGAGTTACCCGAAGTGATTTTACTTCGAGAAAGTTAGGAAAAAAACGAAAACTTTTTCAAAAGTTTTTTGCGAAATTTCAAATCAGAAAATGTGATTTCACTGAACAATTCACAGAGTTAAATTTTTAAAAAATGGTTTTAAAAATTTCTCAACAACCTTGTGATCACCAAAATTCAAGTTTCTTTTTTTTTCGAATCGAGCTAAGGAGCGCCACTAGTTAAAATATTTATACATCTGAATTTTCAATATTTTCAAAAGATATCATTAAATGCAAAAGACGACCATTGATTTTCCTTCTATGAAAAAAAACAATGCGATGAAGTGATTTTAGCATGTGAATTTGGTTTTTATAAAAATTGTGTCAATTGCGATTTAGCAAAAATTATTTGACATCATAATTTTTCTATTTAGAAATACTTTTTATTGACGTTTCGAGTTTTTTATTTTCAAAACTGAGAATTGAAAACTTAACATTCGCATGATCAAATTATGTTATTATTCCAAAAATATATTCCGAAAAACATATTTCAAAGAATTATAACATAATATATGTCTGAACTGAATATTAACTGTTTTTCGACACGTCCTATCATTCATTTTTTTGCGACGCCAACCTCATTAATCATGCTTTCTTTTATTCTCATTTCAGATTTTCAGGACGACAACCCCCTCAATAACTACAGTTTCAAGATGGATAGTGATGACTTTGAAGACGCAAACGAAGGAGTGGTGCTCGACCTCTTAATGGAAAGTGATATCCGGACTGCCCACTTGGCCCAGCAGTTATTTTTCCAGAATGAATTTGAAGGAGCTCGGGAACTGCTCGATTTACCCGCAAAAAACATGTATCATTTTCATGCGATAACGAGCCTGTCGCTTTTAGAAGCTTTGATGACATTTTCACCAAAAGATTTTCAAGAAGCCCTGAATGCAGGGAGGGTAACGAAATATTTTTTATTGCGATTTCGAATTTCAAATTTTTTTGAAAATACCGCCCGAGTTTCAAACCAAAAGTGAAATGTTAAAAATGCCTTAGGCTAGAATATATTTATTAGTCTATTTTCTAGAGAATAGTTTCATTCGATCCCATTTGATATTCTATATTTTTTCTATTAGGAAGGTGGATGCTATAACCGTGGAGCCTATAAGGGCTCTGAAAGCGACTATATCATATTTTGTACAACGTTCCACTTTTGGTTTCAACGCCACTTGAAACTCAGGCGGTACAGTAGTTTCTGCCAGAATATTATGCAATGAAGAGGGAGCTCAGAAGTTAGAATTTTTTAAAAGTGAAAAAACCTCTTGAAGGGTACTCGTGAAGATCGAGCGTGGGAAATTATTTCTCTCCTTCATTAATCACGTGCTTATAAAAGCAAATCAATTGGATAAAAGATTTTTCGGGGAATTGCGGAAAAACTTGCGCGCCTGTGATTGGCTGTTCCTTTTAACGTTATTTCCCACGCTTCATTTTGATGACGCACCTTATGAATCTAAACAATAGAGCTGACGGAGTATTTTTCATTGACTCAATATAGTTACTCTTTTTATTCTTGTCACAGAATTAATTTTGATTTATTTAAACATTTCAAGGATTTTTATAATTTTTTTCTGATTTTCGACTGCCGTTTTTGCACTATTCAATTTTAACATTTTTACCGCAAACGACAAATTTTTCCAACATTTTTATCAGTTAAATTAGTTTTTGCGCGCAAAAAATCGCAAAATATGATTTTTATTTTGCTAGCCTATAACAAGCCGACAAAACGTTGAAAGAAAGTGACGTTTTATCAAAAGAATCGATTTCTGCGAGAATAAATGGCACTTTATTTGACTCTTCGAAAAACTGGTCAGACGAACGAACACATGCCTATCTAGTTAAAGCAGAAACAATCGTTTTTAAGACTGTCGCAAATATAATGACAAGTGGAACAGATATTAAGGGGGTAGTGAGTGCAAAATACAAACTTATTGCTGTTGCTTAAAGTCAGTTTTGGGGGGAAAATAATTTGAGCGGTTAATCTAAGCTCTAAGATCTGTAAAATGTACAAAAAAATCAAAGTGGGGTTCAATTAAAACAATTTCGAAGATTTGAAATATGTTAGATCATCAAAAAATCTTCTCATGTTTTGTTCAAAATTTGGTTGTCAAAATCCGAGGTCAGCCTGACGTTATTATTTTAACCGATAAAATTCGGGATTTTAGGATTTTCCACGATTTTCAAAGGCAAATAAGGGCAAAATTGATAATAACCCTAATAGGGGATTAATTAATATAATATTAATATACACATATTTGAATTGGATTGCACATGTTGGTCGAAATATAGGATTATGATTGGTTCAAATTTCAACCGATCAAAATTGAACTAAAATTTCAAAATTTTCTAAAAAATTATTTTTCGTAATCATCGCAAAATTTTACGTAAAATGTATAATCGGACATTTTCCGAAATCGCTGAAATCATATTTTTCGTCGGATGTAATGAAACCCGTTTTAATAAAGGAAATTGCTTGCAAATTTCAAAACTTTCACACCCACAACCCCCTTAAGGCTATTGCAAATGCTTGTTTTGCGATAAGAGAAAGTTATAAGATATTTGAACATTGTGGAAAAATAGGAAGGTGGTAAATAATAAAAAAAAATCTTTAACACTTTTTCGACAGCTTATTTTTTTATAAAGATTATAACTGTGAATAAAAATGAAAAGTACATTTTTTAAGAATTTTAGATAACAATTCACTTCGAAAACTATTCATCGAAATCTTCACAAAAATGTTTAAAATTTTAATTTCATATAATATAATTATTATACATAAAACAATTGCAGACCACTTGAAAGCTAAAAGTCGGAGTTGGAAATCCGAAATTTTAAAGAAGGAATTTGAATCTGGCGCAAAATTTGGACTGGGTGTTTATCAGCTCTACTTGTCAATACTCCCTCCAAAAGTACTCAAAATTCTAGAATGGGTAGGATTCAAGCGTGGGTTGATAAAAAACGAAACTTCTACGCAAATTCGTTAGGTCAAAGGATGCTGGAGAGCTAACACTTGTATTGTAAACGCCCCTCGTGGTCATAATTGACCCATTGTTTGTAATATTTTGATAAAAAAATCAACAACGTGGTATCTTTTGACAATATTGGCAGAGCGATCTTAGTTAACCTCAAAATTGATTTAGGGTTATGTACTGGACCTGATGAAAATAAAAAGAAATTGCTCGGATATTTCCCAGATCCACTTAATCTTCAGCTTCTTCAAATAAATGAGTAAAATGCGTGTAAAGGTAGGCATGGAAAGCGATTATAAAATTCACCAAAATAGGGACTTCAGCGCCACCTGGTTAGCAAACATGAGGTTATGAAAGCCTTATACCCATTCTAATTTTTTTGACCGAATTAGTCAGGAGAAACATTTTAAGCAAATTTATTTGCAAACATTACCCTTAATTATCAACCCCACCAGGGCGACCGTGAAGATGGTTTAAAATTGCTTTACGATGCTGCCGAATCTGATACTGTTCGAACAATGTTTTCGAAACTCTTTCCGATTGGTTACCATTATTTATTTCAGTTTCAATTTGGATCGGTGGGGGAACGAAACGGAATGACGATTGGCCCCTCAAATATTCATATGGAACAAGTTGCAAAATTATTCCCGAAAGGAGTTGTTATAAGATTTATGCAAGGAAAAAGGAATCGTTTTCTATCATTTATGTTTTTCGTTTTCCCGCAATTATGTTAAATTAGTTTCCCGCAAAAGAAATCGTTTCCCCGCAATTACTTTCAACGAACTCGAAAATCACATTTATGACCGCAAAAAAAGTTTGGGTTAAAAATGGATACGTAAGTAAATCAACCAAAAAACGACTTGTCGGAGTAAGGAATAAATGCAAACAAAAAAATAATAATAAAAATAACTGAAAATTAATGGTCAGATTACGTTCTTGTTAAATTCCTTAAAAAAAATAGTATCGATTAATTTCCTCAAAAAAAATTCTGCGACGCCAAGACCTTTGCAAGTAACGGGGAAAGGAATCCAACATGAGATTTTAGGGATAACTTGACTTGGATTAGAAAATTTTTTTATGTAAAATCAAATGTATTTGTTACAATACTAAGTTAAAAACGACGTTTTTGGTAATAACTTGCGTTTAAAATCGAAAAAAAGTATTTGGCCGGAAGCGATTAAAGATTAATATTTGAAAGTCACACTCGTTCAAAAGGAATGTAATCGGATGGGTAATGAAATATCCTTGTACATTTAAAATTTGCCGCCCTCTTGTGGCAGAACCTATTTTTGAAGACTCATCATCAAAAATTTTATATGTTCAGTTTAGAACAGTGTATATATCAAATTTTTGTACGTTCATGTTCAAGTTGATGGAATGGTCCTCCCCAAAATGCGTACGGCGTGTAAGGCAAAAAGATCGAATTTGTAGAAAAACGTAGCGTGTTATTCCTTTTATTGTTCCCTATGTATTATATCAAATTTTCAGCATAAATTTTTTCTGACCCTACCCCTTCAAATTGAAAAAATTAACAACTTTTTTTAAAGAAAATCCCTTCCAAATTTATTTGGCCCAAATATCCATTCACCCGATTTTCGAATTGATGATTGTTTCGCTGCATGAACTTTTTATTTTTAAATTTTTTTCGAACAATTCAGAATTCAAGACGGATTTAATGACGATTTGAAATAAGGAATTTCAAAAGTCAAAAATCGTTTCAATGTGATAAGGCTATCTTGTAGGAAGAATTTTTTTGCGTCTTTTTAAGACGAAGGATTTTTTTGTTTATAAAAAATTTCAAAAAAAAGTCGATTTTTCGCTCACAATTTCGAGATTTTACAGGGTGTCATGAAGCCAGTTCTAGCGCCTCCGTATGAGAGTTAAACCGGTAATTTTATTTTAGCAGCGTGAAAATAAGCGTTTTTTAGGAAAACCGTTTTTTGGCTAGGGTGCGACACGTGGTCGACCTCAAATGACCGGTCAAAGTCAAGGTCAATCTCAAGTTCATCGTAGAGACTTGAAAAGTACCCCCAAAGAAACAGAGGGGGTCGACTTTCTAATGACGTATTAGCAACTATAGGTCAATGATGTACTGAAATGTCTATACGATGAACTTGAGATTGACCTTGAGGTTGACCATGTTTGCTCTTTAGCGACCTTCTCAGTACACATTGACCTATAGTTGTATTACGTTCATTAGAAATTCGACCCCTCCGGTTCTTTTGGGGGTACTTTCAAGTCTCTACGATGAACTTGAGGTTGACCTCGAACTTTGACCGGTCATTTGAGGTCGACCACGTGGTCGCCAGCCCTGGCCAAAAAAAACGGTTTCCTAAAAAACGCTTAATTTTCACCTGCTAAAAAATTACTGGTTAAACTCTTCATACGGAGGCGCTAGAACTGGCTTCATGACACCCTGTAAAATCTCGAAAATTTGAGCGAAAAATCGATTTTTTTTTNCACATTGAAACCGATTTTTGACTTTTGAAATTCCTTATTTCAAATCGTCAATCTCTACAGCGTCCTTGACTCGTACAATAATTTCAAGCCAACTAGTTTCCAAAATACATTTTTTTTTCTTATTTATTTACCTGTGATTCTAGAAAATATTATCTATTCTCTCATAATTAAGTACAGGGGGGGGCAAATTTGATATTATATCGCCGGCCAAATATCGCCGAATGTGCTGAAATCGCCGAATTTAACCCACGCAATATCACAATTTTTAGCTAATATTCCTGTTCCCATATCGCCGAATTTGCCGAAATCGCCGAATTTTTTTGAGATTTATATCTCAAATTACTTTGTGTGCGTCATGATTCATGAAAGACGTCACTTCCAAGATTGAATTACCCAAATCTACTCTAATCAACTTTTATTCGATTGCGTTTGATGGAGTATTAAATTCTACGCATTTTGGTGATTTACGTCATTCAAACTTATCGTGAAACTTCTTATAAAATTGAAAAATTGTTTGACATATGACGTCATTTCCAACGCCTACGCGTTATAATTTTTTTGAACGAAACATTTATTTTTCTTTTCATATCGCCGAAGGTGCCCAATATCGCCGAATGTCCCAATATTGCCCCCCCCCCCTCGCCTGTATATTATTAATGAGCTAGGCAAAAAAATGAACGAAATCAAAAAAAAAAATTATTAAGTGCTGTTTCCAAATTTACGTCAGAAATGACGGATAAATTTTGTTCTATTTACAAAATTTCTTATAAGCCTAATTTTTTTCCAAAAAAATTATGAAAAAATGTCTAAAAATTATACCTTTGATAGAGCACAAATAGAAGGAAATTTAGAAAGTGCCATTGAACATTTTTTACCAGACAAAAACGGGTGGACAAATTTTCATCATTTTTGTTACTGGGAGTTATTTTGGTGCTATGGGATATTGGGAGATTTCGAAAATGCTGAAAAATATATTAATTTATTACTCCAAGAATCGCTCTGGAGTCCAGCCATTTATTCTTGGCTCATGGCAACAGTTCTGGTAATAAAATCTTTAACCATTTGTAACCTTCCTCAAAAATGGAACCGGATAATCCGATTTTGACCAGTAAAATAAAGAAATGAATTTTTTTTAGTTTCGTTCTGATTTGGCCCAGGCAAAAAAATTGCTTCATGACACTGATGTGCGTCGCCAACGCATTGCTGGCAAATCTATTCCTGACGAGAAATTTGCATCAAAAAAAGCCAAAAATTATTTGACGGGCAAAACAAAAATGATTTTTCCCTTTCTTGAAGCTGCTTACTTTTTCAACTATTTGAAAATTGGGAATCAAAATCAAAAAATTGCCAATTTCTGGCTAGCTAGAGTGTAAAATAAGTTTTATTTTCGAGTTCCGTTCTGTACTGACCCTCAAAAGTTTTCCAAAAACAATTTTTATGGCCATCTAGACTGAAATTTTGAAAAATTTACAATGCCGTGACAATAAATTTCGAAAACATATATTATTGCCGGTAAAAGTCACCGTTTTTTTTGCCGGTTTGAATAAATGACGTTTGAAGATATATTTAAAAAAGAACGAAAATTTCAATTCTAGTGTTTTCCCTATCCAATTATCAAAATTTCAAAACCGGATATCTCCTTATCACACTTTTGTGCATATCCTGTTCCTACTACTTAAAGACACACTACGTTTTCTAATCAGGGACGGGATATGCACAAAAGTGTGATAATGAGAATCTCCTTAGAAAATATACCAAAAACCGGAAGTTGAATAAGTTTTCAACTCTGTTTTTCGCAATTTTTAGCAGATTTTCTTTAAGGGCATCGTGCTATTATACAGATCCGGATATGGGCACTTGATGAAAAAGTTTTCACTGTGCATTTTTATTCCCTTCAATATATATACCATCAAAGTTATGTTGTACAATCTAGGCAACTTTTGAATTTTCGTATTATTACTTTTTAACAAAATTTTGAGTTCGAGTTTAACTTTTCGAATTCGTCAAATTTTGAGATATTTTTGGATAAACTTCCGAAACTATAAAAAATTTCCTTATTTTTTTTTTATTTTTTTTTTAAACTTTTTGTTTCGAATCAACGAGAAAAATTCTACAAAATTGCTACTTTTACTTTTCGAGTAGGTGACCACATATTTTTTATACATGTATGCTCTTTGAAAAATCATATGACATTATTTCGGAATTTTTGTCGAAAATATTCGGAAATATTTTGTAGATTTTCCTCATTTCTTGTTCAAAAATTTTCAAACTAATTTTTTCTAAATTCACTGGCGAGAAATATTGGGAATTCCATTTTTATTTTTTTTTCAAATATGTCCTCGTTTTGTTTCTTCGCAAGAGTTCATAAGTAGTTCATTTAGAGTTCTAAATCATAATTTTTGCAACGAACTAAGGTTTGAGAGAAATCGGTTGAAGCCCTCGTTAATCAAAAATAAGAATAAATTATTACTTAAGAACTTGCCAAATTGTTAAGCCGTCCTGTCCACCCAATTCAATTTTTTTCATTCATCTCATGAAATAATTTCTTTCGATGTGCCAAAATTTCGTTTTTTTTGGAAATTTTAGATTTTGACGTAGAAAATAAATTAAATTCAGTGGACAGGACTGTATTTTTCAGTTACTAATTAATAAAAATAAAGAAAATTATTTTACCTCAATTTTGACGCCTTCAACCGCAATGTCCCGTTTCTTGAGTGAGTTTTCCAAAGACGATTTACAAAGTAAAAATTAACGATCGGAAAAAATCAGATTATACGAAGGTGGCATCTTTCATTTGAAATTAATTTTATTTGAAAATTCCGAAGTGGTAAAAAGTTTACCATCAAGAGAACGAAAATTGAAAAAATGCGAATCTGTCTCTACGCACCGATGCCCTTAAACTATCAAAACCACCAGAAAAATATTTCGAGGCATTTTTTTCTCAAAATCGCCTCTGGAATTGTTCCGTAGTATGCAAAGAACTGGAGCTCGAAAACAGAGTTTTCACCCTAGTGGTTAGCTCATTTGAAAACACATGAAAACGAGCTTGATTGTGAACATGAAGAATATGGAATTTTTCAACTTCTGAAATCAAATTTACTTACACAAACTGGAAATTTTGTTGCGGCTGCGGCAGAAAGTACAATTATACTCAAAACATTTCCAAAACCAAAACTTGAACCTCATTTAGCAGCTTGTGCCACATTCGAACTCGGAAATTCACTCAGACTACAAGGTGAACTTTTTTTTTTAATTCTTTAAAAATTCTTAAGAATGAATATCGATTTTTTTAGATTCTCAGGACAAGAAATTTCTGCAATTGAATAAAAACTATCTCAAATACGATTGAAATAATTTTCAAATTACGAGCTCGCATAGAGTTGACGAATCACTAAATATTATAAGGAGGTGTTCGTCAAGAATTTAGTGAAAATCGAGGTTTTCAATGGCCAATTGCCGGAGTAGTACAGATTGTTTGACCAAATTTCACTTCCCTTTAATATATTTGAACAAAAATCTTATATCCTAAAGAAAATTAGAGTGCGACAGATGGCTCGTCCAATCAGAAACGAGCTTACAAAACTGACGGAATTATTTTTTGAAAATGTATCTCCCCCCTGTTTTTACAAAGTATAACAATGCCTGTTTTTAGAAAATGCCTGGATTTGGCTCCAGCATTATAAAAAACGAATTTTCAGCCTTTTTAGGGGTCTTAATCAAAACGTATCTGATTCCTTGATTTCAAATTAACTCATTTGAAACAGACATGTGTAGCTGAGGAGTCCGTGCAGAGCCCCGATAAAGGTTTTGTCCAAATTGGTTTTCATTTTATCATAAATCGTGATTTGATTTTTTTCAAAAATTGATAAATTTTAATAAAAAATATAGATAGGTCCCGACTCGGGACTCGCGAGCAATATTTACAAATCAATAAAAAATGCTTTCCTGACCATGTATGAGATAAAAAAGACAACCAAAATGCTCGTTTTTTGAAATTTTCATAAAATAATCATCTCGATATATAAATTATTACGTATTATACGTTCTTGACCCCAAATTATTGACGACCTTAAACAAGGCTTATCAACTAATTGTTAAAGTTCTTATGAAAACGACAATCCTTCGATTAACTTATTTAAAGCGGTAACCGACGCGGTTTATTTTTTTTTAAACGCCAGCACTGTTCTAACGTACAGCCTGACGATACTGAAATGCTGGAATATGTTGATATATAGTTGACATTTGTCTGAAATTTTAAAAAGATGTATTTAAAAGTTTTTAGTATGATCGTACCGGCCGTGATACTGGTTGAAAACCCCGGTTTTTGACTAAATTCGTATCATTTTATTTAGGGATGAGATGCCAATTTTTTTCTATTTTTCTAACGCCCACCATTAATGGTTATTCAAGAAGTAATATGGAATTAGAAATGTAGTTTTCAGTATATTTGCTCAAAATCGACAAAAATTACATGTTAAATTGACTGTTTTTGGTGTATTAAGTACTTATTCAATTTCATTTGAAGCACTGATATCAGATTTTTTTTGAAAAAAAGCACTTTTTACAAATTGTGTGCTCCAGGTTAATATGGCATTCGTTTTATAATATCTTGTTTGGTTTTCTTATGCGAGACGTTCAAAGTTTCGATTGCGTCTGATTCGCCATATTTCCCAGTTTTTGATCAACTTTTTTTTCAAAAAATTTTAATCTACTTATTTTTTCTTATAGCTTACATAACCGGAAATCTGATGCCGAAAAAATTAATAATTCTGATATGACCTTCTCAAAATACAGCATAATTCCGAAAAAAATACTTAAAAAAAATCCAAATTCTTTGGATTTTTTTTTCGGAAATAATTTTTCTGTAAGCAAACCGAAAGCAAAATTTTAGATGCCGTAAAAATTAATAATTTATCATGTACAGATCTCGAGATATTGACCTCCATCGGTTACCCCAAATTTCTCAATCTAAGGAAATTGTGGAAATTTTTTTTCGAAAAATAATTGGTTTTTAAATTTTTTATACAATTTGAAATCTCGGCAACCCAATGCAAGAAAAATTATAGTTTTGGATTCAGCAGTTCAAAAATGACAGCATAAAACACTAAAGAGAATTCGTAATTTCTTAAAAAAAAATTTGTCCGAATTTTTTTTTTTTTTTTTTTCTGGAATAAAATTGACAACAAAAGCATGTGTATATTCGAGATATAGACCTCCGTCGGTTACCTCCTTAAAGGGGGTGGGGAAAGCGACCTTTTTAAGGCATATACAAATAACAAATCGAAAATAAAAATATTTTTCCTGACTAAGTCGACGACGAGAAATTCAATGGTCTTAACCAGAAATCCGTATCTGCTCTAGAATTTTTCTAGAATTTTCAAAAGTCAACCGCATTTTTAGCTGTGTTTGCTAACAGTGAAAAACAAAATTAAACATGTTTTCTTAGTAAATCAACTACGAGGAATTTGATGGTCAACACAAGAAGTTTCTATCTGCTCTAGAAATTTGAAAAAATTTCCAAAAAAATTTTAGAGTAAATTTGGTCAAGGAGGTATGCGACTCTGATTTGACATTTTCCGTGAATATACTAAAAAACTAAACACTTCATTTTAAAAAAAAAACTTAGAAAAAATCGAAAAAATGCGAAAATTTCGAAAAAAAAATTTTGATGATTGGGTTCGTAGTACACTCAATTATCACCCTGTATCAATTTGAAGCATGTTTAATGCCTCTAAGGTTTTTATTTAATCAGATCGCATACCCCCTAATTGATGGAGCTTTTAAAATGTTTTAAAGCGCGCCAAAGGGGATTTTTAGCGAAAACACCCCTTCATTAACTAATTGAACTAAACCCTCTGAAGTTGACCTTCCACTTGAGTTTACCGTATACGTCAAAAAACATGGACTTTCATGTTAAAAAAACTTGTTAGAGGAATAAAATAATTATGCCCCCATTTTCATATCAGACCAGTTTATAAAGGTATAAAAGTATCCTAACCTATTTTCGGCTGATGCCAAACCTAAAAATAGTGATATACTAGACACCACCAACTGTTGCTATCACTTTAAGGTGTACTTGCAGCAGCCACTATGTCGGAATAACCGCGAGAATGTTAAAAACTCGCGCCAAGGAGCATAGAAACCCATTCCTCTGCCAAGGGTATTTATTACCATATCAACAGTTGCCCCACTTACTCACTAAGCTCAAAATTTTTTGAAGAGCAAAAACTTACGCCCTAACTTTGGATCAAGAGCAAAAAAGAAAATAAAGGATAAATTTTTCATGTTACATTTTAAAATATTGCAAGGAGATTTTGCTCGTATTTTGAACGTCGTAATACAGAAGCCTTTTTTCATACGTATCCTTAGACCGGACCTAAACGACCATAACTCCTTTGCATTGTTTTAAATTTGGCATTCTTTAGCCCACCAAACTGAATTAATCATTAGGCCGCTTCACACTTTTTCGCAAATTAGCAGACAATCGGAGTGGATTGGTTTGTACTTTATTTCGCTCTCGCAAAATTCTTCTAAACTTGTTCATTCTTAAAAAATCTTGAAAAATGCAATAAAAGCGAAAACATGTAGATTAAAAAATCTGTTGTTTAATTGATATTTAAGGTAAAATGAGGAAGCTTTAAAATGTTTCGAACGCGCAAAAAGTGATTATACTCGATACCGTTTGAGCACCGACTGCATTTCAGATGTCACATTTCAAAACAATTAATAGAAAGTAAAACTTAAAATGAAATAAACTTTATTTAACCTTATTGAACCGAAAATCTGTTTAAAATATTTAACCTGTATTTAATAAAGTGTATTTAAAGATAAATTAGTTGTTTCGTTTTTGGATTAAAAACTGATCTTGGTACATCAGCTACAAAATGTAATATATATGATGTAATATAGTCTATATCCCTTTAACGGATTTATAGTGATTGAGAGTCGTTTTTTTGACCTGCCACATCATTTTTGAGTCATATTTATTGTATTTGATAAAAAATTAAAATTCCAAAAAATTAAATTTGCGATTTTCTGTCTGGTAGTTTCTACATAAAATAAGGATTTTTCGTATAAATTTGCCGAGATTTTTCTTTGTAGCGCGCTTCAAAGCCAAAACCTTTCGAAAGAAAAATCTAAGCTAATTTATTACAAAAAATCCTAATTTTCAGAGAAAATTACCGGACAGACAATCCGCAAATTCAGTTTATTTGATATTTTAAATATTTTATCAAATGCGATAAATATAACTCAAAATAATGTGCAGGTCAAAAAACGACCCTAAATCACTATAAATCCATTAAGGGATATATCTGAAAAGGATATTCCTAGGCCCTTACTTTCGCATTTAAACTTATTTTCAAAGCTTTAATTGGTTAACCTGCGTGTTATCCGGTGCTCTCATTGGTCAAATCGCGAAAGTAAATGCCTTAGGATACCGATATTTTATATCATGGAAGGCACTATAAAAGAGTAGTTGAGTACACGGGGCTTGCCGACAGAGCTTGCCTAAACCGGACTTGCCGATACGAAAGCTTCCGGTCACAAGCTTGCCTACCACCAAACTTGCCGACCACGAGCTTGCCTATCACCGAGCTTGCCGAATCTGCACTTTTCGAAACCGAACTTGTCGAATCAAAATTTTTTCGAAACCGAGCTGCCGAACCGAGCTTGCTGTTAAGGGTTCTCGTTATTATTAACGGTTCTGGCTAACTCTCAATACTAAAATCTAGGGTTCTGCTTCATGCGAGGGTTAAAACGCCGATTTACTCTATTTTGATTTATTTCATCATTTCTGCTCGGCGGTGAAAATGGAATGGCCGCGAAAACATAGATGTGTTTTTGGGCCGAAAATATGATGATAATGAGGAGCCTGAAAGGCCCTAAATCATAACAGAGATCGGACCATGTTAACAAGCTGAATCCAACTTTTCGAAACCGAGCTTGCCGAAACCGAGCCTTGCCGAAACGCTTCCGAACCAGCATGCCGATACCGAGCTTGCCGAAACAAAAGCTTGCCGATACCGAGCTTGCCGATCCCGAACTTTCCGAATAAAGAAATGTATTTGAAATATCTTGAAAATGCAAATTTTATGAAGCATTTGAGATTACAACAAGCTGAAATATTTAGCATATTTTCAAATTGCTCCTGGTCATGAAATTAAAGATTAAAATTTCTTTTACCAGCTATCCTCATGGTTTGAATTTACAAATGCATATTCAAATGCATTTTTCAGACTGTGTTGAAATTTCCACAAAGTTCAAGTCCACTTTTTTCAACTTTCGCTAGAAGGTCTAAAACTGGGCTTCGGAGGAGTGGTTCGTATCCCACTTCAGTCACCAGTTGAACATTTTTAGCGGTGTGGTCTAAGATACCATGGATCCAAGACACGGAGGTGACAGAAAGAAACTTTACCTCACTTATTATAAGGCAGCAGAAGTGTTTTTGCCCGAACTAATAGCGAGGGACATCTAAACATGTCTTGAATTAAGTAATTGATTAATATAAATTAACATGCTTAAAATATGATTAAATTTTCAAATTTAAAATTCGTAAGTCTATCTTTATGAAATATATGACGAATATTTTGATAAAGTTCCCATTTAATTAAATCTTAATCGATTAATTTTCTGGAATTTGTAAGCTTCAATTAAATTAAAATTGGAAGCTTTGAGTCCAAGGTTAGATCCCTTCTACAAATTTTTTTTGCAAAAATGCGTAGTTAACTTTTACTTTGAAGAATTATTTATTTTGTCATGCTCAAATGAATCACAAAAGCCCAGCGCTAGAGACTATAATCGCTTTTTTTGAAATTTTGTCTTGGGTTCTCTGAAAATGCTTGTGGAATTTCAGATTGTTTCCAAAATTTTAGAAATATTTTTGAGAACAATAATGAAAAAAATTGAATTAAAACCTTTTTTAGGGAAATATTGAGAGCTCAAAGTGTTATTCGCAAAATTAAAAGTTATAAAACATTTCTAGATCAAAAAATGCGTACTTTTCGTTCCAAACCTTTTTTATTTAACCGTTAATAGGTGTATCGAAAGTATTATACTTGGAGCTGAGATATCGACGCCCACTCCCTTAATATTATATATTATCGTATTTAAATTATATTAATCCATACTTAATTCGAGTCGGAGCTTTCCATTTGCCAGGCATTTCGATGAAGGCGCAGTGAGGCAGACAGAGCACAGTTGAGAACGCAATAGGGCGCCCTATATTTGGGATCTAAATTTGTAGTGGTCTCTACTGCCTCAAAAAATTATATTCAGTTATTTTCCAATAAACCTCTAATTTATTTTAATTAATTAATTTGAATTAAAAGTTAAAATTATTTTTTTTCCTTATTTTTTTATTTACAAAAATAACGATAATCCCAGAAGATAATTCTGAGAAATATAGTTTGAATTCAATTCTACTGTACTTGCTAATATCCAACTTTGATTGGTCGCGGGGCCGCCGCGGTCTTATACTACACTCACTACCACACATAATCAGACTGCGCGGCAATATTGCGGACTTTACTTGCGCTATTGTCTGCGACGCCGCTTCTTCTAATCGCGATGCCTGGCAAATGGGTTCGTCCCATTCGAGTCATGTCCAGATGTCTCCTCGCTCATTACTTTCGCGCAAAAACCCTCTGCTTCCCCATAAAAGGTTGTGTGAAGTTTCTCTCTCCTGTGTCTTGGATCAGGCTTTGTAAAAGAGATGGCTTTTCAAATTTTTGCTCAACATCAAAAAATTGAGTTTTTGTCCTGTACTGTCCGGCGTGGACAGAAATATTTAATGTCTGTCCTGTCCGAGAGATTGTAAATACTTGTCCTGTCCTGAAAATCCAGGACAGGACAGCAGGACAAGGACAGGTATTGCCGATCCCTGCCTGGGACAGCCTAATTCGTGGAGCTCATTTTTTTCAAGTAGCCTGAAGACGCAAAAATGTACAATTGAGGAACTTCAAATTTAAATCTGTCGTGAAGTTTGCAATTCTATTTTGAAAAAACTCACTTTAAAAAATTGAACGACCGTTAAAAATATATTTACTCCCACTTTTATTTTGAATTTTCGCTAATATCCTGCAAAATGAAAATTCTGAGGATATCAGGTTTTAGAAAATTATTTCAGGTTTGATATTTCATAATGAAATTTTCATTGTTTGTTTGATATCTGAATTTTCGATTGAGAGTTATATTTTTTCGGAAGTGATTTCTCTTAAAAACTTTAATTTCCGAATAAAATTATTTCTTGAAATAAATAAGACAAAATTTAAATTTATAAATATTACAANTCTATCTGCTCTAGAAATTTTCGAAAAAATTTCCAAAAAAATTTTTAGAGTAAATTTGGTCAAGGAGGTATGCGACTCTGATTTGACATTTTCTCGGTGAAATATACTAAAAACTAAACACTTCATTTTAAAAAAAAAACTTAGAAAAAATCGAAAAAATGCGAAAATTTCGAAAAAAAAATTTTGATGATTGGGTTCGTAGTACACTCAATTATCACCCTGTATCAATTTGAAGCATGTTTAATGCCTCTAAGGTTTTTATTTAATCAGAATCGCATACCCCCTTAAATTGATGGAGCTTTAAAATGTTTTAAGCGCGCCAAAGGTGATTTTTAGCGAAAACCACCCCCTTCATTAACTAATTGAACTAAACCCTCTGAAGTGACCTTCACTTTGAGTTTACCGTATACGTCAAAAAACATGGACTTTCATGTTAAAAAAACTTGTTAGAGGAATAAAAGTAATTATGCCCCATTTTCATATCAGACTAATAAAGGTATAAAGTATCCTAACCTATTTTCGGCTGATGCCAAACCTAAAAATAGTATATACTAGACACCACCAACTGTTGCTATCACTTTAAGTGTACTTGCAGCAGCCACTATGTCGGAATAACCGCGAGAATGTTAAAAACTCGCGCCAAGGAGCATAGAAACCCATTCCTCTGCCAAGGGTATTTTACCATATCAACAGTTCCCCACTTACCTCACTAAGCTCAAAATTTTTTGAAGAGCAAAACTTACGCCCTAACTTTGTATCAACAGCAAAAAAGAAAATAAAGGATAATTTTTCATGTTACATTTTTAAAAATATTGCAAGGAGATTTTGCTCGTATTTGAACGTCGTAATACAGAAGCCTTTTTCATACGTATCCTTAGAACCGGACCTAAACGACCATAACTCCCTTTGCATTGTTTTAAATTTGGCATTCTTAGCCCACGCAAACTGAATTAATCATTAGGCCGTACACACTTTTTCGCAAATTAGCAGACAATCGGAGTGGATTGGTTTGTACTTTATTTCGCTCTCGCAAAATTCTTTCTAAACTTGTTCATTCTTAAAAAATCTTGAAATTGCCAATAAAATCGAAAGCGAAACATGTAGATTAAAAATCTGTTGTTAATTGATATTTAAGGTAAAAATGAGGAAGCTTTAAAATGTTTCGAACGCGCCAAAAGTGATTATACTCGATATCCGTTTGAGCACCGACTGCATTTCAGATGTCACAATTTCAAACAATTAATAGAAAGTAAAACTTAAAATGAAATAAACTTTATTTAACCTTATTGACCGAAAATCTGTTTAAAATATTTAACCTGTATTTAATAAAGTGTATTTAAAGATAAATTAGTTGTTGCGTTTTTGGATTAAAAACTGATCTTGGTACATCAGCTACAAAATGTAATATATATGATGTAATATAGTCTATATCCCTTTAACGGATTTATAGTGATTGAGAGTCGTTTTTTGACCTGCACATCATTTTTGAGTCATATTTATTGTATTTGATAAAAAATTAAAATTCCAAAAAATTAAATTTGCGGATTTTCTGTCTGGTAGTTTCTACATAAAATAAGGATTTTTCGTAATAAATTTGCCGAGATTTTTCTTTGTAGCGCGCTTCAAAGCCAAAACCTTTCGAAAGAAAAATCTCAGCTAATTTATTACAAAAAATCCTAATTTTTCAGAGAAATTACCGGACAGACAATCCGCAAATTCAGTTTATTTGATATTTTAAATATTTTATCAAATGCGATAAATATAACTCAAAAATAATGTGCAGGTCAAAAAACGACCCTAAATCACTATAAATCCATTAAGGGATATATCTGAAAAGGATATTCCTAGGCCCTTACTTTCGCATTTAAACTTATTTTCAAAGCTTTAATTGGTTAACCTGCGTGTTATCCGGTGCTCTCATTGGTCAAACGCGAAAGTAAATGCCTTAGGATACCGATATTTTATATCATGGAAGCGCACTATAAAAGAGTAGTTGAGTACACGGGGCTTGCCGACAGAGCTTGCCTAAACCGGACTTGCCGATACGAAGCTTCCGGTCACCAAGCTTGCCTACCACCAAACTTGCCGACCACCGAGCTTGCCTATCACCGAGCTTGCCGAATCTGCACTTTTCGAAACCGAACTTGTCGAATCAAAAATTTTCGAAACCGAGCTTGCCGAACCGAGCTTGCTGTGTTAAGGGTTCTCGTTATTATTAACGGTTCTGGCTAACTCTCATACTAAAATCTAGGGTTCTGCTTCATGCGAGGGTTAAAACGCCGATTTACTCTATTTTGATTTATTTCATCATTTCTGCTCGGCGGTGAAAATGGAATGGCCGCGAAAACATAGATGTGTTTTTGGGCCGAAAATATGATGATAATGAGGAGCCTGAAAGGCCCTAAATCATAACAGAGATCGGACCATGTTAACAGCTGAATCCGAACTTTTCGAAACCGAGCTTGCCGAAACCGAGCTTGCCGAAACCAAGCATGCCGATACCGAGCTTGCCGAAACAAAGCTTGCCGATACCGAGCTTGCCGAATCCGAACTTTCCGAAATAAAGAAATGTATTTGAAATATCTTGAAAAATGCAAATTTTATGAAGCATTTGAGACTTACAACAAGCTGAAATTTAGCATATTTTCAAATTGCTCTCTGGTCATGAAAATTAAGATTAAAATTTCTTTTACCAGCTATCCTCATGGTTTGAATTTACAAATGCATATTCAAATGCATTTTTCAGACTGTGTTGCAAATTTCCACAAAGTTCAAGTCCACTTTTTTCAACTTTCGCTAGAAGGTCTAAAACTGGGCTTCGGAGGAGTGGGTTCGTATCCCACTTCAGTCACCAGTGTGACATTTTTAGCGGTGTGGTCTAAGATACCATGGATCCCAAGACACGGAGGTGACAGAAAGAAACTTTACCTCACTTATTATAAGGCAGCAGAAGTGTTTTTGCCCGAAACTAATAAGCGAGGGGACATCTAAACATGTCTTGAATTAAGTATTGATTAATATAAATTAACATGCTTAAAATATGATTAAATTTTCAAATTTAAAATTCGTAAGTCTATCTTTATGAAATATATGACGAATATTTTGATAAAGTTCCCATTTTAATTAAATCTTAATCGATTAATTTTCTGGAATTTGTAAGCTTCAATTAAATTAAAAATTGGAAGCTTGAGTCCAAGGTTAGATCCCTTCTACAATTTTTTTTGCAAAAATGCGTAGTTAACTTTTACTTTGAAGAATTATTTATTTTGTCATGCTTCAAATGAATCACAAAGCCCAGCGCTAGAGACTATAATCGCTTTTTTTTGAAATTTTGTCTTGGGTTCTCTGAAAATGCTTGTGAATTTCAGATTGTTTCCAAAATTTTAGAAATATTTTTGAGAACAATAATGAAAAAATTGAATTAAAACCTTTTTTAGGGAAATATTGAGAGCTCAAAGTGTTATTATTCCGCAAAATTAAAAGTTATAAAACATTCTAGATCAAAAATGCTACTTTTCGTTCCAAATCCTTTTTTATTTAACCGTTTATAGGTGTATCGAAAAGTATTTATACTTGGAGCTGAGATATCGACGCACCTCCTTAATATTATATATTATCGTATTTAAATTTATATTAATCCATACTTAATTCGAGTCGGAGCTTTCCATTTGCCAGGCATTTCGATAGAAGGCGCGTGAGGCAGACAAGAGCACAGTTGAGAACGCAATAGGGCGCCTATATTTGGGATTCTAAATTTGTGAGTGGTCTCTACTGCCTCAAAAAAATTATATTCAGTTATTTTTCAATAAACCTCTAATTTATTTTAATTAATTAATTTGAATTAAAAGTTAAAAAAATTATTTTATTCCTTATTTTTTTATTTACAAAAATAACGATAATCCCAGAAAAGATAATTCTGAGAAAATATAGTTTGAATTCAATTCTACTGTACTTGCTAAATATCCAACTTTGATTGGTCGCGGGGCCCGCGGTCTTATACTACACTCACTACCACACATAATCAGACTTGCGCGGCAATTTGCGGACTTTACTGCGCTATTGTCTGCGACGATCGAGCCCTGCTTCTTCAATCGCGCAATGGCCTGGCAAATGGGTTCGTCCCATTCGAGTCATGTCCAGATGTCTCCTCGCTCATTACTTTCGCGCAAAAACACCTCTGCTTCCCCATAAAAGGTTGTGTGAAGTTTCTCTCTCCTGTGTCTTGGGATCAGGCTTGTAAAAGAGATGGCTTTTCAAATTTTTGGCTCAACATCAAAAAATTGAGTTTTTGTCCTGTACTGTCCGGCGTGGACAGAAATATTTAAATGTCTGTCCTGTCCGAGAGATTGTAAATACTTGTCCTGTCCTGAAAATCCAGGACAGGACAGCAGGACAAGGACAGGTATTGCCGATCCCTGCCTGGGACAGCCTAATTCGTGGAGCTCATTTTTTTCAAGTAGCCTGAAGACGCAAAAATGTACAATTGAGGAACTTCAAATTTAAATCTGTCGTGAAGTTTGCAATTCTATTTTGAAAAAACTCACTTTAAAAATTGAACGACCGTTAAAAATATATTTACTCCCACTTTTATTTTGAATTTTCGCTAAAATATCCTGCAAAATGAAAATTCTGAGGATATCAGGTTTTAGAAAATTATTTCAGGTTTGATATTTCATAATGAAATTTTCATTGTTTGTTTGAATCTGAATTTTCGATTGAGAGTTATATTTTTTCGGAAGTGATTTCTCTAAAAACTTTAATTTCCGAATAAATTATTTCTTGAAATAAATAAGACAAAATTTAAATTTATAAATATTACAAACGCTATAAACTTAAGGAGGTCGATGCATTTTGACAGATATGGATATGGGGTCTTGATGAAAAACTTTTTACTGGGTTTATATATTCATCTCAATATACCATCAAAGTTATGTTTCATTATCCAGTCAACTTTTGTAAAGACAGAATTTTCGAATTATTGCTCTTTAAAAAAAATTTAGGTTCGAATTAAACTTTTCGAATTCGACAAATGATGAGAAATTTTTGAAAAAAGTTCCGAACATTATAAAAACAAATTCATTATTTTCTGTTCAAATTTTTTTCAATATTTGTTTCAAATCATCAAAAAAAATTCTTCAAAATGGCCACTTTAACTTTTCGCGTAAGTGACCACATAATTTTTATATGCTATTTGAAAAATCATATGACATTGTTTTGTGATTTTTAGTCAAAAATAATTCGAAATATTTTGAAAATTTTCCTTATTTCTTGTTCAAAAATTTCCAAACTTATTTTTCTGGAATCAACAGCTGAAAATATTGAGAATGCCCACTTTAACTTCAATCAAATATGTCCTCGTTTAGTTTCATCGCTTTCGGTTATACTCTGAATCATAATTTTTGCAATGAAACTACAGTTTGGCAGAAATCCATCAACGGCCTTTTTTACTCAGAATTAAAAAAAATTAATCACACTTAAACTTGCCAAATTGGTGAGCCAACTCATCCACCACGTTTGATTTGATAAATTAAACTCATGAAAAAAAATATTTTTTTCGATGTGCTAAAATTTAAGTTTTTTCCGTCTTTTTTGAAAAATTTAAATTTTTCGATTTTGACGTAGAAATCGTTGAAAATTGAATTTCATAAATTTCAGCTGGTGGTCGAGACCGTTTTTAAGAGTTTTTAATTAATAAAAAATAAATTTTAATGTAATTCAGACACCTTTGATAGCAAACGCGCTTTTTTTTGAGTGTTTTTTCAAAAGACGATTTATAAACTAAAAATGATCGATCTGAAGAAAATCAGACAAAACGAAGTAAGCTCAAAAGTGGCAACGTTCCTCCGAAATTGTTTTTATCCAAAAAGAAAGAAGTGGCAAAAAGTTTCCCATCAAGAGAAAAAAAAATGAAAAAATGCAAATCTGTCAAAATGCACCGACCCTCTTAAGTCTATTCTTGCACTCCTAAACTAAAAAATAATCAAAGTCGGATCTCTTAAACTTTTCCTTTCATACGCGCTCAAAGTAGGGTCTAAGGGGAATATCGATACTTTTATGCGAAAGAATTTTATACTTTATACTTTACCTGTCATGTTGCAAGTGAACCTTTTTGCAATTTTCTATAAAAAAATCCAAACGATTCTAATAGTTTGTTTTAGGAAACTAGCATACATTAAAATCAGTTCATTTTTTTTTTGACTAAGCGTACTCAAAATCGGTCAACGCATTTGATAAGCTAATCGGTAATACGGTATTGTACTAAATGTCAAGTTAAGTCCCAAACATTAAATGTTTTACCGAAATAACCTGATTCTGTTTTATAAGTTGGGCTTTAAATCTTGAACTTAATGTTTTGTTCGAAAATCTTGGTAATAAACTTATACATATGTATTATTATCGAGAAAATCAAAAAAACTAAAAGAAACTCAAAAAATTTGGAGACTGTGATAAAGCTTGCCGCGGGCCGAAATGCCCCCTTTCAGATTGTTCATTTTGAAAGTTTTGAAAATAATTTAATTTGAAGTTTAAATTATTTAAACTCAAATTTGCAATTTACATCAGAACAAATGGTTAACGGTATAATAATTATCTTAACACAACAATTTTCATAAAAATGATACTCTATAGTTAACTCAAGTAGTGTCTTTGGAGCCATCCGTGGCGCGATGGCCTTTAATCTCAATTTAGGACCCTTAATCATGTATGAATAAAAAGTACAAAGTGATCAATCGACTATTTGGATAATTGACGTTTGTGCGTTTTTTTTCGAAAATTTTTACTGTGCTTCGATTTCGACTTTGTCTCGTCCCAAAACTGACCTGTGACACCCTAATTACAGTACTTATTTTTTGCAAAAAAAAATTAAATCATCAAAAAAAGCCTTTGAGCGGGATCAGAAAAAAATTCTAAAACTTTTTTCTCATTACACCATAGCCCCAAAATGACCACGTGACCGTATATTCAAGGAATAAGCTTGGTAAAAGTAGTACTGTTTTTTTCAAAAATTACTTAAATCAATTTTTGAAAAAAATGAAGTGGTTCTTTAGAAGTTTTTAAGACTTTTTTTTATTACATCAAAGACCAAAAACAATCACGTGACTTTCAAATTAGGAAATAAGGTTTTGGTACAAGTAAACAAATAGTGATCAAATTACGTCGAAAAAAATTTTGGGCCAATAAACACCTTATTTTAGAGTTTTGAACGTAATAATATTTTACAGAAACGTCACGTGATCTTATTTTTCAAGAAATAAGGATTAATCTATGACATATTGCAAACCTTATTTTTAAATTATTTCGTCACGAAATTTTATTCGGACTTTGGTGTAATAAGAAAAAAACCTTAAAAACGTTTGAAGTTGACCCTGGAATTTTTTTGACGTAATTTGAGTTTTCAAATTACTGTATGCCTTTTTTCAAAAGTACTCAAATCACGTAGAAAACCCCTTAAAAGAATCGTAACGAATTTCTAAGAGTTTTATTGCATTACAGTATGGCCTCCGGTTTAAATAGAGCATTTCTAGAAGTCAAAACTTCCGAAATACTGATTACAGAATCATGCGTAGGCGAAAGAAAGAAGAGAGTGAATCTTTCTTATCACAAGAAATTTATATCTCACAAAAATTTAAGACTCATTTCACATGAGAATGGTGATAAAAACATCAAATTTTTTAGCAGATGCAATACCCAAATTGGGGACGGTTTAATATTTGAAATTTAAAATGCCAAATTAACCCTTAATTCGTGTTATTTATGCACTTGTTTGTGAGAATCGGCGAAAATGAGATAGTTTTTAATTTTCTTATTCACATTTGATGACTTTTTATAAACTTTTTTAACAAATTGTTTTTATAGGACTGTAGAGAATTTTTTGAAAAATATGATTATCATTGAAAAAATATATGTTGATAAGAAATCTTCGGTTATATGCTTGATTCAAACGCAACGCCACGGATGGTGCAAAGACACTACGGGTCCAGAGATTGTCGGCCATTACGGGAGTTAAGACATCATATTATATGATTCATATAAAAGAGGCTGCAGAAATAACTTCAAATTTCTACAAGGCAGTCATGCCAAAATCTCAATTAATAGGGATACTATAGGCTATAGTCTATAGCGCAAGAAATGCCACAACAGAGGGCTCAATTTTTTAATTAATACTTCATAAAATTGAAAAAAATATAAATCTAGATTATGTGTCAAACTTTCTAAAAGAGTAGTTGCTGTAATCTTGTACAAAAAATTCTGACAAGCTGATTTTCAGTATACATACATACAGTATACTAGTTTTTTGTGAAAAATTCTGACAAGCTGATTTTCAGTATACATACATACAGTATACTGTTTACAGTATACATCAGGCTTGTAAAAGGGATGGGTTTTGCGTGGGTTTTCCATCCCTTTTGCTTAAGTTTAAGCAAAAGATAGGGAAAAATGGGGATGGGGATAGAAAATCCGCTTGGGGATGCATCCCATTACAAGCCTGGTATACATCATGTCACATTGTTGCTCGCGATCTTAGTTTTTTGCTGAAGCTAACCTCCGCCAATCAAAAAGCTTGAATTCACAAACAGGTAGATGATTACCAAAGTTTAATGTTCATTGATAAATAATAAGTGTTAATCAGGTTTTATCAAAAAAATGAAGATCGGGAGCAAAAATGTGACATACTTTAGATTAAGGTAGACAAAACTCTTTTTTAGCTGATTTTTTTATTTGATCTGTGAAATTATAAATTAAGATGGTCTGTGCAAAAATTCAAGAATAATTACAACCCAAATGGTTATATAGTATTTCGAAAACAGTTTTGTGTTTTTGAACACTTTCCTAGTGAAATTTTCGAAAATTTCATGTAGTTCATTTTTATGCATGATTTCATTATTTTCTAAAACTCTTCTCCTACATGGGTTCGGAAATAATTTGATAATTGACGGTCGAAAATATAAGAATAAATTTTAATGAGTATCTTCAAAATCTCCATAACTTGTTTTGTTTTTTTAGCCCTGATTTGATAAGAAAAATTAAAGAAGAACGCATTAAAATTTGAAAAAACGTCATATAATTTTTAAGAAGAGCATTCAAAACTCGAAAAAAACTTTTAAAATTTCAAGGTAAAAATCAAAAAAAAATTTCGTCTGAATCTAGTTTATTACAAATAATTCAAGAAAGTTTTCAGAAAACTTGACCAGAAATTATTTTTGTTTGTATAAGTTTTTGGTGATTTCCGAATTGATAAACGATGTGTTTCCAGTTTGGTGCATCTAGAATGAGACAGTTTCCAACTTTTCCAATAGTGATCGAACCATATTTGTCTGCTAGACCAAGGGATGCAGCAGAATTGATCGTTGCGCAGTTAAAAGCCTCTTCCATATTCATTTGACATAAAATACAACCAAGATGCATAACTGACGGCATAGAATAGCAGGGGGCTTAATTATTTATTACTGACCATATTTACTTTTTGAGGCAAATTGAGGTAAAACTCAAATTTTGTGAGAATTGAGTAAAAATGTGTGTTTTAATTTTATATTGAAGTTCGTGACCTTGAATAAATGTATAAAATAATTATTTTTTAAAGACAATTGGGAAACCAACCGGTAAATGGAGAATATCTAATTTCTGTTTTTTCTCTCCAGTGTTGAATAGCGTCATATTGACATATCCGAAAATTACATAAAGCTGATATTATTTGTAAGAAAAAAATTCTCTACAATTTTATCTACGATTTTTTTTTAATTAATCCTTAGTTGCCTAAAAAATCTTTAGAATATTAATTCTTTTCAAATAACATTATCTTCGAATCGGTGTTTTTTTATGGTTTAATTGACTATTAGTTGTATTAATAGCATTAACTTCTAACTGCATATGGATAGTTAATTAAGCCTAATCAACAAATAAATATACGTATATGTATATTAATGAAACAGTACAAAATACAGTCGCAATTACAGAACAGCAATTTAAATAATAAGAAATACTAATATAGTTCACTTTGGCACTGGTTGTAACAACTTGATGCAATAGCTTTGCGACTAAAGCGTTAGACTTATAAGCGAAAGATCGGGCGTTCGCGTCCCTTCGTTGACCCTTATTTTTATTCAAAATTATTAGTGTTTTTATACTGTAGCTTTTTAACGTTGAGATCTAGAAAAAATAAGAAATAATAATGAAAAAAGTTGGCCGGAAATTTTTTTGGTAATAAATACTTATTTTGCCTCCCGGCGGGCCCGTGCCCTTTTAATTTTGTGCTTTTGTATAAAAACATTTACGTATTTTTAGATAATCAAAAATTC
The DNA here is from genome assembly GCA_004367855.1 of Oikopleura vanhoeffeni. Lineage (NCBI taxonomy): Eukaryota > Metazoa > Chordata > Appendicularia > Copelata > Oikopleuridae > Oikopleura > Oikopleura vanhoeffeni. The sequence continues at coordinate 345,833 of SCLH01000174.1, forward strand.
TGTGAATTTTCGATTATCTAAAAATGCGTAAATGTTTTTATACAAAAGCACAAAATTAACACAAAGTTAACAAAAAACGAGGAAACTTTTCTTCAAATATTTTTACCATTTGGGTTGAAATCAGATCCAAGACAGACTAAAACATTTTCAGAAATCATTTTTCGGACTGGTGGAGGAACAAGTTTCAAAATGTACGCAGTTGTTGGTAAAATAACCGCCGCCGTTCCACTCTAAAAATAACATGGTTAACTCTTGAACACATTTCTGAAAATAATTAAATAAACAATTTTTAGCTCAATTTCAAGTTTAGGGGGTATGCGACTCTGATTTGACATTTGACGTCCAAGCATGAACTTATTTCACATTTCTGACCTGATTTGCGTTAACCATCCTCTTTATGATAGGAAATTTCAATAACGGTGTTTATACAGGGTTCCCGGTAATTTAAAGATTTTATTGTCAAAGTTATTTATTTGTCATTTTCTACGATTAAGTACGGTTCCCTAAAAGTAAACAGGAAATCGTCTTAAAAGATGACTCATGCGCGTAAATGTGATTCAAATCGTTTTACCGATTTAACCAATCAGGGCAAATGTAATTTTCTTTTTATTTCCGCTAGACATTTAGGGGAGTGTATATAAATGTTCTATGCCAAGCAATATTTAATTTTGCCGTTCCTACCTTAGCCTAGTACGGATTTTTTCGAAAGAAGAACTAGCTTACCTCAGCCATCATTTTGATAGCTTCGTCTGAAACTTTTTCTAAATGTGAAATAGCTCTTGCTCCCAGTTTGCATCCCATTTCTGTTCCTCCAATATATTCAATTTCTTCAGCATGAAAATTAATATTCCAACCTTGTTTTGTGCCTAGTTTTAACATTTTTTCGGTCTAGATCTAGGGTGACCAAAATTTACCAACAAAAAAAAAGTGTCAAAATTTCAACAAAGTTTTCTGCCAGTCCTATAAAAGAAAAAATACCATCAAACGACTCCTTCCGGTCGACTTTTCAATACAAATATCAGCAACCATGTGGGTTATCCCAAAACGATGGTCAATTTGTAAATGGGCAGCAGGGCCAGCTGAAATTTGCCGCGCTGTGCAAATAATGGGGCTCCGTCGTTTTGCACCCAATTTTAGCAGATGGTCAAATATTTTCTGATTTTGGGTTGTTTTTCTAAGAGAAAGTTACCTACGCAATTCATTGGAATTTTGAAGTCGATTTTTGAGTTTGACACAAACCGAGAACTCAACTGATTTGCAGATGTTTAAATTTAAGTAAAAATATTATGAGAAATTATTTTTGAGTTTTTATTTTTTAAGAATATATTACAGATAAATAAAATATACAGAAAATTGAGATTGAAGGATAGAATTAAAAAAAATTAAGGAATAATTATTTGAGGCTGGAAATTGGCATTAGCAAACATATTTGCGAATAGTTCATTTACATTGGGCTCTTCTACCCGAGCAAATTTAAAAATTGGTCCGAAAAAACAACTGGACAAAAAATTCGGATAAAAGTGATTAAGGGGGTTTGAAATAATACTAACAAAAGAGCGAGAANTTTGTTGTCACCGCAAATAAATTTAGAGCATTTTTAAAGGGCTCCGTCGTTTTGCACCCAACTTTAACAGATGGTCGAATATTTTCTGATTTTGGGTTGTTATTCTATGAGAAAGTTACCTACGCAATTCATTGGAATTTTGAAGTCGATTTTTGAGTTTCACACAAACCGAGAACTAACCTGATTTGCAGATGTTTAAATTTAAGTAAAAATATTATGAGAAATTATTTTTGACTTTTTATTTTTAAAGAATATATGACAGATAAATTAAATATACAGAAAATTGAGATTGAATGATAGAATTAAAAAGATTAGGGAATAATTATTTGAGGCTGGAAATTGGCATTAGCAAACATATTTGCGAATAGTTCATTTACATTGGGCTCTTCTACCCGAGCAAATTTAAAAATTGGTCCGAAAAAACAACTGGACAAAAAATTCGGATAAAAGTGATTAAGGGGGTTTGAAATAATACTAACAAAAGAGCGAGAATTGAATTGTAGATTTTCAAATCTTTTCAAATCAGATTTTCGTCTTTTGTTAGCTTTATTTCAATCAATAAAAATACGATATTTATATCTGCGGTCAGAATAGAAAGTGTGAATACCTTCTACGCAAGCAGCTTTATTTATAAATCCTCGCCTATTAATTGTTATTATTTAGATAATTTAGAAATTTTGTAAATTTTATACGCTCGCTGTCGTTTGAAACTAAAAATTCAAGGTCATTTGTAATACTCGTCATAAAATTTAAAACCATAGAAAATTGAAATCCGCATTTTAAGTCTAAATATAAAAGGCCATTAAGGGTTGTGAAAAGTGCATTTAATTCCTTGGACGGATTTTTCAAACCCAAATTATCCATTTTTTTTGTAAAAATTGCTCTTCAAATGAAAAAGACAAGTTATAATTTTGGTACTAGGGAAATAGTACTATGGTACTACTCGAAATAACGGCAGATTCATTGTCAATATGAATACGTGCTGGACTTAAATTTTGAGCTGTTATGTCGAAAAAAATCTCTTTAATTTCGTTCCACATAATTTCGTACGTTTCGGTTTTTTTGTTAGGCAAAAATATTAAAATTAAGGGCTGTAAATGANAATTTTGTAAATTTGATACGCTCGCTTTCGTTTGGAACTAAAAATTCAAGGTCATTTGTAATACTCGTCATAAAATTTAAAACCATAGAAAATTGAAATCCGCATTTTAAGTCTAAATATAAAAGGCCATTTAGGGTCGTGAAAAGTGCATTTAATTCCTTGGACCGATTTGTCAAACCCAAATTATCCATTTTCTTGTTAAAATTGCTCTTCAAATGAAAAAGACAAGTTATAATTTTGGTACTAGGGAAAAACATTTTTATACTCGAAATAACGGCAGATTCATTGTCAATATGAATACGTGCTGGACTTAAATTTTGAGCAGTTATGTCGAAAAAAATCTCTTTAATTTCGTTCCCCATAATTTCGTACGTTTCGGTTATTTTGTTAGGCAAAAATATTAAAATTAAGGGCTGTAAATGAATTCGAGATTTTTCTTCGTCATATAATTGGGTTGAAATAATGTAAACTTGATAAATGCCCTGATGTTTTAACGCAACTGAAAGTGCCATCGCAGAAATGACAGAGTTAAGAAAAGGTATAAATTCAGGTAAATAAAAATAATCAAGGTTTTTCTATGCATAATTGTTCAGAAATTAAAGCAGAAGTTTCATGATCAAATTTGCCATTTTGTAAACTCTTCTGGAACGGCACACCATGCAGCAATTTCGGTTCTTTGGATAACGCGTGATATCGGTTATGATCCCCAAGCACATTGAGCACCGTAGTCGGCAAAATTTTCTTTGATTCCGGTCATTTTTTTAATTGAGTTAAAATCGGAAATTCCATTTTCAATTTTTTCTTTCACGAAGTTTATCATTTGGAGACCGGAAATTTCGGCTAAACTTGCACCATCGCAGCATTATTATTAAAATAATTATTATTAAATAAATTATTATTTAATAAAATACAATCAATGTAAAAATTAATAAAATAAGAAATTGAATTTAGGTCCAAATTTTTTATATCACAGAAAAATAATAAATTTGGTTTAAAGTTCAGATGTTATTTTCAATCAAAGACGATCATTTGCTAGATTTGAAATTTTGCATGTTGGACCAACAGGTAAATTTATTTCACCGCGAGAAAAAAAATTATTTCAGCTGACAAATTTAAAAATAATTAATTAAATAAATAATGACGTCGTTTTAGCCGTAGATTCAACCGAGCTTCATATATAATATAGTCTATATTATATAGTGGACTAACTCCTACCGTGTTTTCGAAGAAATTTTATTCTGGGAAATTATTCGCGAAAAAATAATGCAGATATCACGTTGAGGTTAACATCACGCTTTGGCAGATGTTTAATATATATTAGAAAAAGTACTTTTATCCATTATCGGAATGAATACTATTTTTATTTATTTTCTAAATTAACAGTTATTTTATTTATTTTCCAAATCAATTGAATTTTGATTTATTTTTCTTAGTCTTTTTCAAAGGAACAGGTGTCCGAAAAAAAATTAAAAATAGTCGCCTTTAATAATATGAGATTAGTTTAACTTTTATACTATAAATTATTATAAATTGTTTTGTATCTTATAACTTTCAAAACAATTATAAATAATAAGCCCAAGCTGTTTTAAGAAGCATAAAAAATACATTGAAAACAGTGCCAAATTAATTGATTCTGATTGATTGAAATTTAAACCAATCAAAATCGAGCTGAGACTTCAAAGTTATGAAAAATCAAAAAAATATCTAAATTTTTACCAAATTTTACGTATTTTCCAGTTTTTTTCCTAAAAATTTCTTTATTGCAATTTTTTGCTAACTGCGGACTCCCTAGGTGATTAAAAGGCAAAAATATAACTTTAAGTCAATTTCAAACTTTTGCACTTTACCACCGCGGCGTAAAATTACGGATGTAAAATTACAAAGCCGATTTTTTGAAATGTGACAAAACTCTTGGACACCCTAGTCTGGTCAGCCGAGTAAACGCCGGCTTCACAGAATATATCGATATTTTCAACTTCCAAATTCAAATCGGCCACTTTCTGGATATGTTGGGAACAGATTTCTATAAATGGTGTTTTTAACATGAATCCCTTTTCAAGAAAAATAAATAAAAACAGCAAAAAGTGTATGAACTTCATACCATGAAGAGCCCAAATTGGGCTGCCCAATGGCCCAAAAAAAATTTGTCAATAAAAATCGGACCATTGCGCATTTTCAGACCATTCTTTGAGAAGAAAATTTTAAATGTATTCGCTCAAATATATTCGCACTAGACTGTAGCACCTTATTCCTTCGGTCATTTCCTCTGCATTTTTTCCAAGAGGAACTGCGTGGGCGCAAAGATAAGTACTTTGAATTTTCATCTTGTGATTATTTTTTGCCCTTTGAATAACTTTCAACATTTTGACTTCAGTTTCTAGATCCAACCCGTAGCCACTTTTCGCCTCGGCTACAAGAGTTCCGTGGTCGACCATCGAATCCAGTCTTTTCATCAATTTTTGATAAAGAATTTCTTCTGATGCTTCTTTTGTTGCCTTTAGAGGGTGGAGGCTTAAAACAAAAAAAGAGTTCTGAGGTCAAATGTTTCGAATTTATTGTGAAAACCTGCTTAATTAAAACTCTTTGAAGTAACAAAAAATGAATTGGTTTCAAACTCAATGTGAGTTTTTTTTTATTATTTAAGAATGAGCAAAGAAATAAAAAACTTGATGTATCAAAAAATTGGATCGCTGGGCCCGGCGTTGTGCGTTTGACCTTTATTTGTCCAAAAGTGGCTTCGGATATAAGGTTCAAACGCGAAGGCGCAACGCCATGGCGCGCCACGTCTAAAGATCACCGTCTACCTTATAAACAAACTTCAATTGAACGATTGTATACTATATATTTAAGTTAAAAATCATCGAAATAAAATTGTGAAAATTTAGTGTTTGAGTGAGATTAAGTGAGGACGACCCCTTAACTGTTGAATGAATTCCACCTCCAGCCGCATGAATTTCCATATAAGAAGCTCCAGCTAATTTCATTGAAAATTCGTTGGCTCTATCTCCATCAAAAACAGGGTGAGTATGGGAATCAACAAAACCTGGAATCACAGTTTTACCTACGCAATCTATAGTCTTTCATTTTAGTTATAAAACATTTAAGAGGGTTGTGGGTGTAAAATATTGGAATTGCTGGGAAAAATTTCCCACTTCTTTAGCTGGAATGGAAGAGTCGATAACGGGTAGATAAGAATAAATGAGAATAAAATACTGAAGACTAAAACCTTTTCTTTTAACTGTAAGTAAAGTTTCTCGATTTTAGTCAAGGGTGACTCACTGGTGCCCCGCATAAAAAATTGGTAAATAATGTACAGTCCACCACCTCTAACTGGAACACCCCTAACTGGAACACTTTCTCTAACTGCAACGCTTTTTTAGGGTCGGTCTATTTGTTTCTAACTGGAACAGTAAAAAAATGTGCTTTTTGAACTGATCTATATTATGAACAGCATATATTTTTAAAGGCTCCAAAAAGGTGAAATCCCAGATTTTTTTGGTTTTCTAAAAGTTGGTACAAATTATTATGGCGTTTGTTAACATATTAAGACATTAGGCGTTTGTGACATATTGTTACATTTTTTGAATTCTAGATATGGCACTAGATTATATTTCAAAAAGCCCAACGTGAATCACGTTACGTGATAATATCATTAATAACTCATATATAAGCATATAAAATGAGTGATAAAAAACTACCAAAATATTCTGCTTAATTTTACAGAGAAACAGCGAATAAAACGTTTATGGAAAAATTCGAAAAATTCCCTTCGAATTTGCCAAAGTTTTGAAAGAGTATTCTAACAACATTCTACTAACAAAATTTCTAAGATATCTACAAATTGAGATAAACTTGGTATTGCTTCTGGAAATTGCTGGTCTCGATACTTTCGAAATCATGTTCAGAACTCACAAATATTGAAAAATATTTCGTATCAATTCGCTATCTTACAAGATTTCAGAAAGCTGAAACTGACCAGATTTCTAGTACAGCTCATGATGCCGATGAAGAAATTACAAATTCCGGGAAATGTTTGTGTTAGAGAAATTCAAGAATTTTGACGCAATTAAACAGTGGTTTTAGCGGTTTAGAAATTCGTACAGAAAAAAAAAGCAAACTTCCATATACAAGTTTTTTTCAAAAAATGAGACAAAACTGCCTGCTGTATTGACTTGTGTAATGAAATTATGTTATACACAAACTTTCTTTCATTTACCAACGAATGACCACAAACAATAAAGCATTTAATTGTGCAAGTGTAGCTTTGTAAAAAATTATGGAGTTATCTCTAACTGAACCTTCCTCTAACTGGAACGCTTTTTGTAAGTCGGTAAGTGTTCCAGTTAGAGGTGAGTGGACTGTACTTTATTAACGAAATTCGTTATACTCGGTCAATTGTCTACAAATTGAATCAAACAAACATGTTTTTCAAAGTATGAAGTTTTCGAATATTTTTGTGTTTCGCCCGTTTGAAAAAGTTTCTCTTTTGTTTTTCGCGGTTCAAAAGCGGTTTTGCAAAATTCTGTTTATACTCCGGTCAATTATGCTTTAAATTGAATTGAGGGGGAGTGGTCGGTTTTTTTTGAGCCTTTATAGAATAATATTTATGATACATTAATATCGGTGAGTTACTAAAGTTGACCAAGAAATCTCATTGGTGCAATTATTTTTTCAAAACCAATCTAGACAAATCTGAATTTTCAAAATTCGAATATTTTTTTTGTTCTAACCCGCATAAAACCGTATTCACCATGAATAACATTTTTTATTGGTGAATGACCACCAAAAACGAGCATGACATTAAAATTTATCGGAAATGTCTGATCGAATTCTAAAAAAAAAAAAAAAAAAATTTTCATTATTTTTTAAGCCAAAATGTTAAACCTATTAATCGATTTGACGCGATTGGTTGAAAATTTTGATAGCTGTGAGCAACTTTTTGACATGAAATCTCGAAGCTTCAATCTTGGGTGCTACTTTTGTGTTCGATCAGACGAACTTTTTTTGAACTTTTCATTTCCGTTCACTTTCATTCAATTTTCTAGAATTCTAAATTTTATTCAAAAATTTCTTCTCATCACTTTTACCGCAGTTATATTATCTACCTTAGTCGAAATAAGGCTTCATTTAACATTGTCTAAAGAGATAGAGTGAAATTCGAAAAACTGGCAAAATCGGCGTTTAAGTGAGAGAGGGGATGAAGAAAAATCAAAATCGAAAAATTCCTTCTCATCACTTTTTTGTTCTCATTATTCGCTACTTTGTGGAATTTTCAGACGCTTGTATGGATGGGTCTTAAAAGAAGATAATTAAAAAAAACCGTTTAGTGCTCTAGAATAGACTCCCACCACCTGGTGGTGTGATTAACAAGGTTGATTTGAATGTGTGATCTGGTTACCTTTCAATCCACGCCTCAGATCAAATCTATGGCAGTTCTTAAAAATCTGAGGATATCGTGTTGTAGATCTAGCCTTCGCCTAACGATCACACATCTCAAAGTCAACCTTGTTACATCACACCACCAGGTGTGAGTCTATTCTAGAGCACTGAACGGTTTTTTTTTAAATTATCTTCTTTAACCCCACATACAAAGCGTCTAAAATTTCCACAGAGTACTGGAAGAGTGGGTCACTTAATATGTTTAGCCCATTTTTTGACTTTCGCGTCTTGAATGTTTCATAGCAATCACTTTTGACGCCGATTTTTACCAATTTTTCGACTTCAAACTTATCTTCTTTTAGACGAATGTTCAGAGAAAGCCGCTTTTTCGACTCAGGTAGATAAATATGCTGGTCAATATGTTTGGCTCGGATTTTGAATTTCACCTAGAATTCTAGAATATGACTATAAGTAACCGGAAATGAAAGTTCGAAAAAAAATCGTCTGATCGGAACAAAAAGTACCACCAATTTGAAAGCTGAGATTTCATTGATCAAAAATTGGCTTACAGTTAATCAAAATTTTTAACCAATCAGCGTCAAATTCGATAATTAGGTTTAACTTTTTGCTTAAAAATAAATTGAAATTTCTAGAATTCGATTAAGACATTTCCAATAATTTTAATGTCATGCATCGTTTCGGTGGGTCATATTCACAATCAAAAATGTTCATATCATGGTAGAATACCGGTTTTATCGGGGTTAAAGCAAAAATATTCGAATTTTGAAAATTCTAGATTTTGTTTCTAGATTGTTTTGAAAAAAATAATTGCCACCACGAGATTCTTGGTCCACTTTTAGTCATAATCGATGCTAATATATCATAAATTGATTCTATAAAGCCTCAAAAAAATTACGACACCACCCCCTTAAACAATATTTTCGCAAAAGTAGTTTTCGAGAAGGAGTTTTTCGAACAATTTTGTGTTTCGACCGTGGAAAAAAATATCTTTTGGCTTTAGCAGCAATAATAGGTTCATTTGATATAATTTCTCAGCAGATATTAACATTTATTTGTCTTGTCTTGTCTTCGAAGGCCCACACTCTCGCTCTCAAGACTGAACGAATCACAGCATTATATTTTTTCATAATTTTTTTCACTTTTCAAGAAAATAATTACAATTTCTTCAACTCTTGCTTTATTTACACCCGCAACCCCCTTAAGTCCTAAAATTATGATGTCAGAATCATTTTGATATCCCGGATAGGAATGGGAATGTAAACTCGGTATGGGAAGCATCATTTTTGGAGACCTGATTAACTCTATTCATAACATGCTAAATTTATTATTTATTTTTATATGGCATTAATAATCGGGCATTATTCATATCCCTTTCTTAACCAAAGTGAATCTTAAAAGTGATGGTGATCTCTATAGCGCGTGTTCGAATCACACTCGTTTGTCTTAGTTTTTGTATTGGGTATTACAATAGGCAAAGGTGCTTGATACTGGGAGCACCAAAGTTGATTGGTGATTTATACTAGGCGACGATGGTTCATGTAACATGGTTGTTGCTGTCAGACAGCAGCTGTCTATTTTTGCGTGTGAGCGAACCACCAGATCACCGACACATCGAAAAGGTTTTCATTCTCATTTTTGGTCAAGGGTTGATGATCGATATAGTTAATCTGGGACAATCAATCAAATTATAACTATCCTTAGTTGCTTTTGGCACCTCTAAATTTTCACCGCAAGAATGAAAAAGTCCATTTTCAATAAATAAATCTACATTTTCTCTAGTCTCAACTAAGCTTAAATTTTTTCCAATTTTTGGTTTACCATCTTCACTAAAAATAAGCTGTCCACAGTTTTTGAGTAAAATTGACATTTTTTAAATGAAATAATATTTGACTAGCGACTCCGTTTTCAGAATCTACACCCATTTTATTGACCACTTTTTATTATCCAAAAAATTAAAGACCGTTTCGTATTTAATTAGTTCAACTAAAAAAGGGAGAACTTCTTATGTCCAAAATTTGAACCTTTTATTATTCGTTTTTTTTACTTACAATAATTTGCTATTGACTTTTAAAAAATCGTGTATTATCATAGATTTCGAAAAATTTGGGAAATTCTTATTACACACGATTTTCAATGTCTTTTAATTTATTTTGTCCAGATGCAAATTTCCAAAAAGCTCAAAATACCAGAAATTTTTTCCTTTACTTTTGTGTTCGCGTTTGACCCGCGTTTGAACAATGAGAGCACCAGATATCACGAGAGTGACCAATAAAAGGTTCGAAAATAAGTTCAAACTCGAACAGCATGCGACATGCTGCATGTCACATTTTTGCTTGCGTTTTTTAGTTTTTGGCTTGAGCTCACCTCCACCGACCAAAACGTTTAAATTTACAAACACGTAGGTGTTTAAAAAATTAAATTTCTATTCGCCAGTTAAGGAGGTTGCTACTGCCATAAAGGGTTTTTTTGATCTCATTTTGTAAAGAAACCGTTAATGCAAAATACTTTAATTAAGTATTGCTGAATTGCTCGAAATCTCGGCTTTAAATCTGATCATTTTCGGGCCTTTATTGTATACAGTTTTACCAGTATACCAGATGCAAAACCGGTAATTTTAAATCTAAAAAAAAGTTTCAGCGCGTTCAATTATCACAGTAGAAGTCTAAAAATTTTTAAGTCTAAAAAATTTTTCAAACTCTAAAATTTTTGTTAAAACAAAAATTTTTGTTAAAACTTCACCGGTCAAAAATTTTTTTTAATAAAAATTATGTTTTTAACAATCCCTGAAATTTGTAGACTTCTACTGCAAAAATTGAACGCGCTGAAACTTTTTTAAGATTTGAAATTACCGGTTTTGAATCTTGTATACTGGTAAAACTGTATATAATAAAGGTTCGAAAATGATCAGACTTAAAGCCGAGATTTCGAGCAATTCAGCAGAAATCAATTAAAGTATTTCGCATTTACGGTTTCTACACAAAATGAGATCAAAAAAACCCTTTATGGCAGTAGCAACCTCCTTAACGGTGTCAATCATTCTCTAGCAAAACACTAAGATCGCTAGCAAAAATGTGACATGATGTGAATTTAATTATATAGAAAATCAGTCCAAAATCTGCCTGAGATGAAAAATTGTGTGTGTGGTATGAAGCGTTTTTGAGAAATGTGGATATTCAGACAATTCAAGGAATCTCTGTTGTAGGAAATATGACATTACCTTTACCAACTTAGAAGATTTATTTTAAGGGATTATTACATTAAAATTGAACACCAATTTATCTATTAAGTTTACAAACTAATCACAAATTTATTTTAAGGGATTATCACACTAACATTGAACATCAATTTATCTATTTAGTTCACAAAAACTGGTAACAAATTAAATTAATAAATTAACTCCTGTTATCGATAAATAAACAAAATTCAAATATCAAACTAGCGGATAATACAATTTGTATATAAATTTAATTATTATATGTATTTTGAAAATTTGACCCTCAGATGACCTTCAAATGAGTAAATACTTGCATAGGCATTAAACTTCGCATAATTGAAACGCGCTATGGACCAACCATACTTAACCCGTGAATGATTGGGTACGGTATAATTTTTTGAGCTCTTGTGGCCATTTTTTCGTAAAATATGGTTTAACCACCTGACAAATTTTTGTCTGTTCAAATAATCCCATAAATATAGGATATGATATCCCGTAGAGCAGGCTAGGAAGGGGTCATCTCCTTAATTAATTTACACCCTGGTTAAAAGTGTCAGGTCCAGGTATTTTAGAGCAGTGTAGTACATTGTTTGTGTTTCTACGTAGCGCATCTTACCGTACAACTTTTTCGCACTCAATAGCTAGAATGGGTCAAACCGCGTGTCAAATATGATTTTTTTTGATTTTGTGACTAAATTTTGAACAATGTGGTGCTTTCTCATTGGCTGAAAATAAAAGTTCCTTAAAAGTCATTTTTGACCACGGAGTTCGACTCGACTCGGGTTCACTTATACAGATCCGGAATGATTAATATAATTTAAATTGCCAAATCAGATTGAACTCGCTATAATAGATAAATATTTGACTCCCGATGATCGAAATCATAAGCAGGATAAGATAAACAGCTATAAAAAGCTACAAACAGGATACCGATTTCGTTGTTTAGTTATTCTGAATTTTAACTGACGATAAAAGCACAAAAACAGAAAATAAAGGCAGAAGAGAATGATATTTTATAAGTGTTTAGGGATGAACAATTCAGCATAAAATAATTAATTCCATAGCGCATAATTTTATAATAGAAATGAAAAAATTTTACTAGTATCTTACTAGAAATTTTACTACACGTAGAATCTGCTAAAAATTATTTGATTTGACCACCATTATTTTCATCTAGAACTCCGTATTTGCTCGTTATTAAAACAAACATTTTGTTACAAGAAAAGCCATTTATTACCAAAAAAACCTTCAACAAATCTTTTACAAATCTTTTATCAATAAAGTTTTATCATTGTCGAAAAAAAAAATTGTGTTAGTAAATTTTTTTCTGTGAGAAAACTTTTTTTCTCTGTTAAAATAAATGTATGTTTTTTTCGTTAAAAATATTTTTGCTCGTTAAAAAACCTTTTTTTTTGGAAATTTTTTGCTTAAAAAATGCGTTTTGTTAAGAAATATTGTTTTTGTTAAAAAAGATTTGTTTAATAATGTTTTGGTAGAAAATTTTTCTGTTAAAAATTTTTTTATTTAAATATTTTGTAAATGTAAAACTTTATGACTCATAAATTATGAGCCCCTTTGAAATTCTTTCTGGTCTACCGAACCTCCTCTTATCATTTCGGCGCATTTGAGCTAGGTCGATTTATTGTTTTATAGGACGGAATGAATTTTATTTATATCCCCTATTCACACGTTTGTAAATATCCCGGCCCTACTATTTTTATACATTAAATTTTATAAAAAAAATTAATTAATAAATTTTTGTGACGCATAATATTTTTCAATATATTAAGTTTGAATATCAATCGACACACGCTCATAATTTTTGACAAGATTTTATGCAAAAAAGGGATTTCATTTGGTGATTGTTCATCCTCAAGAATATTGGGTAAACAAAAATAAAAATAATAATTATATTCAACGGGGTCTGATGTTTAAATGTCGGCGATTTTGATGCCGGTTTCTTAGTCTAACTTTGACACAATGATAACTGGACGAAGGGTTTTGGCCCCTGCTTCTTTATTACTTATTTGTGGATTTCTTTTCATTTTACAAAAAGTTGATAAATTAGAGAATCGGAGTTTAAAATTTGAAGAGAAATATCAAAGTGTTCAACAATTTCAGGTTTCGCTTTCAACTACGCTAGAATTAATAAAATATATTATCCTTTTTTTTGAAACAAGTAAAATATTATTTAATATTATTTAAGTGATATTAGAGGGGGCCATCGTCAAAAAAACCTGAGCAATTTCACGATTTTAGCAGTAAAATTAAGTGCCCATATTGCCGAGACGCCCACGCATAAATGACGTTATATTTCTCTCTCAAATTTTGAACGTTATTTTGAACGCCCACATGTTTTTGATTATTTGAAGGAAAAACTTCATTTTGGTCTCCATATCGCCGAAAGTGCCAATATCGCCGAAATTTATCAGCAAAAAACTTTTGATGATATTGGTCCTTCCACTGTACTATGAAATTTGCATCTTGTGTGACCGGCTAGCAATTAAAACAATAAAATAAAACGTTTCGCTTCATTATCATTTTCAAGAGTGTGGTTTAATCTGTTTACCCTTCCACGCATAAGAGCCATTCGGCGACCAAACTTTTTTTCAAACAGCCTAAAGACGAAAAAATAAAATATCAAGGAATTTTAAATTTAGATGTGTTATTGAGTTTGAAATTATATTTTAAGAGATCTTAGTTTCAAAATTATACAACTGATCGTCAGAAAGATATTTTTTTTTCTTTTTCTTTTATATAGGATTATTGCCATAATTTCCTAAAAATAACATAGCGTAAATACGTAACATAAATGGCCTTGAAAGGTTGCAATGGTTTTTTTCGGACTATTGCGCACTTTCCGACGATTCAGTCGATTCGTTATTTTTTTCGCTCTTGAATTATTGCCTTTTATTTTTTTTTAAACTCGAGTACGACCGCAGTTAAAGATGGCTCAGCCGCCCGTCAGGCCCTGTAGGGCCTGATTTTAAATGTCAATTATATATAGTTTTTCATTTTAAAATCTATTCAATTTAGCCGTTTATGATCTAATTTAGACAATTATCTCGCTGATGGAACAAATTTTCTTTTTATTTTGATTATAATTGCATCCAATTGCAGTTCAAAAAAATCAGTGTGAAATAAAAAAAAAATACTAAAAAAACTTTTGAATTTAGAACAATGAGAACTGAGCTAAATTTTTACCGTTTTAAAATTATAACGACATTAACGTTATCAGCCGTGAATAAGACATAAAAAGCTTGTTCAAATGAGTTCCATCTTTATATTTTCTAGATTTCTCAAAATATCTTATTTCTCATTAACGGAGTCACGTGATCGTTTTTCGACTTTACCGTAATGAAAAAAAGCTTATAATTTTTTGTAAAATAGCCTCATATATGTTTTAGACAGATTTGAGATTTTTTTGCAAAAAAAAGTACTGTAATTAAGTACTGGAATTTCACAAAAAAACGCACAAAAAATTTTTCGCAAAAAAGTTCAGCGTTCACTTGGTCGACGATGATCTCATTATGTATAAGGGTCGAAAAAAACGTTTAAAGTCGATCAGGCCCTGCAGGGCCTGACAGGCGGTTGAGAGTTAATAAAAATCCCTTGCATAAAAATTAGCCAGCAACTTGCTTTTATATCGAAAATGATCCATACTGGGCCTTTTACATCACGCGTCATAACTTTGAGAAAGTGACCGATGACGATTTGAAATAAGGAATTTCAAAAACAAAAATCGGTTTTAATGTGTTCAAGCTATCTTGTAGAGAATTTTTTCTGGTCATTTTAAGACTCATGATTTTTTTTTTTATGAAAAATTTTCGAATAAAATCAATTTTAAGGGGGTGGGTGTCGCTTTTTGGTACCTTTCAAGCACGCCTCAGATCAAATATAGGGCAGTTGTAAAAAATCTGAGGATACTCGTTTGTAGATCTAGCCTTCGTCTAACGATTACA
>SCLH01000174.1:362015-386940 GCA_004367855.1 Oikopleura vanhoeffeni
TTGATTGAGGGTCGGCGACCAATATTTGACCTCTAATGACCGGTCAAAGTTCAAGGTCAATGCCTTTTTTGCCAGTTTTTGCTCTCTAGCGACCTTGCAGTACATTATTGACCCATAGTTGCTAATACGTTTATTAGAAAGTCGACCCTTCCGATTCTTTTGGAGGTACTTTCAAGTCTATACGGTGAACTTGAGATTGACCTTGAACTTTGACCGGTCATTAGAGGTCAAATATTGGTCGCCGACCCTCAATCAAAAAAAGGGTAACCGAAAAACGCTTAATTTTCACTGGCCAAAAAATCAGCCTTCTAGCACTTTATACGGCTTCGCTAGACCTGGATCACATACTACCTGTAAAATCACGAAAAATTGACCTTAAAATCGATTTTTTTTGAAAAATTTTTTCTAAAAAAAAAATCCTACGTCTTAAAATGGGGTATACCATTTTGATCGATAATCTTTTTGGTCGACTTTTTTAAAAAGCCTATCGTTAACTATAGGGAAATGTGAAGGCGGAAAATATTTATTATTTCCAATGCAAATTTCTAGAATATATTCTGAATGTTTTGTAAATTTTATTTTCGCATTGACTACAATAAAATTATGAAAGTGTTTTTCTGACAAAGTTTGTGATATCAACACACCCACCTTTCAATTGTATACATGTTTATTCGTTTATAGGAGAAGTTTTAACGCCTACGCAATTTTTATAGCAAAAAATAGGGGAAAAAAAGTCGACCAAAAAAATTATCGATGAAATTGGTATACCTCCTTAAAATGACCAATAAAAATTCTATACAAGATAGCTTGAACACATTAAAACCGATTTTTTATTTTCGAAATTCCTTATTTTAAATCGTCCGATTAAATCGCGGGATGCTTAAATTAAGTCGACAATCGAGTTATGTGATCGGTCACTTTCTCAAAGTTATGAGTCATAACGCATGACGCGTGATGTAAAAGGCCCAGTAGGTATGATTTTCGATATACTTGCTTTTATAGTAACCGCGTAGGTTTTTTCGTGATTATTATAAGTAAACTTCTCGATAGAGTAAAATCGAATCTGTTATTCGAAATGATGAGAAATTGGAAGGCTATTTGCAGACTGACGAACAAAATTTAAAAAACTCTCAAGCCGAGTTAATATCAATTTTCCAAAAAGATGTTTCAGAAGTTGAAAGAAAATTAATTTCGCAATTTGATGATTTCAGAAAAGGGCACGATGCCCAATTAGTTGAAGTAAATGGAAAAGCGCGCGAAGACAAAAAGAGAATTCTAGAACTCGAAAAAACTTTAAACTTAAATGAAGCAAGAAGTCAAGAGATTTATACAGGACTAGGATAGGCTGGGAAATGCGACCTTAGTTTTATAGGAAAACACCCTCAATGTCAATGAGATTGTTTTGCAATAACACAATCATTACAAATTATGTGTAAAATGGCACCGTATTGCTGAAATTAATTCCATCATATATTTAAAAATGATAATCTCGCAACCATCCAATCCGTTGTCATGCGGAAACAAAACAGATAGCAGATTATGCTAAGCAGAAAACCTACAGCCTGAGTTTTTTCCAAACAAAAATCAGAGACCGTTAAAAAGTAGTGATATTTACCCAGCAATTACAACAATTGACATATAGAACCCCCTTAAAGGCTACTACGAAATTGTCACTTCTTTTTCGTCACCAAATTTTCACTTCTATTTTCGTCACCAAATTGTCACTCTTTTTTATCCGGACAAAGTGTTTATTTGTCACTATTTTTTCGTCCGCAAAATGCTGTCTAACCACCAGACGAAAAAAAAGTGACAATAAAAAAAAACTCAGGCTGTACGATTTTTCAAAAAGGCACATAAGAAAAATGGGCCAAAAAAGTTTTCAAAATGTTTGAATTTTTATGAAACTTTAACCATTTAACACTTCATTGCCAACCTCTTCAACCATCTGGTTAACCGCGGTTGAACACGCGTCTCTCGATTTTTTTTTAATTAAACAAGTATCTTAGAGCTTAATTTAGGATTTTTTGAGAGTTTGTAAAAATCTGTAAAATTGTCTGAATTTTGGTGTATTGGAGCTGTTTTTTTAAATTTTAGTCCCAGAAGCCAGAAATGTCTTCGAATGTGAGAAAGAACGGCGTTTTCTGACGTTTTGATTCAAGGCGTCTTGAGTGGCAATAATATTAATGTCACTTTCGTGATATAAAAACCTTAATGTCTATTGAATATCCTTGTTCCAACAGAACTCCATCTCAAAAACGTTTACTATCTCTATAGCGCGTGTTCGAATACCACTGATGTTGTATAAGTGATTGTCTTAGTGATTCCTTGAGTGATTACACACCGATCAAATTTAGCGGTTCCAATATCAAGCACCCTTGCCTATAATCATACTTAATACAATCACTAAGACAACATTAGTGGGATTCGAACACGCGCTATAGAGATAGTAAACGTTTTTGAGATGGAGTTTGGTTGGAAAAAGGATTGGGATTTTTTTTTAATTTAGGTCTGATGGGCTGTAAATCGACAAAAAATGCGCAAAACCTAAAATTTTTAACATAAAAGTGATAATTAGAAAATATACATGTAAATGCAATCGAATTATTCTTTAGATATGATTTGCTGAACCCGATATTAGCAACTATGAACCAATTTTAAAAACAAACGGTGCTAGAGATCAAAACATAATATTTATGAAAGTTTTTTAAATTGTTTTCTAGAATCTAATGTGTTTAAAATGAAACCATAGCTGCTACACTCAACACTACTGTGGGCCGTAATATAGTTTTCTGCAAATCATAAGTATCACTTTTATGTTAAAAGATTTCGCGCACTTTTTTGTCGATTTACAGCTAATCAAGCCAAAATTCGAAAAAAAATACTCCCAATGCGATGATCCACTGAAAAGAGGAATATATGTCTATATATACTACTAGTATAATATATAGTATAAACGTGCATGATATTATGATGAACAAAATAGTGACCTTTAAGTGGCCAAAATTTTGGGCAGTTAAAGCGCCCAAAATGTGCCCAAAATGAAATCATCCTTATTAAAATGGCTTTGAAAAAAATTACAGGTGCGAAATGGGGTCAAGCACGACGAGCAAATTTTGGGCACTTAAAGCACCCCCGAACAAAAATCGCATATCCCAGCCTCAACTAGAAAATATGGAGAAACATTACGAAAAAAAATTAGCAGAAGATCAAAAAAAACGAGAAAAAACAGAAACTTCAATTACAGATCTTAAATCCAAAATATCAGAATTATCTTTTGCCCAAGGGGATCTTGTAGTTTCTGTTCAAATGGTCAAATCAATTGAAGCTGAACTTGCGGCAGTAAATTCTGAATTCAAAAAACTGGTTGAGATCGATACACAAGAAATTAAAAATTTGAACACGAAAGTACAACGTAAGAACTTGTTGAACTTGAAATTACCTTTATTAATAAAATTTTTCTTTGTTATTTGAGAGAAGGAGGTGCAGCTTTGTTAAGCACCTCTTTTAAGCAAATTAAATTTCGGGCGATCACGGAGGACCTTCATTGGAACGGTCATAAATGTTTTGAAGCGAATCTCCCACAACAAATTTTTTAAATTGCGACAAACATCATTTACTATCCTATATTGAACTATCCTATATTGAACTATCCTACATATTGCAATTTAAAACTTTTCGGAGGTTGATAAAAACAGAGGGTTGATCTGAAAGCTGGGGGGAACTAAAATCTAGAGTAATCATCGAAAAAATAAATCAATAGCTTTACGGGGTGAAAAAGCATGAAAATTTTTCGCCATCTTGTGGTCAAATTATGCTGTTTTAAAATTTCAATTATTTGCTTTAAATTGGAGTTTTTTGATATCAAATATAAATTTAACATTTTTTTATTTTATATTAACTAGTTTCGAATTTATTCTTATTCATTTTCAAGATAATAAGTGGTTAATAAAGTTTTTAGAGCATATTCGCTATCCTTTTGTTTATAGTGACTGCAATTGTTAATATATATCCCTTTATCACTTTTTGGTTAGAATGCGTAGCCACAACGTTAAAATCACACGTTTAAAGGAGTAGTGGCTACGCATTCTAACCAAAAAGTGATAAAGGGATATGAGAAAAAACATGAGATCCACTACTTGGTCTTTGGTGCTCAGCAATGCAAATTTGTAAGCACCGTTTTGTTTGACCAATGTACAATTCAGTACATGGGCATAAAAATTTGTAGACCATGTGACACATAACATTTTGGTCAATTTTCTCTTTCGCGTGGCTTCAAAATATTTTTGTAACTTCAATCGTGCGATACGCGATATTTACTCGAAAATTTGGTAAAACGTTAGACATTCTTCGTGTTAGCCGAAACTAAAGTGGGGTCTCTTTCTCGCTTCTTGTCATCAGATAAAAACGTCCTAATTGAGCTCTTCGAGGCTTTTGAGGCAAATTTCATGTGTAGAACAAGCGTTTCTTTCGCGATGAAGTGCTGTGAATATATTACCTTTTAGGTATTTCATACTCATAATGCTATGCTGAAAGTTTGAAATAACTGTCATAGGCCCTTGTTTTCGATATCTTATAAATTCAAGAATACATTTTTCGATAAATATTTTTGTGTCGAGAAAAATGATCTCGTTTTTTGAACTCATATTTTCAAGCGTGAATTTAAGGTCTTTGTCATAACCATTTATTTCATTCAAAAAACTTCGAATAGAATTATTTCGAATTATTAAGATACAGTCATCTGCGTAGCGATGATAACTTACTAGCAGGCTAGGAAAAGGGAACGTTCCCCAGACTTTTTCCTCCCCCCTTCCCTTCCCCTAGCTGTCGTTCCCCTCTTCCCCTCATTCCCCTTGAAAATCGTTCCCTTCTCTTCCTTTCCCGGGCAAGGACCGAAAAAGGGGAAGGCTTGCGTTTTCTTGAATTTTTCAGAACTATTCAACCTTGCATCATGAATTTTAACCAAATTCAACTCGTAGACTTTAGACATGAATTTGTACCCAGACTCTATTCTGAAGCGTCGCCCCTTTTATAAATTGAGTCATATAAGCAAAGTTTCATTATCAACATACATGTTTTATTAGCTTAAAATAATATTCAGCCAATTTGCTATACAATTAAAAAAACCAAAAAATTTTTAAACGAATTAAAAGGCATTTAATAAAAATAAGAAAAAAAAAGTTGTGAAAATTACCTCCAGTTACACTTAAAAGTGCAATAATAAGATGAAATTAAACCTTTATTTATATTTAAAATACGTCAATGATGGGTGAACCTGAGAAAGGAGGATTTTGAAGGTCTCTAAATGACCCAAACGACCTAAAGGATCGATAAATAATTGAATTTGAGAGAAAAAACTCACAATATTCCCCAAAAATGGCTAAAAATGACCAAAAATCGTGATTTTCGGTAAATTTTTTTGTAAATCGGAAATTATTTCAAATATTTTAACCATATCCGGGCTAGTATTAAGAGGTGTTTTAGCCCTAACACTGACATAGCTGATGAAAAAAAATAAGTTTCGTTTGCATGCGCAAAAAAAGTAATCTTGATTTTTCTAGGTTGAGCTGGACTGATTTTCACAATATTATTATTAGTATAGGCCCGAGCAAAAAATGAGCACCCGGTAAGAAGGTCCTATGAATTTGAAAATTTCGGATCTACGGTAGTTTTTGACGCTTGAAATTTTGGTCGAAAATTTTTTTGACTCCGACCACTTGATGGCGCTGTTTAAGGTTGTGAAAAATCGTTTTTTTTAGTTTTTTCAACCAAAAGCAAAATGTTCATCTTATTTCGCAATGCTTACTCATTTTTTTTGGGTAGAACGTAAAATTCTGCTCCAGATTGACATCTCAAATTTAATAGAGGACTAAGATCACGTAGTTTAGCACCGGAAATGGAGGTGCCCGAAAACTCGAATTATTTCAAATCAATGATTTTGGGTGCTTAAAATTTTGTGGTAACAGTATTAGCAACTATAGGTTTCCGATGGCCACAGGAGGTGCTAGACGCGATTTTATGGTTTGGTGGTGTTAACAACACCACGGTATTGAGCATTTATAGGAAATGTTATTATTTGAAATAAATTAAGATAGTTATTAAATAGGAAATTGTCTGAAATTTCATTTTTCTTTATTTTCGAAAAAAAAATTCGAAATTAAAAAAAATGTATCGAGTCGTTTTCGATAAAATTTTGTTTCACTTTGAAATTTTCACGTTTTCTTGATTCTAGAATATGATGGATCAAAATTTTAACCTGACGTAAGCAGATTATTTCTTCAGTAGACCATGAGCTTTCCGGCTGAACTAATCTGCAATTTTCTATGAATAGGAGCAATGATCAAAAAAATGTTTTCCACTAAAAATTGAGAAGACATGTTTCTCCGAATAATACCAAATTTAAAAACAATTTATCGAGTCATTTTTGAGAAAATTGAGCTACAAATTCAAAAATATCATAAAATTACGGTTTTTCATAATTCTAGATCAAGTCCGATCGAAATTTTCGCAAAATATTCTCGATAACTGTCGACGTAGTAGAAACCGTTATTCTTACAAAATTTATCTATTTCCATTGAGCCGTTTCCGAGATAAAAGACATTGAAGTCAAAATCAGTGTTCTAGAACTCTAGTCCCACTTGGTGCTGTGGTGATCAAACCTTTATTTAACTTTTGGTCGGGAGCAAAAAGATAGATCTTCATTTTAGGGTTTTCAGAATTTCTATAACTTGTTTAGTTTTCTTCTGGGCCCCGATCTAAAATATCAAAAACCGTTGAGTACCCCCTTAATTCAGAAATCCCGCGATCGAACGTTAAAAACGAACTATAAACCCTCTAAATCCAACTTCGGCCGATTCGGCACTCATTTTTTATATTTCCTTTTATCGACTTTCGGTTTTTTTATAATATATTAATAATATCAAGATGCTTTAATGACAAGATTTTGGAAAAATCAACAATTTTCGATATTTTGAGTAGCCTAAATAGCGTTTTTCCGATTTTGTTTAATTTTCAAAAGTATGTTTACTGATATCCCTTTATCACCTTTTGCATGATCTGAGAGATGTGGGCTGAAAAGAAGAGAAAGCGGCCTCATGAGTGGCTAGAAGGGGTCTTAGGAGTGTCAGGATTGGCTCCCTCAACCCACATCTCTTAGATCATGCAAAAGGTGATAAAGGGATATGATTTGACCTTCTGCTTTCATTTCCGGGGTCAAAAGTGACTTTTAAGCAATTTATTTTTCAACCAATCAGCAATCAGCAAAATTTAGGATTTTTTTTCTGGAAAATAGGTCAAAATGAATCTTCTAAAAATTTGCTTTTACATGACGGTCTTGAATTATTTTGCATGATAGCCTATCACATAAATGCTAAATACCAAAATTTTGTAAAAAAAAGATAATTTTCGTCATCATGAGTAGCCTTAATACTCATTTTCTGACTTTGGAAACATTTTAAAAGTTCGTTTTCTTGTCTAATTTAGCCCTGCGGTTTCATTTCCGGGGTTGAAAGTGAGTTTTAAGCAACTTTATTTTTCAACCAATCAGCTATCATCAAAATTTCGATTTTTTTTTGGAAAATAAGTAAAAATGAATCTCCAGAAAATTTCATATTTAATGACTTTCATGATTCAATTCAAATGTTGACATTTCCTATAAATGCTCAATACCGTGATTTTGTTTACAGGTTTGAAACTATCAGTAAAGGCTGATAATTTTTAAGCGAAATCAATGGAACCATAATTTTTTTCTTAAGGTCGCTAAATCATTAACTGGATGATGCACATTAAGTTAATGAAATAAAAAGCTTAATGTATGATTTAAAAATCATGTTTTTTTTTAAAAGGACTAAAATGACGTATATATAGCACTATTCAGATGTCTATAACTTTATTTGCGCATGCAGGGGAGAAGTCATTTTTTTCTTTAAGTCAACCAATCATGAGTCTACAACATCTGAAAAAAATTGAGCCGGATATGGTTTGAAATTGAAAAAAAATTGATTTTGTGAAAAAATGCCAATTTTCGTGATTTTCAAACCTCAAAAATGACATTTTAAAAAACCGAATTAAAAAAATGTTTTCTAGGATAGTTTAACCCCAGGAATTGATTTTTAGGTCAAAAATCACTTTTGAGCAACTTTTTTCAGCCAATGAGGAAGCACCAAAAATTTGAAAATTTATGTCCAAAAATTTCAAAAAAATAATCTTCTTAAAATTTGACACAGAATGGCTTCCTCGGATTTTTCTCAATGTTGTGCTATATCGATATTATATAGCCTATATAGGAAATGCTTCATTGCTCACTCTGGGTTCACCCATTTTGACCTAACGTCATATATTAAACTTCGAATGATTTGCTATCGCTCTGTTTAAAAATAATTATGGCGATATTTTTTTTGATAAGCCAAAAACGTAAATCAGTTGCATCAAATGTTCTCGGAGATGGCTCATCCGAATCCAGAAATTCCAATTGTATCAAGCAGCCAATGAGTTGATACCTGACAATTTATCTATTTTTAAAGCACCAGATGACCGGTTAACCGGTAATAACCGGTCAAATCTTAAAAACGGGTTTTCTCGAGAACCGGGTGAGGTATGTGTTCGATTTTTCACCAAATGTCTTGAATTTTTGAAACAAGTGTTAATGTCAAAAACAATTTTTGACGTATTGAGTCGCAAGATCAAGGATAGATCTACAAATGAGTATTTTCAGTTTCTTTCATGAGCTCTTAGTTTTCANTTTTCAATACAATTCATCGAGAATATGCCAAATCAGAGTTTCATACCCCCTTAACTTACATTTTTTTCACAAATGAGTACAAAATGTTAATTTTTCCTGGAAATAAATATACCACGTGCTATTTAAGTGAGTTAAATATCTAAAAAAATACTTTAAAAATATTCGAAGCTAATTCCAAAAACTCCTTCCCATTCATCTCCAGCCTTTCAATTTTCATCCCTTCCCTTCCCCTTAGCCTCTCTGAATTTCCGTTCCCTTCCTTTCCCTTTTCCCAGCCTGCATACTAGTCGTCCCGAGAGAAGGTAGGGCTTAATAATAGATTGTTCCATTAAATTAACAAAAATGGTGAATATACTCGCAGAAACTGAGGAACGTGCATATTATCAAGTTAAGTTTTGTCTAAATTTCCGACTCGTTTTTCTGTAAATCGTGTTTCAAATTTCCAAAAATCAAGAAATTTCAATTTTTTTCATTCGAAATATTTTTGAACTCATCAAAAAGTGCTTACCTAGCCATGTATCAAAATAAAAAGAGTACCAAAATGCTTGTAATTTTCCATATTTTTATAAAAAAGGCATAAAAATAAATTGGAAAAATTTGTTTCTAGAGCCTCATTTTGCGACGACCACCCCCGTAAATGAAAGTATTTTGGAAATCTAGTATTTTTGGTGTGAAAGCGCACGATTTTTTTATTAAATATTTCAGAATATCCCCTATTCACACTTATGTTAATATCCCGGCCCTGATTAGGAAACGTAGTGTGTTTTTAAGTAGTAGGGCCGGGTTATTAACAAAAGTGTGAATAGGGGATATATTGTAAAAAAATTTTATTTTAAATGAATAATATTTGTACATATATATTACATATATCATCCTTTCAGAATTGACGGACAAATCTAAAAAACTGCCACTGAAAGTTATTGCCGCAGAAAACCAAAATAAAATTTCAATGATTAAAAATGCAGTTCTTATGACGCCTGAGGCAACTCCTGAGCCACTTCAAGTTAATCAAGAAATTATTATAAATAAAATGGACGAAACAACTAAATCTGATTCGACAACAAACACACAAAAAGCTCAAGATGAAACAACAACAGAAAAAACAACCGACAAAGCAGTTGTGAATATCAGAGTAGAACGAGATTCCGGTGCTGGACAAATAGAAAACAAGAAAATTGATGAAAAACCGGTAAAAAATGAATTGCCGGTTTCACGTACCGGTCCTATACGACTTTGGGATCAAAAGGAAAACCTGGTATTTTTACATATTGGTAAAGCTGGTGGAACTTCCTTTGATTCTACAATGATATCTACATTGAAAAAGAGTGAAAAAGAAAAATTTTACGTAGGTGGGAAACATTTCGATTGGACTTGGATAGAAGATAAATATCCCACGGCAAATGTTCTCATTTTATTCAGAGAACCAGTTTCGAGAGCATTTTCACACTTTAATTTCATGAAAGGCAAACGTTGTTTATTATTATTAAGAAGAAAAAATATTAGTTTCGAAAAGAAAATCTAGAAAAATATTCCAGATTCAAATTCTAGAAAAATAATTCCTCAAGAAAAAATTCTAGAAAAATTATTTCTCGATGAAAAAATCTTGAATAATAATTTTTCAAGAAAAGATTTTAGAAAAGTTATTTCTCAAGAAAAAAAAATCTAGAAAATATTTTTTTGTAATTTTCTAGAAACAAAAATAGTAAATAACATTAAAAAAGGTTTGAGCTGGACAAAAGATATGGCGATACGAGGTCAGAATATTTCAGAATTTCTGTCAGACCCAGTCAGCATGATGAATAACCGCGGTTGTTGGCAAGATGGTCAAGCTGCCGTTTCGTGGTTAACCGGGACACATGTTGGAACGAGCTGGGTGATGAAAGGAAAACAAGCGATTAAAGAAAAAGACCAAATGGAAGTTTTGGGGTTAAATCTAGAAAAGATTCTTGATTTAGCAGCAGATAAGCTGGATAATATCTTCTGGTTTGGAATTTTGGAAGATACAGAAAGATCATTGGAATTATTACAGTATCAATTACAATTACCTGATAAAGTTAGTTTCTCTATCTTTTTGGGGGGTCAATATCTAATACTACAGTATGAGGTGAATTCAAAAAAAATTGTATAATTTTGAATGAGAAATCTGCAAAATTTCAAAAATTATTGACTAAAAATTACAAATAATTTTCAATATATGTTGCCAGTGCAACTTGCCACCTACGAGAAAAGCCAAAATCGCCCTTATTGATGTTTTTTTGGAAGTTTTCTATACAGAATTCGCAGATTATTAAATATATTAAAAATTCATTTGTACTAACGTTTCGGTTATTTATACCATTTGTCGAAAGTAAGAAAATAGTTCGAAGAAAATTAAATGCCTTGAACTTCCTCAGATCAAGAATATTTGTAAATTTTTGATTCAGGGCTTCTGAAATTTATTTTCACCTACCATTTTAAACAAAATCTCGAAGAAATTTTTGTCCTTTTGAACGTTCAGACTGGGTTTTTTCGAATATATCTCAGTGTGACTACGCTCGTAATAAATATATCAGCATTTACTATATTTTTATAACAATGCAGTTAAGTTGAATTTTCTTTTAAAAAGGAGGTTTTTCTTAGGTAGGTTATCTCACCAGCCAATGACCCCGTCTGATTTATTCTAGCCTTCTGATGTAGTTAAAAATCATTTCCTTTTGACTTAATTTAATTGTCGTTAATTTTCTTCGATTTTTCGCACCATTATCGACCATTAGAAATCAAGGCTCATTTTTTTGGCGCGTTTTTCACTTATTTAATTAAATTTTTTAAAAAGATATTATTTCTGACTCATAAGTTATGAGTCATAACTCCAAAAATAATACTATCTACGATAATTATTTGACTGCATAATACAATCTGTATAAAACTATTATTCAGATAACATTGAGTAAAGCTAATCTTGGAAGGCCTTCAAGTCATACTGTGATTCCGGAAGGGGCCGTTTCAAAGCTAAAATCATTAACTCCTCAAGATAGTTGGTTATACGCCTACGCAAAATTGGTATTTGAAGCACGATGGAATTATTATAAAAGTGGAAAATTTATAAAACCAGATCGACCTCCATATCCAAAAGTTCAATGTCAATCTACCAGATATATTTTAAACTGTGAAAATGGTCCTTATAAAAAGTTAGTATTTTCAATGCCAGAAACTCCACAAGAACATAAAAAATTATTCTCTAATTTACTGTAATATATTAAAAAGGGTTTTATCATTTTTTTTTTCTTGCAGTTAATAAGCAAAAGGTCAGGCAGCTTCTTTAAATAAAGAGATTCAGTTGAAATTAAAAACCTGGTAAACATAGTTCAGTATATCTCAGTCGAATTCAGTGCCCAAAAAAAGTATAATAATATATTATTAATTTTAGTTTCTTCGTCAGATTTCGGCTATTTCAAATATCCTACAAAATTTTGAAAAATTACGATGCCGTAAAAGTAAATAAGCTGATTCTCTTTGAAACTCGGGAGCACATAAGCTCTGTGACAGTGCTCATATCGAAAATTGAGATCCTAAGGCCTCTACTTTCGCGTTTGCGTTTGACCCTCGTTTGCACAATGACAGCACCGGATATCACTACTTTCTCCTGACATGATTGAATAGCTTCAGATATACAGTATAAATTATACTCGTTATATTCAGTAAACCTAAAACTATCCAAAAATGGTAAATATCGTAGAATTATTTTTTCAAATAAATACTAAAATACTAAACTTGCTGCGAGTCCAAAAAAATCACTTGAGAAAAAGGCGAAGGAGCAAAAATTGAAGAATTGGAATAATTTATAACTGTATCGAATAGTTTGAAGTGAATTAAATAGTTATGGTGTTTTTGTTGCAGGATATTGAAATTCTTTATTCCAGTCAAAATGAAGTCCACTCAGCTTGAAGAAATATTCATTCTCATCATAAAAATAATCGAAAAGTTTTTGACGAAATTGAATCTCAACTTGTTGGTGTTTTCGGCCTTTAGAATCACCCAGACATCTTACTCTGGTTAATAACTGCATTTAAAAATTTTCAATTATAAAAAAATCTTTATAACCCCTTTTAAAAACACCCGTAGATTAAAGACCATAAATTGCAGGTTGCTTCTGAGTAATTCACTTTTTAGGAAAAAATTTTCTTGATCTGCTCCATTTTCAATTTTTCTCCTGACGTCTCTGAGTAAATTTTATTTCTTTACAAGTGATTTCGATAAATTGCGTAGGTTAGGTTTTATTTTCGGAAAACACTTGCAGATTGAAGACCGGAAATTGCAGGTTATTTCTGAGGAGGTTACTTGTTAGGAATTTTAATTTTGAATCTCCTCCATTTTTATTTTTGTTTTGACGTCGCTTATTTTATCAAAAATGAATTGCGTAGGTTGCAGATCAATTAGTAAAGGTCCTTATTCTACGGAGTTAATAATTTCAAAATTTTGATTAAATAATATAAAAATTCAAGCCTATCCTTAATCTCAATGACTAAAGAATAATGTGATCGCAAGCACTCATACTTTTCCGATAATAAGGGCTCAAAGTTGAGCCATAAAAGTGGCTTTGGTGCCTCAGGGAGATAAGGGATTAGAATAAAATTGGCAGACTAGATTTTTTTAATTTTTGACATTTTCGACCTCATACTCGAAATATAATTTTCCTGGTCAATGATCACCACTGAAATTGATTTAAAAACGCTTATCTAAAAGCTTAGTAGGCACAGTCTTTCTTTGGCACTCAATAAAAACATCATTAAAGCTTTGTAGGATAGTAATTTTCTAGAAAATCAGTTTAACGATAAAAACTGAGTACATTACTAATCGTGGGAAGCGTTCCGAGAAATTTCATTTTTTGTATTAAATAACTTAAACCTACGCCGGCCTCTGAAACGCTCCCCACAATAAGTATTGTAAGTAAAAATAAAAAATACTTGAGAAATAAAAAAAATCATATTTTAGTACTTTCTTGTCATTTAAAAACATTTTGGCGATTTTTAAGCCAATTAACTTACTAGAAGCAACAGCTAATTCCCCATAAACTGAGGGCTCTTTGGAGCCAAATTTTCTCAAATAAACCATAAACCATTTCCTTGTTTCTGAATTCAGGTCTATATTTGTCGTGGGGGGTTTTGTATCTAAATTTTTAAAGCAGAAATATCCTTTTGTATTATTCATCACAAAATAATCTTCGTTGATTTCTGGCTCAACCTCCAAAAATTCTTCCAGTTCAGATAATAATTTAACTGGCTTTTCCACAACGGACACTTTTTTGGAAATTTATATTTGTGTATCGGTCAATAAAATAAGAATCGGCTTAGCACCGATTGCAACATTTTATCGATAAAAGTAAGCCTAGAAATCAAAATTTTTCGTTTCATTTCAAAACTTTCGAATTTTTATTCTAAAATATTTCTTTACTAATACAATCAAATTCATACTTTCAAGATCGAGCGTTTGGGCCAGTTTAATATTATATAAAAATATCTATGATATTATAGTGATAATATTCGATAGAAATGATAATTTCACTTAATGTTATTACTTATATTATATCTATTATAATTATATCTATTATAATATATATTATATCTATATTATAATTTCAATATCCCTTCGCCGAATCGGTGATAAAAATTTGTTTTCTTGGGAAAAATTTCAGCCAAGTCCGCAAATGAATGCCATAACGAGATACAGTAATTGGTTTATAAGTCGGATTCACTCTTCCATTTTTTATACATAAGTCTTCAAGTTTTGACATTTTCAGATTCTGAGAACTTCTTTTTGCAAGAACTGAAATAAAGTTAAAATACGATTTTTTACATTTCCTTGTGATTTTTAAGTAAAGGTCCCATTTTATGGTCAAAAACAGGGTTTTCAGATTCTTTTTCCTTTTATGGATCTCCGCCCGCCTACAGACTGGAGGCCCAATTCAAATGATTGGCTATCAAAAATATTAAAAAGAATGGTTTCCATATCCCTGCAAGACTCGACAAGTGCTTAAAAATATCAACTCGCGCTTTCGTTTTCTTCAAATTGGATAAAGCCACCACTCGAGTCTAGTACTATTGAAAAACCCCTCTTTCCCTATCTCATTTTGAGAAAACGACTAGACTCAAGATTTTAAGATTTCTAAGGAGTATTTTTAGAAAATAAATTTTTATTATCTTTAAAATTTTGTGTCTGAGTCCCTTAATTTAAGGGGTTGTGGGTGTAAAGAATACAAGATTTGAAAAAAATTGTTGTTATTTCTTTGAATATGTTTCGAATCCGGGTGACCAAAATAGAACCTCCGAAGTTTTTTGTAGGGAAATCTCGACTGTCTCCTCATCTCACCTTCGCATCACATGATTCAAATAGTAGTAAAAAAAAACGATTCTGAAAAATATAATGCTCTGATTGGATAAGAGGGGCGAGAGCTCACGCAAACACCGCGTGATTGCGATGTTTTATTTTTCCATCATTGCTGGTTTTCCATCTGATTTTTTGCTAGTAAAAACCAAAAGAGAATTTTTTCAACGGGCAAAACATAAAATTGTGTGAAAACTTCATACTTTTCAAAACATATTTGTTTGATTCAATGTAAAGCAAAATTGACCAAGTATAGACGAATTTTGTCAAACCTTTGGCCAAAACGATTTGGCTGCTAAAAACCAAAACTGAATTTTTTCAAAACTTCTAACTTTTCAAAAAATATTTCTTTTATTTAATTTGAACTAAAATTTACCGCGTATTGACGAATTTTGTGAAAAAAGTACATTTATTCACCGGTTTTTTTAGTGCGCCACCAGTAAGTCACCCTTGACCAAAATTGATAAATGTAACTTGCAGTTAAAAAAAAAGGTTCTAGTCTTCAGTAATTTTTTTCTCATTTATTCCTATCTACCCGTTATCGACCCTTCCAGTCCAGCTGTAGAAGTGGGCAATTTTCTCCAGCAATTCCAACATTCTACACCAACAACCTCCTTAACCTTTGTGAGCATATAAAAAAAGTTCCGCCAAGGCACCAGAGCCAATATATAGGCTCTACTTTGGACGTTTTTACAGAAAGCTCAGGGTAGTTGAAACTCCAATTACTTTTGCATTAGGAAGTCGAAAACTTTAATTTTTGTCTCAAATAATTCAGATTCTAGACTTCAATTTTAAGTTCTAGAAAATTAAGTTGGAAAATTAAGTGAAGCATATCACGTGATACTTGCCCACCGTAGTCTTCACAAATTATATTTGTATGGGTATCGACGAAAAAATATCTGACCTAATTTTTATTTTGAATCTTATGCATGCACAAACTATTTCAATTGGAACGAATTGATAAAATGAAAAAAATTTAGGGAAAATGATCTTTTTGAGATATTTATTTATGTTGATTTTTGTGATCTATGAAAAAAGCGTTTTTTATCGGCAGGACCTTGAGTGTAGTCATAAATTGGTATATCAATCAATGACGGTATTGACAACCATGGGTCAATTATGTACACTAAGATTGCTAGAGAGCTATCAGTAAGGTTTTAAATTACGTACCTTGTGTATAGTCCGAAATAAGTCTATCAATCGGGTTTCTGACGATTAAAATGATTTTCATTTTTGAATTCATTTTTCTAATTCTATCTGGAACTTTTTCTTCGATAAAATATTTTGGACTTTTTTCGATCGTTATTTGGCCTGGAAAGCTTTTCGGCATTTGGCTTAAATACCATCCAAAACCAGCTCTAGCATAGGATCAACATTTTTGAAATTATTATTTTTTAATTCCCACGGGTTTCAAACGGTTAGGGGCCAATTTCGGCGCATGTTTGTTTTTTCAGAAAATCAATGACGGAGCCTCCTGGTCGTTTTTTGCTGGATTTTTAGCCAAAAATTTTAAATAATTTGGCGTTTGAAAACGACTTATCCGATTAAGTCTTTAGATAGCTCAAATTGAGCACAACTATCCAGAGATGGATAAAGTAAAACAAATGATCCAAATTAGACCATTGTTTCAAATTTGTTGAACAAAAACTGATAAGAAAACAATTTCAGTAATCCCCCAAAAAAATCAAAAAATTATTCACTAAATATTTGTGCTCAGTTTGAGCTATCTAAGAAAGTTATCGGATCAGTCGTATCAAACGCCGAATTATTTAAATTTTTAGCAAGAATTATCTAAAAATCTAGCAAAAAATGACCAGGAGGCTCCGTAATAGATATGCTCTTGGAGTAAATCGCAGGCATTTTCATTTGTTTTTCTCCCCAGTTTCAATTAAAATCCATTTTTACTTTGAGGCATATTTTTGGTATCTGAAAATAGCTTTGGTAGATTAATCTGAGACAAAAAATTTTGTCAAAATGCCCAAAAAAATCAAAATTATTCAAAATGATAGCTTTTTTGACGAGAAATGGGGGTTAAATCGGAAAGGGGATTTTAATAACGTGAAACAACCCAAATCATTGCCTCCGAAAGGTACAACTACTTGTATGTCTTCAAGCTCAGGAAATTCGAGGCCATTTGTAATAAGGAATTTCAAAAGTGATAAATGGGCATAAAAAGGATTTCAGGCGGAAGCCTTTTTTTCAAAAAAAAATAAGATCAAATTTTCATGACTTCAGTTAGCAATTTCTAAAAGACGAAAATTTCGAGCTCATGTTTTTTTCTGCAAAAAAAAGTTTAAGTTTATCTCGATATTATCGAATTGGTATTCTTGAACAATTAGTCAATTATTTACACTGAGAGTGCTATATAGCAAAATACATTTTTGTTATTTGGTAGGCGTTAAGAAAGTGCCACCAAAAATCTTTTTGATAGTGAACTTTCTAGTGACAATATCAACAACCATGGCATACTTATACACACTGAGGCTGCTAAAGAACGAAATAAAAAATTTATGATTCTTAATCCCTTTTTATAATGAGTTGCATTATCAAAGTAATGTACTTCATGTGACGCAATTGCAATTTTCGAGTTTAAATTTAACATTTCTAGAACAGCTCGAGTGCCTGCTTTTCTTGCACCAATAATAACAGCAGTAGGATATCGACGCGAATAATTTGATATACTGAAATATTTTTAATTAAAAGATCATTTGGAGTCCTACTTTTGCCCAAGTTTTCCAAGAAACTCTGAAAGTGAAATTTCGGGGTTTCTCAAAAACA
This sequence comes from Oikopleura vanhoeffeni, assembly GCA_004367855.1. Taxonomy (NCBI): domain Eukaryota; kingdom Metazoa; phylum Chordata; class Appendicularia; order Copelata; family Oikopleuridae; genus Oikopleura; species Oikopleura vanhoeffeni. Next base: position 379,891 of record SCLH01000174.1, read on the forward strand.
ATTTTTCCCAATTTTTGTGAAATTTAGAATAAATAAAAAAGATTATTTTTGCAAATTTTTCGAACGGTATGTGTATACAGGAGGAGGCCAGGCTGTTATCGGTTTTTCAGCATTGGAAATCTATGATAGTTATGAAAAAATGAAAAAGTATATTTTGTTCAGAATTTTTCGAAGATCTAGCAAAAATGTTCGAAAACTTCAAAATTTGCCAAAATCGGCGAAAAAAAAACTACGCTATTTTATTACAAATTTGTTTGAGTGCGTCATTACGTCAGTACTTAATTCTACGCATTTAAGATAGTTACTTCATTTGAAACTATTATTAAACTCTTTTTGAAATTGAAAAACTTTTCAAATTATGACGTCATTTCGAAGGCCTACGCGTTTTCAATTTTGAACGAAAAACTATATTTCTCGCCCTATATCGCCGAAAGTGCCAATATCGTCAAACATGCTCCATAGCGCCGATTTTTGAGCGATATTGGGCCTACCCCACTAATAATTCTTATTATTTTAATTATTTAATCATGAGTTAATTAAAAGCCATCATTTGAATTATTTTAAATTTATTTCACTAAATAAATTTAATTTTTTGAATAAATTTGAGTTAAAAAAACAATTTAAAAACAATTCAGCAAAATAAGATACTTGAGGCAGTAGAGAGGCACTATTAGTGACTTTTACCTGATATGTACTGTGTTTTGTCTGTAGTTTTTATTCATAAACCAAAATCTGTTTGACTCCATAAATTTCATATCTAGCAATAAGATCAAGATACAGCATATAAAAGTGGCCAATGCAGAATAAAATAATTTTCCTCTTATCTTTTCGCAATTCATTTCCTTAAAATTTTGATTGATAAAAACGGAAAAGCACATTTTTTAATATTGAATTTTTGACTATTCCCCTTTCTGCCATTAGTATTGCCCATGAATAAATTTCTAAAAATGACTTGCCGATGATTATATTCGATAAAACTGACTTTAGTCTTAAGGGGGTACTGGTCGCTGGAATTGATTTTTCTCGATAAAATATTAGTCAACCGGGGCGTCGGTGATATTATTGAGATTAGCCAGTTTGTAGAACTAGCCTTTAGCTTGCGTGCAAAATGTGTCAAAACTTTTTTGTATGTATACACACCCCCACACATAAGCGACACAAGAGGACCTAAGCCAAAATGGTAAAACTATCTCCTCCTAGGTTTTATGTTTCAATTGGCTGAAATTTTGACATAACTTGTAAAAGTGGTGGACCAAAAATAAACTCGATCAGTTTTTTTAATTTCGCTCTTGTTTTTCTGGAATGTGAGAAAAACCACCGTTTTTTGGCAATTATTTGTTGGAAAAACTATCTCTTCCTACAAAAAATTATAAAATTCATTCATTTTTTTTACCTAGCTAGCTTATTACAAAATACGAACAATAAACTCGAGCACTTTTTGCGATTTTGACCCTAAATTTGGAATATGATTTTTCTAAGGACCCACGAGACAATTTTCGAAAAAAAAATGCTTTGATTTTTTTTTAAGTAGGCTCAAACGAAAGCTACTGAAACACTGATCAGAAAGTTGGCGAACGTCAAGGTGATATTTTGAAGTTTTAGTGGTTAAATTAAAGCAAACGTTATTTTTGAAAAAAAATACTTAGAAAAAAATCGAAAAAAAGAGAAAATTTCGAAAAAATTTTTTTGATGATTTGGTCGGTTGTTCACTTGTTATCACCCCGGGTCATTTTGGAGCAGTTTATATTTCACCTAAGGCTTTATACAAACCAGCGACCAGTACCCCTTTAAGAGGTGGCATAAGTCCAGCAGATTGGTAGATTTTTCAGAGCAATATTTGAAAGAAAAAAAATGTGGAAATTTATTTTTTTATTTTTGTATCTTCAATAAAAGTGTTCATTCTTACAAACGTTCCACATTTTTATTTCTAAACATAAACTAACTATTGCTTTTTTATTGTTAAATTTGCTTGATAATGATATACGAAAACGTTCGCAACAATAAAAATGAATAACTAACTATAGTTAAAAATATAAAAAACATTCAGACACTTTTCGACTACCGCTAAATTTTACTAACGAAGTATTATAACTGCCTATTTTATTTTGCTTAACCACTAAAATGTAGAGTATAGATTCTGCTTACAATATGATGTCTCCGCAGTATATAAGTATTCTAATGACATCGCACAGTCAAATTTTTTTAATATGCAAAGTTTTTTTTTTCATGAAGAAGAGTAAAAAATTTGGCAAAAAGCAGAGAAAAACACAGCTTTTTTTGAGATAAAAAATGACCTTAAATGCGTTTGAATATAAGAAATGTCCTGACTATCAAAAGAATGACGCTTCACATGCACCAACAATTTTTATTGAGGATTTTCACAAGCATTAAAGTTTTATTCAAGATTTTCAGTGCCGAATGCACTTATCGAGTGTAACAGTCCAGTGTTAAAAATTTTCAATCAACAGTTTCAAAATTGATAATCTCGCGACGCTCCCAGTTAGTTGACATACGGCGATTTAATAGATACCAAACATTTAATATGGATTCTGCTGATTTTTTATTGGAGAGTTCAAAAAACCACGAATAAAAAATTTTGGACTAGATTTGGGGAAAATTTTCATAATTTTTCTTAAACAGTCGATAAAAAATATTAAATAAAAATTTTATGATTTTTCAAACAGCGGTAAGAAAATATGTAGGAATGAAATAAGTTAATGTGGCTATTTTTTTGGTTTTTACCCACAGATTTCAGTTCTTAAAATAAAAACAAAATTTGGACGAAAAATGCGGAAAATTTTCATAATGCTTCGATTTTTTTTTCAAATTTTTACGATTTCAAAGATGAAAACCCGAACTCAAATCTTTCCTAAAATGGATGAAAATAATTTTATGAAGCTGAAACATATTTAAATCGGTTCAGCTAACTATAATAAGCATGAAAAAATATACTGACTTACTATTTTCGTAAGTTATATTGACTCCAAGATTCCGGGTTTATGCCACCCCCTTAAGGGGGTACAGTTCACTATAAAAATTTTTCTGTTAATTTCAAGCTAGACTAATTCGGCCAAACAAATCACAATGGTGATAGTCTCGCATTCCAAAGACGTCTAGTTCGGCGACTAGGAGACTTCAAAGAGGGAAAATGAGTCATTTTTGAGCGAAATTCGAAAATTTTATATTATTCATACAATGATCTTATGTGGAACTTCAATCCCGCCGAGCCGTTTTTGATACAAATGTAAATTAAGGAGGTAGCGGTAGCAATGTTTCGCCTAGAAAGATTTGCGATTTCGCTACGGAACCCGCTTAATTACATTTGTATCAAAAACGGCTCAAAACGACCAGACTCAGTTTTCCGCTACACATCAAGTTCATCGTAAATAGAATAAAATTGAAAGTCAGATGTGTGGTTACCAAGAAAAATGGTCTCTAATTTCGCCCAAAAATAGCTCAATTCCGGTCTTTGAAGTGTCCTTGTTGTCGAACTAGACGTCTGTAGAATGCAAGACTACCACCATTGTGATTTTTTTGGCAAAATTAGTCTAGTCTAAAAATTAACAGAAAAATTTTCATAGTGAACTGTACCCCCTTAAAAACCAAAATTTGAAAACCAAAAAAATCCTCAGTTTTAAAATTACCGCGAAAGTCTCGCTTTATTCGGCATCTTCAGAATTATAGAATTAACTGTTTAGAAATTATTGCGAGTTTTTGTACAGCAATTTTGCTCGTTTTTGGCGCATTTGTTCAAGTAATCACAATTAACAATTTGAATGAAAAGTAATTCTTTAAAGAATAGAAAGCGCGCGAGATTTGAGAAACAGTGCGAAATTTTTTAGCGACACATTTGAGCGTAATTTATCTAATTGGAGTTAGTGGCCGAAATTCAATTATATTTAAAAAATTGCCCACCATTGAAATATTACTCCTGGAACCAGAAACAGTACTTTACCGGTAAATTTTGACCAACTGGTACATCCGATAACGGTGCAATTATAAGTTTATCTTCGCTTTCGAGTCAGCTTATTGGATTTTGGTCATCAGAATTTTAACTCCCATGAGAACTCGCGGTCACTTTTCTCACGTTTTTTGTAAAAAAATCTCCAAGAAATACTAGGCTTTAAATGGCCGCAATAATTCTTTACAAGATTTACTAATAAAATCGGTTCATTTTTTTTAATGTGGGCATTTTTTAAATTCTCAATCATAGCCCAGATTTGTTTTTGTGATCGGACTAGTTCACTTTGTCCGTCTTTTCAATATTTTTCATATCGGAAAAGACGATAAGAAAATTATTTGTAAACTCAGCCTAGTGTATTTTATCTAAACTGAAATATAAATAATCCTAAAAATGCTAAATAAAAGCGAAACGTCGATTGAATAAATTGTTGATAAATAAAATCGGTGCCAATTGAGCGTGAGAAAAGTGACCGCGTGTTCTCGTGGGAGTTAAAATGGTAAGTCTATGAACTATAGGCAATAACCCCTTATTGCCCTCTCGTATAGATTCTGACCCTTAAAAATGCGGGGGGTGAGAAAACGACGCGACGTTTGAAACCGAGTTATCTAAATTATAAACCGATTAAGTTCTTAGATAGGCTATCTAGATAGCTCAAACTGAGCACAAATATCTAGTGAGAAAATTTTAGTAATCTCAGAAAACAATTAAAAACATTGGTCCGATTCAAACCAATTTTTAATGTTTATATTCATTAGATAATTGTGCTCAGTTTGAACTATCTACGAACTTAATTGGATAACTTGTTTTCAAACGTCCCGTCGTTTTCTCACTCCCGCATTTTTTAGGGCCTGAATCTATACGAGAGGGCAATAAGGGGATAGAGAGCATTTCCACCATTAAAGTCGACCTATAGAAATACTGAGTGGATTGTTCTGAAACTTACTGGGGACTAAAAACTCACAAAATTGACAAAAAAATACGAAAAAAAATGGCCTCACGTGATCAAAATATAGCAATTTTTCGTATTTTCAGTATTTAATTAATCTAAAACTTATGCCAAATCGGAAGTTTTGGGTTCAAAGCTACTAACTAGTGAAATTAACACAAATTTTGTGGAAATTTTTTTTTTAATATAAAAACCGGTCGATTTTGGCCAAAAATCAAATGGTGGAAATGCCATAAACTATAGACATAATTTCTACACCACTAACGCACTTTTCAAAAAAAAATGAAATAGCGAGTGTCGTTACGAGACAATATTCATACATGTACCTTCCATGGGGTCAAGGAATTCTTCGAAATTGTTTTTTCTCTGATTCTGATTATTCTAAATATTTTTCTTAATTTTCTGTTTTCGGCTCAAAAAAATTACTTTAGATTAAACCGCGACAAAGAATTTGCTGTCACACCATCATGTTTAATTTCTGAGATAGGTTTTTTAACTTTTAAGAACTCATCACCTATTTAGAGGAGAATAAAAAATGGGGAATATTATAGGTAAATAATCGCGACCTAGTTCCAGGAAAATTATCTCGGATGAAAAAAGTGTGAAAATAGCTAACACAACTAATTATTTTCAAAGTGAAATTTATGCACAGTCTTTGAGACGTCGCGAGTCGCGGCTTATAAAATTGGAGGTGTGCTTTCCAATGGGGATCTCCTGTTCGTGAGAGTTATGTTCGCGTTTCACCTTCCTTCCAGGGCTTTGATTTGTAGTCTTTCTTGCTCCAAACCGATCCCGCCTTGAAATGAGTGTCAAACGCGAACGTAAATTTTAGGAACAGGCGATCCCCTTCTTAGACAAATGTTTTCGAAGAAACGAATTAAAAGTTGTTTTTGGGGAAAATCAATTGATTTTAATACAATGGATACTCCAGCCAATGAAAGCCATTCTTTGTGCCTCATCACTGGCCAATCACAGCGCTCGCTTCGTGATAGTATCCATAGCGTCGTAAGGGAATGATTCCCGAAAAATGCCGCATCCTGTATATTGTCAATTTTTTATCTTTATTTTTTTTTGCGATAGAAATAAAAGTAAAAAACGGTTATCATAACTATCGATACTAAAAGCTTCAGGTTTTAAACCAATCAAAATTTGATTGATTAGTGGAAGCAGCATTCTCTCGGATGAAAAGAAAAAGCAGAGAGAAACTAAAATTGTATGTCAAAATTTCTTATTGTTAATAGTTTTTTAATTATTCAAAATACTACTTAAATTATAGCCGTGATGGCCGAGTGGTTAAGGCGAGACATTAGAAATGTCTTGGGGTCTCCCCGCGCAGGTTCGAATCCTGTTCACGGCGCTCTTTTTCATTGTCGGAAAAGTTGCTCAAAAGTGAATTTTGACCACATGTGGATTTGGTGCCATTTCATTTTGGTGCCAATGGCCGTTGCCATTAACGGGAAAGGCAAGTATTTGTTAAAAATCATTAGGATTGCCTCTTGTAGGAAATTTTCCGCTGATTATTATTTTGTTACAGAAGGAAACAAAAATGTGAACAGTACAAACAGTGTTCACAATGTGAACTTCTCATAATGTAAAAAAAAATTGTTTTCTTAACTCCTACAATCCGGAACAACTTCTGGACTCACAGTCTTTTCACGGTCACGCGTGACCGTGGTGTTTAAATCAAGCGTATAAGCTTCGTTTCATTATCAACATATATTTTCCACTTGATCATAATATGATCATCATATGGTAATTCTGATAATTTCCTACAATCGTATCAAAATAAAATGTGAAAAAAGTAATTAAAAGGCATCAAATGGTGATAAGAAAATATAAAAATCTCTCTTTTTAGCACGATTCACACAATTAAGGGCATAATTGATACGCATTGAGGCTAAATTTGACATTTTAAAATTTGCAGTATTAAACCGGCACCAATTTGAGTGCTGAAAATGCAACAAAAAATGCATGTTTTGATTTAATTTTTTAAAAAATCAGCTCCTTAAAATTTAACTCGTAGACTCGATTTCCGGCAAGTAGTGACCATTCACCATTAAATCGCATTTTACGACGCTTAAACATTGATGACAAGACCAGTTATAAAGTTATCGATAAACTTTAAGACAAAATGACGTTT
>SCLH01000174.1:394391-428091 GCA_004367855.1 Oikopleura vanhoeffeni
CTTTGTACCGCCTCGCTTTGCACACTTTTAAAGAAGTGCTTTTATTTAAAAAAACATCTGATATTTTCCGACGAAATGCCATTGTACCAGCGAACATGCGCAATAACACCCATTTATTTTCGAAATTTCCTTAAATAACAAGAAATTTAAAAATTAGGGCACGCACGGCTGTTAAGCTTACAAATTGAAGTTAAGACTAAAAAAAGAAAATTTTGATATCCAGGAGCTTGATGAAGTTGTACCAAAAAATAGAAAGAATCACTTTTTGGACCGGTATACCGGCCAATTCGGTCATACAAAAAAGTTTTGACACCATTTTTTGAAAATTTCAAACAAATATTTCCTAGAATCCGAAGTTTGAACTCAATACGAATCGCGGTCAGCTGAAGACTGACGTTTTAAAATCAGTAAAACCCCCATTTTTTTCATTCATAAATCACTCCGAAAAAATTTACAAATCTTCCACATCGCTGCTACCCTCTTAAAGGGGGGCGGTGATATTTGACAAATATGGATATGGGCTCTTGATGACAAACTCTTTACTGGGTTTATATATTCCCCTAAATACACCGTCAAAGTAATGTTTAATAATCCAGGCAAATTTTGTTACTACATAATTTGTGAATTCTTCCTATTTTAGACAAAATTTCCATGTGAGAATTTAAAAAAAATTTGTGCGCTTGTTAATCCGGTCGGCAATCACAAAAAAAATTTCCGCTCATTTCTTCGCAAGCATTTTTATTTTCCTCCTTTCATAAAAAGCGTCTGTCTACCCGAGCGGATAATGAAAACCGCGCAATAAAACAAGTGTTTCCAAGTGTTTCATCAAAAACCTTTTTAGGTCCTATCTCCAGTATTGACAATAAAGAAATTTTGGATTTGGACACTGCTTAGAGTTTGTAAACCTATATTTGTCACACGAACCGAAATCACTTCCAGGCAAATTGTGTTGAACAGGCCTAGGTTTTGAAAATAAGTGAATAATTATTATCAATTATTATTAATTATAAATTGAAAAATTTCTCATCATATCCCTTAGGAAGTAGATTGTTAAATATAAATTTGGTCTAGTACATTGGTACTACTTAACGTACATAATGTACTAGACCAACCCAGAATTTAGCAATCTACTTCCTAAGGGGATATGATTATAATTTGTTTTACTTATTTTCATGTTGAAAACCGTTGAAATAGCTTTGTCTCCGCGCAAATAATCCTGAAAAATAGGTCAAACAATGGTTTTTCCTGAAGGAACGAATGGGAACCGAAAAGCACTCTTACTATTTAAACCGGGTGCTTTTATACCAGGGGTACCAGTTCAGCCGGTAGTTTTTCGGTTTAAAATGTGGGACACCATTACCTGGACTTTTGATGGACAAGATATCCCACTTTTGGTATTTTTGACGCTTTGTGGACTTTATACACACATTGAATTTCAATATTTACCAGTTTATTATCCAAATCAACGAGAAAAAGAAAAAAAAATTTAAATATTAATATTCAACATGAATATGAACATAACAACCTGCTTGGGTGCCGACCCCTGATTGGGAACTGTTTTTTGTATAAGTATAGCCTATACAGTATTATACCAGGTGGACAGCACCTATAAACCGTTTTTTTTTGAAAAAAACTCAAAACAAAAAAAATCCTACGTCTTAAAATGACCACAACAAAATTCTCTACAAGATCGCCATAAAATGGGTATCATATTTCAAATAGTCGAAAACAAACATTACTAAAAGTTTCTTCGTGCAAAGTTACCGCTACACAGTATAGCTTAGGAAACTTTTAGTAATATCGACTTATAGAAATAATGAGTGGATTGTTCTGAACTTCTTGGAAGTTAATGATATATAAGAGAATTGGAAAAAAAATATGAAAAAAAAATTTTGGTCGTCACGTGATCAAAATATAGCAATTTTTCATATTTTCAGTATTTAAGGGTATCCCTGCTCCTACATTTTCTGCGGTTATTATGTCATAAAAATGCACCAAATCAAATGGTTTATGTTTCGAACGCATAAAACACCCAAATGACAACAAAAATTTTTCGAAAATTTTGCGTTTTTTCGATTTTTTTCTAAGTATTTTTCTCAAAATTATGTTCAAAAATAACGTTTATGTCAATTTGACCACTAAAATTCCAAAATATTCGGGTTGACGTAAGCCAACTTTCTCTTCAGTGTTTTCCCAGCTTTCTTTTCAGCCTACTTTCGAAAAAAATCGAAGCACATTTTTTTCGGAAAGTTTCCACGTGACCTTGAAAATTCATATTTTGAGTTTGGGGTCGAAATTCAAAAAAAACGGCTCCACAGAAGTTTTATTTTGTTTTGAGCTTCCTTTTGCAAAAATTTGAGTGGATTTTGAAATATAACCTCGGAGGAATAGAATTTCCGATGGAAAAATGTCAAAAAAACGACGGTCTGTCGCATATTCTAGAAAAAATAAAGCCATTATCGACAAAAACGCTTCTACAGAAGTTTTGTATACTAATTATGCAGGTTATATTAAATTTAGGTTTATTCAAAATATAACCTCAGACCCCTGACTTAGGTCTCCTTGTTTCGCTAATGTGTCTGGGAGTGTATTCATGCAAAAAAGATTTGACACATGTGTTACGCAAGATGAAGCTAGTTCTTCAAACTGGCTGAATTGATATAATCCTTAAACACTGTTTGGCTAATATTATATCGAGAATATCTCAAATTAGGGGCAGGGATACCCTTAATTATTTTAAACAAATGCCGCATCGGTAGTTTTTGGGTCAACGCTACTTATCAATGAAATTGACACATTTCTGTAAAAAAATAAAAATTTCGAAAATTATGATTTTTTGGGTCTCAAACCTCGATTTTCGAGAAAAAAAACGTAAAAAGTAAGAAAAAAGGGATGCCCGTTTGATCGGACAAAAAATATTTATTATCAAAATTAACCGCCTTGTTTAACTTAGTTATGTACAGTTTTTTGGTACATATATCTCAAATAGATGGTGTCATATTACACTTTTTAAAGAATTTTTGAATTTTTTTCTGAGTATTTTTCTACAACAGGAATAAAAAATTTTGATGAAAATTTTTTTGCAGACGTTTCAGACAATTAAAAAAAATTTTCGAAAATTTTTTTTCCGTTTTTTATAATTGTCTAAAACGCCTGCAAAAATTTTTTCATCAAATTTTTTCCAGCTGTAGAAATATACTTGGAAAAAATTTCAAAAATTCTTGAAATGTCTAACATCAATAGAAATTGTAAGGCAGAAAATAAAATTTAGGAAATCATAATGAGAATGACGTCATTTTTGACGCTCACAAAGTAATTAGTAATAATAATCTCTAAAATTTTTGCGATATTGCAATATTAGCACAATAAGAAGTTAAGGTGGTCGGTTCATTTAACAGATACAAACGTCACGTGATCTTATTTTTCAAGAAATAAAAATTAATTTATGACATTTTCCAATCCTTATTTAGACATTATTTCGTCACGTGATTGTATTTGGACTTTGCTGTAATAAAAAAAAAAGTCTTGAAAAGTTTGAAGTTCATCATCAAAACTTTTTGGCGTAATTTGAGTACTTTATTATCACGGTATCAAATTACCGTATTTCGGTACTATGTTTTTTTAAAAAGTACTCAAATTTTTCAGAGCTCCATAAACGGAGTTAGATGAACTGATGTTAACAATGAATTCGATCGCATCATCTCAAATTAGTCATCAAAAATAGTTATTTTTTTTCTTTTTCTGAAGCTGATTTTGTGAAAATTTTAATAAAAACATTAAATTATTTTTGCAGATTCAACACACAAATTGGTGACGGTTTAATACTTCAAATTTGAAAATGTCAAATTAAGCCTAAATTTTTATTACTTATGCACTTGTTTGTAAGAATCGTGGAAAAGGAGAGAGTTTTTTATTTTCTTATTCACATTTAATGCTTTTTTATTAATTTTTTACAAATTGATATTATAGGACTGTAGAGAATTATTTGAATTATATTATTAACGATGAAAAAATATATGTTGATAATGAATCTTCGGTTATATGCTTGATTAAAAACGTCTGGTCACCCATGACCAGAAGTCACTACGGGTCCATGAATTGTAGGCCACTACGGGAGTTGAAACAGAACTGGGATCATATAATTATCTACAAATATACTATTGATAGTCACTTTCGGAGGGAAATATTTTGACGTTATTAATTTTTGCACCCGGCACCTCCTGGTGGTAAAAAGAGAAATTTCTTCTATCTCGTGACTGGGACCCAATATGGGTCTATAATTATAATGATAGGGGTAGTTTTTCAAGCGAAAATGATTCGCATCATTAATTTTACCACCCGGCACCACCTGGTGGTGAAAATAGCCTTCAAAACAAATAATGTCAAAATCGAAAAACCTATTTTTGAGGTCAGCAACCTTAGCAAATACTATGTGTGTGATCTGAAACACACTCATGCAGGTATGGGGGTAGAACAAAACGTGCAGGTGGGGGTTAAATATGATTTGTACAGTTATAAAGTGCCGATTGACAGTTTAATACTGTCATCATTTCCGTTTATTAATACTTAAATATAATAAAGAATATAAATAATAATTATATCAAGTTAACAACAAATTTTGCTTCATTAATAATGGACCATAATAAATAATATTTTAATTACAAAATGAGCAAGCGAGTGAATATAATTTGGCCAAGAGAAGGTTTCACAATGCGAGCTTTTCTTGAAAAAAAATCTTTTTTTCATTCATTAAACTTTATAATTAATAGATGAGTTCTTGCATTCATTTGGCTTTCAAATATAGCAAAGGCAAATAATCGCACTTTTTTATTCTTTCTAGATAAAAAAAATATTTTATTATTATTTTTGAAACTAACAAGTGACCTTGAGACGGATTATCACTTTTTGCTGATTTGGCACTTTAATAGGCCGTTAGGGTTAATGTTATTTTTAACTTAATAAAATTAATTAAATAAATAATGTTAATTTTATCGGCCGTGAAAAAATATTTAAAATCTCCGTTTAGTCAAAAGAGAAATAGAAATGATTTGGAAGATGGAATCTCTAAAAGTACTTTTCCATTTGGTTCTAGACTACATATTACATGGCCAAGAATGATACAGGTAAGACAAGTCACGTGGGAAAAGTGTGTTTTATTACCAATAATTTATTAGGGTTGGAAATTAAATTTTTGTTGATCTCCGTTTCATAAAAGTAAGCTGAAAACTAATTATTTTAATTTTGATGAAACAAAAGCCTTATAAATTATAAGTTATAATTATTAGATTATGAAATAAAAAAAAATATACACCGTTTATTCTTGCATGTTCTTTTATCATTTTTGTTTTTTCTACACGAGAATTAGCAGTAGCGAATTTCTGTAGAATTAGCAGCTCAAAAAAGTCTTCTATATTTTTAAAATAATATTATTTTTTTTCACTTTTATGTAACATATTTTATATTAGATCGGTTTTGGAACAGTGTTTTTGGTCCCACTGCGAGTTATAATTTTATCTATCACTGGAATAATATCATATCTGATGGCAAAATTTCTCATTGCTTTTTCAAAAGAAGAAGAACTATTATTTGATTTCAAAAAAAAGTGGCAAAAGGTTCAGGGTGAAATAATTAATAATAATAATTATTATCGACAAAAAAAATTAATAACATATACATACGCAACTCTCAGATTAACCAAAAGGTGTTAAAGGGATATATTTCACCCATTTTGAGAACATGATTAGTATCTTGCAAGGTCTTGGTCGTTTTCAAATGATGATAGTTTCAATCTTTATGAAAGTGAGTGGTGAACCAGCTGATAAGAATACTGCTCCCATGCTGGTTCTAGCTCCTCATTCCACATTTCTCGATTCAATCTTTATCTTCTGTCACCCTACCATTCCATGTGAGAATTTAAAAAAAAATTGTGCGCTTGTATAATCCGGTCGGCAATCACAAAAAAAATTTCCGCTCATTTTCTTCGCAAGCATTTTTATTTTCCTCCTTTCATAAAAAGCGTCTGTCTACCCGAGCGGATAATGAAACCGCGCAATAAAACAAGTGTTTCCAAGTGTTTCATCAAAAACCTTTTTAGGTCCTATCTCCAGTATTGACAATAAAGAAATTTTTGGATTTGGAACACTGCTTAGAGTTTGTAAACCTATATTTGTCACACGAACCGAAATCACTTCCAGGCAAAATTGTGTTGAACAGGCCTAGGTTTTGAAAATAAGTGAATTAATTATTATCAATTATTATTAATTATAAATTGAAAAATTTCTTCATCATATCCCCTTAGGAAGTAGATTGTTAAATTATAATTTGGTCTAGTACATTGGTACTACTTAACGTACATAATGTACTAGACCAAACCAGAATTTAGCAATCTACTTCCTAAGGGGATATGATTATAATTTGTTTTACTTATTTTCATGTTGAAAACCGTTGAAATAGCTTTGTCTCCGCGCAAATAATCCTGAAAAATATGGTCAAACAATGGTTTTTCCTGAAGGAACGAATGGGAACCGAAAAGCACTCTTACTATTTAAACCGGGTGCTTTTATACCAGGGGTACCAGTTCAGCCGGTAGTTTTTCGGTTTAAAATGTGGGACACCATTACCTGGACTTTTGATGGACAAGATATCCCACTTTTGGTATTTTTGACGCTTTGTGGACTTTATACACACATTGAATTTCAATATTTACCAGTTTATTATCCAAATCAACGAGAAAAAAGGAAAAAAAAATTTAAATATTATATTCAACATGAATATGAACATAACAACCTGCTTGGGTGCCGACCCCTGATTGGGAACTGTTTTTTGTATAAGTATAGCCTATACAGTATTATACCAGGTGGACAGCACCTATAAACCGTTTTTTTTTGAAAAAAATCTCAAAACCAAAAAAAAATCCTACGTCTTAAAATGACCACAACAAAATTCTCTACAAGATCGGCCAATAAAATGGGTATCATATTTCAAATAGTCGAAAACAAACATTACTAAAAGTTTCTTCGTGCAAAGTTACCGCTACACAGTATAGCCTAGGAAACTTTTAGTAATATCGACTTATAGAAATAATGAGTGGATTGTTCTGAAACTTCTTGGAAGTTAATGATATATAAGAGAATTGGAAAAAAAATATGAAAAAAAAATTTTGGTCGTCACGTGATCAAAATATAGCAATTTTTCATATTTTCAGTATTTAAGGGTATCCCTGCTCCTACATTTTCTGCGGTTATTATGTCATAAAAATGCACCAAATCAAATGGTTTATGTTTCGAACGCATAAAACTACCCAAATGACAACAAAAATTTTTCGAAAATTTTGCGTTTTTTCGATTTTTTTCTAAGTATTTTTCTCAAAATTATGTTCAAAAATAACGTTTATGTCAATTTGACCACTAAAATTCCAAAATATCGGGTTGACGTAAGCCAACTTTCTCTTCAGTGTTTTCCCAGCTTTCTTTTCAGCCTACTTTCGAAAAAATCGAAGCACATTTTTTTCGGAAAGTTTCCACGTGACCTTGAAAATTCATATTTTGAGTTTGGGGTCGAAATTCAAAAAAAACGGCTCCACAGAAGTTTTATTTTGTTTTGAGCTTCCTTTTGCAAAAATTTGAGTGGATTTTGAAATATAACCTCGGAGGAATAGAATTTCCGATGGAAAATGTCAAAAAAACGACGGTCTGTCGCATATTCTAGAAAAAATAAAGCATTTATCGACAAAAACGCTTCTACAGAAGTTTTGTATACTAATTATGCAGGTTATATTAAATTTAGGTTTATTTCAAAATATAACCTCAGACCCCTGACTTAGGTCTCCTTGTTTCGCTAATGTGTCTGGGAGTGTATCATGCAAAAAAGATTTGACACATGTGTTACGCAAGATGAAGGCTAGTTCTTCAAACTGGCTGAATTGAATTATATCCTTAAAACTCTGTTTGGCTAATATTATATCGAGAATATCTCAAATTAGGGGCAGGGATACCCTTAATTATTTTTAAACAAATGCCGCATCGGTAGTTTTTGGGTCAACGCTACTTATCAATGAAATTGACACACTTTCTGTAAAAAAAATAAAAATTTCGAAAATTATGATTTTTTGGGTCTCAAACCTCGATTTTTCGAGAAAAAAAACGTAAAAGTAAGAAAAAAGGGATGCCCGTTTGATCGGACAAAAAATATTTTATTATCAAATTAACCGCCTTGTTTAACTTAGTTATGTACAGTTTTTTGGTACATATATCTCAAATAGATGGTGTCATATTACACTTTTTAAAGAATTTTTGAATTTTTTTCTGAGTATTTTTCTACAACAGGAATAAAAAATTTTGATGAAAATTTTTTTGCAGACGTTTCAGACAATTAAAAAAAATTTTCGAAAATTTTTTTTCCGTTTTTTATAATTGTCTAAAACGCCTGCAAAAATTTTTTCATCAAATTTTTTCCAGCTGTAGAAATATACTTGGAAAAAATTTCAAAAATTCTTGAAATGTCTAACATCAATAGAAATTGTAAGGCAGAAAATAAAATTTAGGAAATCCAATAATGAGAATGACGTCATTTTTGACGCTCACAAAGTAATTAGTAATAATAATCTCTAAAATTTTTGCGATATTGGCAATATTAGCACAATAAGAAGTTAAGGTGGTCGGTTCATTTTAACAGATACGGATATGGGCTCTTGATGAAAAACATTTTACTGGGTTTATATATTCTCCTCAATATACCACCAAAGTAATGTTTCATAATCCAGGCAACTTTTGTAACTACAGAATTTTCGAATTATTGCTTTTTAAGAAAATTTTGAGTTCGAATTAAACTTTTCCGAAGGCCGAGAAAAGGTGATTTTATGTTTTTTATTTATATTTGCTGAAAAATGAGTTTAAAATCAACCGAAGGCCGATGAGGGGGATATTATATTTTTTATTTAATTTGTTGGAAAATGAGCCTCAAATCGGCCGAAGGCCGATAAAGGGAAATATTATATTTTAAATTTAATTTTGTTGAAAAATGAGCCATAAATCGGCCGAAGGCCGATAAAGGGGGATTTTATGTTTAAAATTTGTTAAAATGATACTCAAATCGGCCGAAGGCCGAAAAGGGGGGGATATTATGAAAAAATGAGCCCAAAATCGTTTTCGAGCCCAGAAAGTTTTCGAATTTCAAAAAATTAACAAATTTAAAAAAAATCTCAAATTTTTAACAGAAATAAATAAAAAACACAAAATCCCCTTCTATCGGCCTTCGGCCGATTTAGGGCTCATTTTTCAACAAAATTAAATTAAAAATATAATATCCCCCCTTTTCCGCCTTCGGCCGATTTGTGAATCATTTTTTAACAAATTTAAAACATAAAATCCCTCTTTATCGGCCTTCGGCACAATTAAATTCAAAATATAATATCCCCCTTTATCGGCCTTCGGCCGATTTGGGGATCATTTTTTAACAAATTTGAAACATAAAATCCCCGTTTATCGGCGTTCGGCAAAATTAAATGCAGAATATAATATACCCGTTTATCGGCCTTCGGCCGATTTGGGGCTCATTTTTCAACAAAATTAAATTCAACAAAAAAATATCCCCATTAATCGGCCTTCGGCCAATTTTGGGCTTATTTTTTAACAAATTTGAATAAAAAACACAGAATCTCCCTTTATCGGCCTTCGGCCAATTTTGGGATCATTTTTTAACAAATTTGAATAAAAAAAATAAAATCCTTCGTTTAGTCCTCGGGCTCTCATGGAAGTTAAAATAGCGGTATCAAAAATAAAATAAGCTGACTCCGAAGCGAAGAGTTTTTCCAGGGTTATTTTTTTCATATTATATCAATTTCGACCAAAAGGTCATTTATTATGACGTTTCGGCTAAACAGCCATATTCTGTGTGGTGAGCAGGAAAATGTTAAACGAAAGCTAGATATTTTTAACAGATTTTTTAAGTTAATATTGATTTGTACGGAAAAATATTGATTTTTGGAAAAAATATTTTCACCACTTAAGGGGGTACTGCTCGCTGGAATTGGTTTTTCTTGATAAAAACTTGGCCAATCAGGGCTCGAGGATATTATTCAGATTAGCCAGTTTGTAGATCTAGCCTTTAGCTTGCGTGAGAAATGTGTCAAAACTTTTTTGTATGCACACACTCCCTGACACATTAGCGACACAAGAGGACCTAAGCCAAAATGGTTTATTTATCTCCTACTAGGTTTTATTTTGAGATAAACCTAAATTTTAATATAACCTGTTATATTGTATTTAAAACTTCTCTAGAGCGTTTTTGTTGATAAGTGCTATATTTTTTCTAGAATATGCGATAAACCACCGTTTTTGAACTTTGGTCATCGTAAAATCTATCTCCTCCTAGGTTTAATTTTAAAATTCACTCAAATTTTTACAGAAGGTAGCTCGAAACAAATAAAAAATCCTCTTGAGCGTTTTTTTTCAAATTTCAACCCCAAACTCAAAATATAAATTTTTGAAGATCACGTGAAAAAAATTTCGGAAAAATGTGATTCGAAAGTATGCTCAAAAGAAAGCCACGGAAACACTGATCAGAAAGTTGGCTTACGTCAAGATGATATTTTGACGTTTTAGTTGTTAAATTAAAGCAAACGTAATTTTTTTAGTTGCATTTTGAAAAAATACTTAGAAAAAAATCGAAAATTTCGAAAAAAATTTTATGATTATTTGGTCGGTACTACACTTTGTTATCACCTCGGGTCATTTTGGAGCATTTATTATGCCCTTAAGGCCCCATAAAGCCAGCGACCAGTACCCCCTAAAGGGGGTATGCGACTCTGATTTGACATTTTCTCGGTGAATAATACTAAGAACTAAGAGCTCATGAGAAAAACCTAAATACCGAAATACTTATTTGTAGATTTATCCTCAATCTTACGAAATAGAACATCACATATGGTTTTTGACATCTTAACCAATAGTCACAGTATGGACCCACAAGAAGACCCTTTCAAAACTGCAAAATCTATCTCCTCCCATGCGGTATATCAAATTGAGCTCAAATCTTAAAAGAATTCGAAAAATTTCGAAAACAAATTTTTCGATGATTGGGTTTGTAGTACACTTAATTATCACCTCGTATCAATTTGAAGAATTTTTAATGCCTCCAAGGCCTTTATTAAATCAGAGTCGCATACCCCCTTAACGCGCAATAAATTTTGGCTCAGACCAGTATGTGACAAATTTAACCTAAGTGGTCGATTTTGGGCAAAATCGAATGATGAACACGCTAGCTATCGGATACAAAAAACGTTATAGATATCTTTTGACGTTTGGTGCCCAAAAAAAGTTGTCTAATTAAAGTTTGTTTTGTTTTTAATCCAGAATTCTAAAATGTAAAAATCAATAAAGTTTTCAACTTGTACTCTTTAAGATATCTGAGATATCATATCTCAAAACCAGAATAATTCGCGGAAATTTCTGAAATTATATAAAAAAACTACGTTTTGTCACCTTATTGGGCGATTCTGCTTTTTTTTACTGTACCAGTTAGGGAGACAGTGACCGGCCTCAAAAAAGTTTACCAGTTAGGGCGCTGTGTACCAGTTAGGGGTTAACCAGTCAAGGAGCAAGGACTGTATTTGATTACCCTCAGACCACAATCAATTATATTGTTGTTGGACTGATTAGTCTAGGAAAAATTTCTCTCTTTTTTGGGGGACACTACAGTAGTGTACTCAAAAAAGAGAGAGTGTCACTACTCTCTTAATCTGCTTTATTCTTTTAAAATGACATACCCCTTCTTCACACTTTGATGATTTTTTGAATGTGAAAGCTTCTTTTATATTTTTTCAGATTCCACAGTTCACCAAAGTGTGAACGGGCGATATTCAAAGTATACTTTTGGCGCTCTGAGTGGTCCGGGACTTAATTCGATCTTTGGCAAATTAAAACGCAGTATTTTGATTTTTTGTCAGTGATCCGATGCTATTTGCTGATAATGTTCGTGATGTGATGGCTCATGCTTTAAACATTCCAGTCACGAGTTTAACTTATGAAAATGGATGTCTTTTCGATTTGGCGATTAAGCTCAAACTACCTCCTTACATCGTTACGGCTTTTTCCAATTAATTCTAAATCACCATTTTATTTGTCGCAAACACGAGGGCTAACATATCGAAAATGATGCCTATGTTACAGTAACATAGGCTATGTATCGAATTTTATCATGACGTCACAAGAACAGACAGTGACCGATGAAATAACAGGATTCTGGACAATCGTGTGATATGATTGGACGATGTCTCTTCTTGTGACGTTATGATAAAATTCGACACATAGGCATCATTTTCGATATGACATTAGGTACAGAGTCACAACTCTGGTTATGCCTAAATAAACTAGAGGGTGTTGTATCCGCTAGCTAAACATATAGCATATGGCTATCTAGAATAAGGTAGGAACGACAAACAAATTTTTGCTAAACATTTTTTAAATTTAGTTTAAATTGTAGCCCTTGAAAATATTACGTTCAGTGCAAACTTTTTTAAAAAAATGTCAGCTACTGCTAAAAAATGAAAAACTGTTTTTGAAATTTCCTATGTTTAAGGATATGGTGGTTCTTACATTTTCTGCAGTTGTTTTGTCATAAAAATGCACCAAATCAATGTTTTATGTTTTGAACGCACGAAACAACCTATATCCTTTTCCGAACGGAACTCCATCTCAAAAACGCTTACGATCTCTACAGCGCGTGTTCGATCCCACTGATGTTGTCTAAGTGATTGTCTTAGTGATTGCTTGAGTGATTACACACCAATAAAATATCGGTTCCATTATCAAGACCCTTGCCTATAATCATATTTAATATAATCACTAAGACAACATTGGTGAGATTCGAACACGCGCTATAGAGAAAGTAAGCGTTTTTGAGATGGAGTTCCGTTCGGAAAAGATATGACAACAAAAAAAATTTCGAACGTTTTTTCGATTTTTTCTATGGATTTTTATTCAAAATTATGGTTAAAAATATCGTTTCTGTCAATTTGACCACTAAAACTTTAAAATATAAGATTAAAGTAAGCCAACTTTTTCATCAATGTTTTCATGCATACAAAAAAGTTTTGGCACATTTCTTACGCAAGCTTGAAGCCCTGTTTGGCTAATGTTTGATTGGGAATATGTCAAATTAGGACCCACCATACCCTTAATTATGTTTAATTAAGCTCGATATTTTTGATTTTTTCGAAAAAAAATTTAAGCTCAATATCAAAAAAATCAAAAATGATAGGCAATTTTAGAAACTTTTAAGCAGTAGCTGACAATTTTTTAAATTTTTTCGTACTGAACGTAATAGTTTTTCAATGGCTACAATTTAAGCAAAATTCTTCAAATTCCGCACTTTTCCGACCTCTGGCAGGAGAACCAATTTGTGTAGAGGTGCGAGACCCCGACCAATTTATAATCTAAAGAAAAAAAATTAAATTTTGAAAAACGCCTTTGTAGCAAATTTCAATTATCATGAGTCATCAAAAAGCAGTGGCTATAACCTTGGCGAATACAAAAGACGCCTCAAAGAATTCAGTGTTTTGCGATCTACTCTTACTAATGAAATTAGTTTGGAATCAATTCAAAAATCACTATTTATTCCGCCTTCAAAATTTGGAAACGAATTTTTTGAAAGTTTAGAAATTTCAGAAAACAAAAGTTTAAATTTTCTCCAATATGTTTTAATAACTTCAAAAATATTAAAATGTGATATATTATGTTATACGGTGGAAAATATTTTTCAGGTAAAATCTTAAACTAAAGTTGTCCCAACAAACTTCTTTTGCCTACGGTAGCTGATTTTTTTTCTAGGTAATCACAAATAATAATTATTTATGCAAAAATTTCACCAGGAAAGTGTTCAAAAACACAAAAAACAATTGTTCGATCAACTAAAATTTCTTTAGGAAATGTTTTTTCGAAAATTTGACAACTTTACGCGTGAAATTGAAAATCCATTTTTTTAACGATCATAAAACCAGATATTATCTTTCAGAAATAATATTCTTTTTAACCTGTCTATGGGTACCCGACTTGAGATTAAAATCTCGAAAAAAATTGGCCGAACGGTGAAAATTTCTGATTTGTAAATTACCACATGTAATTCTTCGGCAATGTAGTTTCTCGAAAAATCGGAAATTGATATTTTTCATATGAAAATAATATAATTTTTGTTAAAATCGACTTGAAGAAGTAATCGACGGAAGGCTATACGGTATAGCTACAGGATGTCCTAGTTTTTGGGTCTTGTTCCCTCACGACGCTATCAATACTTTCATCAAGCGATCGCTGTGATTGGCCAGTGCTGAGGCGCAAACAATGGCTTGTTTTTAAAAGACAAAACTAAGCTTTTTTATTGACTGGAGTATTCATCGCGTCGTACACTAACTTACCATTTATGGAAACCTATTGTGATGGAAACCCATTACCCTGTAATGGAAACCCACCACCCTTCAATAGAAACCTATTACCATTTTTGAAACACAAGGCATGTTTGAGAAAAAAAATCTCTTTTTGATGCTTAATTTGCTCAAAAATATTCAAAAAAAAAGTTTGTGGGTTTCGACTGCATATAATTGTTCCCTGCACATGTAGTTTGAATAACATTTCGAAAAAAATTCAAAAAAATTCCAAATTTTTGGCTGAAACAACTTTTCAAATTTTGCCCAAAATAACCCTGTAATGGAAACCCACCACACTGTAATGGAAACCCATCACCCTTTGATAGAAACCCATTACCATTTATGGAAACCATTTTTTTCGCCAAAGTGGGTTTCCATAAATGGTAAGTTAGTGTAAGGACATCCCAACATTTGGTTACCTTCGAACATGGCAAATGCTCGAAAAAGAATAAACGCATCGGTTACTTCTTTAAAAACAATTAAGTTGATTATTTAAGTGTTTCAACCTGTCTTGTGCCGAAGAATTATCAGAATGTGATTTCGATAAAGTATTCTGTGTTATATTCGAAGATATTTCTCAAAACCAAAGAGATTTAATTTCGCATCAATGTTGGAAAAAATTATCAAATTCAAATAAAACTATTCCAAAAAGTGAATTCATTTCTGTTTTAACAAAGCAACCACTGTATATTTATTTCTTTAATATTGTATCAAAAAATCCACCTAAACTACTCGTTCAAAAATTACAAACTATAATTCAATAAAATGTGAAGACACCGAGTTGGTGTCACCGACTGTATCAGTAAATTTCAGATTTTTTATGTACATTCAAATTAAAATTTATGGAAACGCAAATCATTATGTCAAAAAGTTTTAACGAAACAGACATAATAATTGCAGAATTTTTTTTTAAATAATTTCGAAGAATTTTATTGAAACGAAAATCATAATCGCACATTTTTTCATTAAAATGCCAAGCAAAAATTTGATATAAAGAAAAAACATTATTTCAAAAAAAATTTGGAAACGTAAATCTTAATTGCATAAATTTTATATGGAAATGCATAACAAAAATTTATAAAAATTTGAAAGAAACGAAGATCATGATTTCAAATTTGTCAAAAGAAATTGAAATTCAAAACTAATTAAAGATAATTATAATTTCAAAATTGTTCATTGAAACATAAACCAAATTTTTTATTAGTTTCACGGCTACGCTTTTTATAATATTAACAGCTTCAGATTTATATTTATCTAACGTTTCGATTTATTTTATTATCATCAAAGATGTACATCAACTTACCATTTATCGAAACCCACTGTCGGTTACCCACTTTGGCGGAAAAAATGGTTTCCATAAATGGTAATGGGTTTCCATGAAAGGGCGATGGGTTTCCATTACAGGGTGGTGGGTTTCCATTAAAGAGTAATTTTGGGCAAAATTTGTTTAAGCCAAAAATTTGGAATTTTTTTGAAAAAATTTAGAATTTTTTTGAAAAATTTTGAGATGTTTTTCGAACTACATCTGCAGGGAACAATTATATGCAGTCGAAACCCACAATTTTTTTTAGGAATATTTTTGAGCAAATCAAGCATTAAAACAGAGTTTTTTTCTCAATCATGCCTTTTTTTCAAAAATGGTTTCCACAAATGATAATTCCATTAAAGGGTGGTGGTTTCCATTACAAGGAGTTTCCATAAATGGTAAGTTGGTGTAAGTTTTTAACAAGTTTCAAGATTAACACAATTCGCCCGAAATACCAGAATTTTTATAATTTTTCTAAAGTTCCGGAACAAATTTTTCTGGTTTAATTTTAATAAAAAAAATGGCTTAATTTTCGGGAACTTAACCCACATACTCATTTTGGTAATATATTACCACTTCGACTCTAAAAAATCGTATTTTATAGCTGTATCACCCAATTAACGTGTAATTTGCATAACTTGGGTATTTCACTATGTTCTATCTTTTGGTGCTAAAGTCTTGCCTCTCTAACTTTTTGAAATATAACAACTTTGTCGAGGCACCCTTTTAAATCTCAAAAATTGACATGAAGTTTTTGACTCGAAAATTTGCTCAAAATTGAATTTTAAAAGCTTTTATCAGTATGAAATTTTCAATAATTTTATGTGTAAAAAAATTAAACGATTTTAACCATCCAATAAAAAAATCACGCGACACTATTTGCCTTACTTGGCGCTAATCAGACAGCTCCCGTCGGTTTCATAAACGCAGCAGATTGTTGCGGTAGTATTTATTTGGTAGCTAATTCTAAGTCGAATTTTTTATATTGATATGTGAAACTAATACACTGTATACTCCCAGTTTTTCTTCAAATTATGGTTTCATGCCAAAAAAATATTTTTTCAATGCTCGCTGATAAAAAAAATTAACCTTGAAATGTGAAAAATTATATTTTTGGTCTGACACACAATTGTTAGAGCTTCAAAATGAATTTATTATTTTTGCGTTAACGTGTCCTGAGATGAACATATGATTTTTTTAAATTTACATTTTTTCACTTTTTTGGAGATCTGAGTACATGGGTTAATGCTTAAATTAAAACAAATCTTAATAAAAAAAGTTCGGCGTTGTGGCGTTGCATAATTAAATGCGGCAATGATTATGGTCGTGTAGTAGTATAGTGAAGAGGGGTGTAGTAGTGACGCAAGTTTTTTTACCCTTAAATAATTCAAAACTCTCTTCATGAGCACTAAATTATCTCACTTGAAAATTTGGGAAGTGAAATCGACATACTTGAAAATTTTGTTAAGTGGTCTGAATCACCATGTAATATCTAAAATTTGCAAACTTGCATTATGCAAACTTGTATGTTTGTGCTTCAGAAACTGAAAAATCTTTAAAAAAAACTCCCAATATGAAGATTTCACGTGGCATAAGTGTGTTTTTCATTATCTTCGTGGCTAATCCGACTGGTTTATGATGAAATTATAACTTGAAAAAAACTTTAACTAAATTGCGTTACTAGGATAAATGTGAAAAACCGAAAATGACGGGTTGTAAAAAACATTGAATTTTTTGTCATGTTTTTTGTAAAATTCATTGAAAACTGAACCGTTTTTTCATTTGCAATATATTATATATTCATTAAATAATTCTTAAAATATATCTGTAGAGTCTCTACTTATTCTTACAGTAGTATCTGAAGAAGATGAAAAAACGAAAATTAATAAAGTCAAAAAATAAATATTTTTAATATTTATTTACCAAAAAATGTATTTGCAAAAACACCCTATTTGAGGTGGAGATAAATTTTCAGACAGGCCTGGCCACAGCTGGCTTGATTCTTTAGCTTGGCTTGATCAAGCCAAGCTTTCAAAATTAATTTTCAAGCATGCTTGACTTTGAGTTTGGCTTGATTTTAAAATTTAAAAGCCAATCCAAGCCTACAAAATTGGTTGGCGTTGGCTAGATCTGTTTTCAGAGACATTCATTTCAGTGAAATTCAGCGACCGCTAGCGGGCGAACTTGAGGTCTTAAAGATGTGAGACTCAGCTCATTGTTAATTTTTGGCCGATTTAGCCTACTATTAAAATGTCAGTAAAATGTGTTTGTGAACCGTTCCCCTAAGCAGGCTGTAAATAATATTTTAAGTGGAAAACGTTGCTCAAAATTGAAGTAATTAAAATTGAAAGAGACGGAATATCCACGTTAGTTTATCCACGTAGAAATTACCTTTTGGGTAAATTACTTTTGAAAATTAATCCAGTTTTTTGAATATTTTCTCTGAACTCCGTGACAAACATTGGTGGCCGCATCAAAAGATATATTTTTTCTTCTCCCTGAATTTTTTCCTCGACACTTTTAATTCATCTTCATTCCTTATGCTCAGGTTTTCAAAAGGATTGCATCTACCTTGAAATTTATTGAAAATTTGATAAAAAAAAAATAATTTTGTTCAAATAATATTTGAAGCAAAATATAAATTTGTTGAAATCTACTTTCATTTTTGAAACATTTTTTTTAATTTTAGTTTGAATTTTCCAGTTTTTCATTCAAAAATTAACAAAAATTTACCTTTTTTATAATTTTATTTTTCATCAAAATCTTGAATTCAATGAAGATTTATTTTTTAACAAAGTTTTTTTAACAACATTTCAAATATTTCAACAATATTTTCTTGCTAGCCAGAAAATATTCTACGAAAATATTTGAAAATTAACTACATGATTAGCTAAGAATTTAGCTCGGATTTTAAATTTGAGACCGTATCTACGAATTTGATCGTTTTATAGAATTTATCCTGTATATTAAAATCAGCTACCGAGGGCAAAAAAAAGTTTTGTCGGGCCTACCTTAGCCTTAAAAAAAGTTGAAAATATTAAAACCAATAGTAATTTATTCAAAAAAAATATATAACCTACAAAAAAACCATGTAAAAAAAATTGAAAAAAACGTTTGTATTTTGCTACATTTTTTATACAACGCACAAAACTATGAGCTGTTAGAAATTTGCAATATTTTCCCATGACATTCTGCTGCTGAGTGGGAGCTTTAGCTCGTCACCCACTGTATTGTTGAATAATGTTTTTTAAAAAAATTTTATCTACTTTGACTTTGACGTTAAGTTTGTAAAATTTTTGTTGTATAAGAAAAGCTTAAAATATGTAATTAGGTAACCTAATTTAGGTTACAAAATCAAAGTCAAATAATTTAACCCGTGCGCGACTAGACAAACATTTACTAGCTTTTCTTGAAATTAGTGTAGTAAGCCAAGTTTGTTGAAACGTGGTTAAAATGTCCGTTTCGAGTAGTTACATCATCTAGTGTCTTGGTGGGGTGGTGGTGAAGGTCTAACCCCCTCGGGCCGCCAATCACAATCGGGAGAGCAATCTCCCTCCCCGAATTTAGATCATACTAAGAAACTGGACTAGATATCAAATCGGACGGCAACGGCTATACCGAGAAAATACCTTTTTTATAAAAAATATTTTTATTTAACTTTAAAAAAATCACTTTGAGAATAATTTACAGAGAACATAAAAATGAGCGAAAATGAGCACACAGAAAATTGCATGAAATCCATTCTTGGAAAGTCGAGAAAACGCTCTTTATCGACACCATGTGACGAGCTGGAAATTAAAAAGACTAAAAATGTCGAGTTCGTCGATAATACTGATAATAAATCGGAAATTTCGCAAAAGTCTGAAAGTTCTTCAAACAAATCGCATTCGAATATTTCAAGTTCAACTCCTGACCCGGCCTCGACCCCCGATGAAGACAGATCTGACCTCGGCGAGAATGGCAACCTTGAACACGTCACCTTATTCTGGTTCACCGAGGCGGCGCTGAGAATGGCTGATAATCCAGGGTTAAAAGCTGCAGTTAAAGGCTGCAAAGCGGTTAGTTTTACCTTATAGGGCACATACAGTGGATAACCAGCTAAAGCACTTCCCAGTCTTAGCTAAGAACGGCAAAACTTTATTTTCCTAAACATTTTTTTAATTATATTTAAACTGTAGCCCTTGAAAAAAGATGAAGTTCAGTACAAATTTTTTTTTTAATTATCAGCTACTGCTCAAAAATAAAATAACGTTTTTGAAATTGCCTATGTTTAGTGACAATTTAAAAAAAACTTTCTCTGCTGAACATAATATTTTTTAAGAGCTACAATTTGAACATAACAAAAAAATGTTTAGTGAAAATTTTTTGTCGTTCCTACCTTACCTCAGTTAAACCAACTCTGACCACTTTTTTGACAAAAGGAGTGCTTTAACTCGTCACCCACTGTAATCAATCGGAAAGTATAAAAGTATTTGTTTTTATTTGGAAGCTTTTGTTGCATCATTTTTTTTGATCGGTGAAGCGTATAGCTAAGAGGGTGTGTGGTGTCATCAATCGCTATCTCACTCACCAAACGCTTCTCGGAAAACGCGCGCAACAAAACGGGTACAAGCCACATGATTAATTTGCTAGCGAGCCTCAACCTACTTTTTGCTTATTTTTTATTATAAAATTGAGCGTAATTTTATAAATAATCTCAATCTATTTTCACAACTTTTTTTTGGGAAAAACTGGTGCGCTGCAACGTTTTTACCACGAAGCTAACATTACATACGCACCACTTGCTCGAACGTTCTTACAAAAAAACAAACGTCTTGACAAAAAATTTTAATAGCTTAAAAACACCAATTGTTTTGACTTTATAACTAATGTCTTGACTAAAAACAAACGCACTGACAAATAATGTTTAAAGATGTCATGATGTTTGAGATAAATTATGTAATTTTCATTAATCTATAAATTAAAATAGTTAAAATTTTGGAAAAAAAATTGTTTTTTTGCAAAAATAAATAGAAAATGAAAAATTCTTAAAAACGCATACGCGCTGCAACGTGAATAACTAGAAATGTCATGTGGTTATTTATTGCATTTTTCGATAATTACAATTTCAAGAATTTGAAAAGCGCTTCTATCTTAAATATACTAGTTTATATACTCGCAAATATCTCATTTGTTGAATAAATTTTTTATAATGGTGATTTAGCCCAAATTTGTATGCAATATTTAAAATATTATTAATATTGAAAAACATCAATTAATTTATCATCGGAATAGATATTTTAAATTTTTGGTTATATAATCGGAAAAAAGCCAGTTAATATTAAATAAGTTTAAATTTTTTTTTGAATGCCATTTTACATCAACTGCACGGTATTTTAATATGTTTTTAATTGTATTTTGTACTTTGGATGTAGATGTTATATTCTTATGATTTTGGTGAAAATTTTTATGCTACTTGAATTCGAACAACTTGAGAAAAAGCCAAAAAATGATAAAATTCAGCCTCAATTTGGGTACGAAAAGCGTAAAAACATGGCGCTGCAACGTCCCTGTCCGTTTAAACCAAATATTATTTTCATTTGGTACACCCTGATTAATACTTGCTCCATCGTCATCAACTGAAAATTAAACTTTTTTGAATTAAGGTTCGATTTTGCTATTTCCTGGATGAGCGTTTTGTCTCTGAGTCATCACCCCGTTGGAAGTTCGTTAAGTCGGCCTTAAACGATATCGATGACCAGCTCAAAAAACTTGGATCGCGCCTACACGTTTTATCTGGGCAGCCGTCTGAGGAGCTCCCAAGAATCTTTCGGGAATGGAACGTTGTGCGGCTTGGATTCTCAGCCCATCCCGGCTGTGGGGAAATGCGTCTGCGAGACAGGGCCATTGTCTCCCTAGCTTTACGCCACGGAGTTGAAGTTGTCTACAGAGAGGCACCCCACTGTCTCTACACCCCGCGGAACGTTATAAAGGCAGCGGGAGGTATGCCCCCCTTGACCTTTAAACGATTTCTCGGAGTGGTGAACACGATCCCCGCGCCAGGGCATCCGATCCCAGTCCCGGAATCGGACATTGTGATGACGTCCGTGTCTGAGGACCACGACGAGATCCCGCGCAATGAGATTTTGCTAACCAAGGATGTTGAAGAATTCCCGTTTCATGGCGGCGAAACAGAAGCGCAAAACAGATTTACCTACGCGATGAAAAGCTGGAAACAATCTAAAGCAAAATCACCAGATCTCAGACAAATTACACCATACATCATTCAAGGCTGTCTGTCTATCAGACAGGTATATCACGATCTAAATAAGGTTTATAGAGAAATAAATGGGAAAAAAGGTGATTTTAGCCTCCACTTGGCAGCGCTTCACCGAGATTTTTTATACTGTTTATCCAGCGTTCCCATTTCCGAGAAATTAAACCTGGAAATCCCATTCGACTCAAACCCGCGGTTAACCGAGGCCTGGTTGAATGGCAAAACTGGTTATCCCTGGGTAGATGCAGTCATTCGACAATTAAAAACCGACGGCTGGTGCGCGCCCTTATTGAGACAATCTGCACTTTGGTTTTTAACCCGTGGTGTCTTATGGCAATCGCCCGAACCTGGAATTCAATTCTTATCAGAACACTGTCTTATGGATCTCCCGCTGGCAAAGGGTTTCACTAACTGGGCAGCCGGTGTAGGATCATGGGTCGAATCAGAATTACCCCATCGATGTCCAAAAGTCTCCCCAGATTTTATCCGCAAGTGGGTGCCAGAGGTTAAAAATTTAACTGATGAGCAAATTGCAGAACCGTGGACGTGTGAAACGCCAAAAGACTACGTGCCACTTTTGGTACCCCATAAACAGTCTCACAGACAAGCACAGGCAAAATACTCTGATAGTCTCAAATACTCTTCGAATAAACTTTTGTCCAGACTGGACCAGCTCGGCCGAAACGCGAAAAAAGTTGAACCAATTGTTTTAGAACCAAGTCCCTGGGAAATGGTCCAGCCACAATATACTTCATATCATTCACAAATATCACAACAGTCATTTGCACAGTACTACCAAAAAACACATCAGGTAAAAACACTCACTTTTAAGCGGGCAGTATCCGCAAAAAAAATTTGCTGCATATTTTAAATAATACTAAACTGACCCAAAAATGATCAATGGTGGTCTCGCCTTATTCCGACAAAAGTTTCTCTCACCAGAGGTCGCCCTAGGGGGTTAATTTGGGCGACTTTCATTTATACGGAATCTTGCAGTCTATATAATAAATAATAATTACTTGGATATAAACTGTAAGATCGGTTTTTGATTGAATATGTCTCAAATTCACCACTTTGACGACCTCTAGCGGAAGGAACACCTATCATTTTTTGAGGCCAGTTTAGTATTTAATAAAATTTTCAGCCAACATTTCTTGCAAAAAAATTTATACAGAAAATATTTTTTTAATAGAAAAAAAATTCTCAAATTCGTAAAAAACAAAATTAAAATACTTTATGCCCACTGGACAGCTGACAGGAAACTTTGAACAATTCCAATTTAATAATACTATAATGCTATAATATTCGACTGGTTCAAAATTTCGTGTCTACAGGCCGGTAGAATTGTAGTTTGTGAAAAAAAAAATTCAAAATAAAAGTTTTTTTATCTAAATAAAATAGCAAAATTTTTAAGAATAATTTTGATCAAAAAATATATTAAAATAATAAAATTTCAGAACTTAAAAGAATAATTAAAAAATACAGCCTGAGTTTTCTCGTTTGCTGCACTTATTCTTCCGCAAAAATACTTAACGGTGATCAGTCAATATCCGGAATAACAGTCTATGATTGGTTAATTTTTGTGGAAGAAAATAAAAGAGCAGCAAACGCGAAAACTAAGGCTGTAGAAAATAAGTTTTATAAAGCAATTTTATCTTTTGGCTTTTATAACAATTGTTTAAATTCACTAGGCATGTTAAATTAAAATTTTGTTTCTATAAAACTTTCACTTGTTAAAAAACTTTTCGTCATAGAAATTAGAAATAAACATGACTAAAATCCACGTCCTAATGAGCTGATTCCACGTATATTCCTGGATTCATTTTTGTTTGAATCATTTTTATTCGAGTGAAAAGTGTGAATAATAAGCGTTAATGATTTCTAACGGAATTTATTTTTAGAATTGGAATTCAATCAAAACTGAGATGGCGTCCAAGCAATAAAAAAATCATTCAAACATCATTTACTACAATGTCAGTTATTTATTCAAAAATATCTAAATATTTAAATCTATCAGAAATTGCTGACAGTGTAGGAGTTAAATCGTTATTTAACGATAAATGGGGGAGCTTGAGGGATTTCCCCCAATTTTCCCCTATTTTTCTATTCTACCTAGGTTGTTCGATCTGAGAAATTCAGTTTTGATCGCGGACAGCCTAATTCTTTCTTCTCTTTGTAAATTTGTGCCTAGTTATAGCTTATAAAATAGGCATTGTAAATAATACCGCACACTCTTATTCCTGCAAAATAAAACTGAATCAATAAAAATGTATCAAGCTTTGAATCTATAAGGGGGTCTGGGACCCAGACTCTGGGTGCTGGATTGCTTGCACAAATTAATAAACAACATAGCATCTCCGGTTAAATTGAGTCTGAGAAAGGGATTGAAAATAGAAAAATGTTATTTCGACGTTAAAGTTTAATCCAAAATTTGCGTATTATACAGTATAAATCTGAATTGAAACATAATAAAACTTGCAAGACTGTATTCTCCGTGAAAAACTGAACAGAATAAGTATGTTTAAAAATGTGTACCTTTTTTATCAACAAAAAAAGTGCTTTCTATTATTTATTTTTTGAAATTACTAAATTACTTTTCATCGAAATAGCGGCGGGCATTTCATTTATACACAATTTTCAACAATAACTTCGTTGCATTTATTGCACTCAATATTTTCTAACCAAAAATTTTATTTTGTTTTTTAATAAAATTAACAAGTTTTCATCAATTTTACGAAAATCATTTTTTCTTTTATGCAAAACGGGAACCTGCAATTATTATCAAATAACTTTGGGTCATATGATATGACTTAAATCCCCTTATTGCCCTGTCGTAAAGATTCGAGCCCTCAAAAACGCGGGGGGTGAGAACACAACGCGGAGTTCAATAAAGACTCAGTCGATTTGGTTCTTAGATAGCTCAAACTGTGCACAAATATCTAGTTAAAAATATAATATGAAAATTTGTTCAAAGCAGACCATTGTTTCTTTTTTTTCTCAGACCATTGTTTATATTTTTCAACAAAAACTAATAATTAAACAATTTAAGTGATCTTAGAAAAAAATAAGAAAAACACTGGTCCGATTTAAATCAATTTTAAATGTTTATATTAATTAGATAATTGTGCTCAGTTTGAGCTATCTAAGAACTGAATCGGATGACTCGTTTCCAAACGACTAGTCGTTATCTCCTCCTCGAATTTTTTAGGGATCAAATCTTTACAATAGGGCAATAACTTATTGCCAATAAGGGGATATCTTTCTTGAAAAATGAGATCATTTTAAAATAGACTTCACGATCTTTTGCTGGTTTTTACAAGTTTGTTATCAAATTAATATTTTTGTCACCTGGGTTCGATTCCCGGACTTCTTAAACTTATTCTATGGTTAACAGGGGGTACTGATCGCTGGTTTATAGGCCTTGGGGCATTGAAAATGCTTCAAATGGATTGGGGCTAACGAAGTGTACTACCGATCAAATTATTAAGAAATTCGAAATTTCTCATCTTTCTATTTTTTTTAAGTATTTTTTTGAAAATAAAGTTCAAAAAATACATTTGCTTCAATTTAACTACTTAAACCTCAAAATAGTATAATGACGTAAGCCAACTTTCTGATCAGTGTTTCAGTGGCTTTCTTTTGAGTATACTTTCATAAAAATCGAAGCACTTTTTTTTTCGAAATTTTTCTCATGGGTCCTCAAAAATCATATTTCGAGCTTGGGGTCGACATCTAAAAAGGTGACCGAGTTTGAGTTTTGTTTTTGTATGAGCTAGCTTTTGAAAAAATGACAGACTTTTATAATTTTGCCTACGAGGAGATACTTTTTTCGACAAATAATTGCCAAAAATGGTGGTTTTTTCTATAGAGAAATATAGAAATATATATAGAGAAAGCTAGAGAAAACATAGCGAAATTTCAAAAACTGGCCGATCAGATACTGCTTACCACTTTTACAAGTTATGTCAAAATTGCAGCTTATTTTGACATAAAACCGAGGAGGAGATGCCGGAAGTTTTACTATTTTGTATGCATACAAAAAAATGAGTATTTTCGAATTCTAAAGGATAATTCTACAAGATCTTATCTGGATAGTATCCTGAGGGCCCTGTATGGCTAATTTTTTATAAGAAAATTAAATTCCAGCGACCAGTCCCCCCTCATAAACAAGCGACCAGTATCCTCTTACTTCGACGAAAAACTGACAATCACTGAGACAACCAAATTATGAAATGGATGATAAACTGACTCAGTGAACAACCCCGAAAAACGGTTTGAATGTCTTCTGTACGTGTTCCATGTATGACATGAACGGCCTAATTCCAGGGATGAATTATTTTTAATGATTTATTCGAGTGAAGTATTATGAATAAGGATAATTAATGATTTCAAACGAAATTCGTTTATAGAAAAAGAGCGACATGTCGCGATCAAGTCACGATCAATTGTCCGATCATTAATCGTATCGAACCAAAAATAATTGTACTGAAATATAACGGAGATGATTTAGTTGTCGTGTTCATCCTCAAATCGGCAGTCCCATTTTTTGACGAACTTCAGGGAGAGGCTTGGGCATTTTTGGCGATATTGGCATTTTCGGCGATATGGGGAGAAAAATAAAGTTTGTCATCAAATATGAAAACCGCGTGGGCGTCATAGATAGAAATGTTTTAATTGTATAGGGCGTAACGCCCTGGGCGTTTTACAATAGGTTCAAATGAAGTAAAATACCAAAATGTGTAAAACTGGGTACTCCACCAAACGCAATCAAACAAATATTCAAAAAAGTCGATTTGGAAAACTCCATCTTGAATTGACGTCATTCATGAATGCATCGTTTAAAAAATTTCATTTTTTAACTCGTAGACTTTAGAAGTTGATTTGTACCCAGACTCTATTTCCGGCAAGTAGTGAGTCACTACTAGTGACCATTCTTTTAATCGAGCCATATGTAAGAAAAGTTTCATTATCAACATACATTTTTTATTTGTTTGAAATAATATTCAGCCAATTTGCTATACAATTCAAAAAAAATTTAAACAAATTAAAAGGCATTTAATGAGGATAAGAAAAAAAAGTTCGCGAAAATTTACCTCCAGTTACACTTAAAACTGCAATAATAGATGAAATTAAACCTTTATTTATTTTAAAACTACCTTTTATTACACTTGAATGTTTTGCTAATCGCTCGTTTAAAAATAATTATATTTTTCCACAAAATTCTCTAGTAAAATGACTCTTAAATTGTTGTGGAATATTGTATTTCTCGTTCAAGGTCAAGGTCAATTCAAGTTCATCGTATAAACTTGAAAAAACCACCAAAATGATCGGAAGGTCGAGTTTTTCATGAAATATTAACAACTGGGTCAATTCTGTACTTGAAAGTCATTAAACATCAAAAATGGTCACATTTCCACAGGGTTTTTTTGTCTCTGACGCCCTTTCAGTACATAATTGACCCATAATTGCTAAATTTTCATAGAAGAAAGTCGACCTTTCCGATCATTTTGAGGGTACTAACAAGAAATTAATTGAAGGTAATTTGATATACGATACACCATATACGGTAATTTGAAAAAGTACTCAATCAAAAACATTTGTTGATGAACCTCAAACGTTTTTAAGACTTTTTTCTCATTACACCGAAGTCCAAATAAAATCACGTGACGAAATAATCCAAAAATAAGGTTTGAAATATGTCATAAATGAATCCTTATTTCTTTCAAAATAAGATCACGTGACCTTTTTGGAAAATATCATTATGTTCAAAACTCTTAAATAAGGTGTTTATTAGCCCACAAATTTTTTCGGCGTGATTTGAGTACTATTTGTCTACTTAAACCAAAACCATATTTATTAATTTGAAGGTCACGTGATCGTTTTTGGACTTTGGTGTAATGAAAAAAAGTCTAAAAAACTTTTAAAAACCTTTTTTATTCAAAAAGTGTTTTAAGCAATTTTTGAAAAAAAACAGTACTATTTTGACCGAGCTTATTTCTTAAATATACAGTCACGTGATCATTTTTGGGCTTTGGTGTAATGGAAAAGGTTTCATTTGGAGATTCGAAAATTTTTTTCAAAAAATAAGTACTGTAAATTACAGTCTGTAATACAGTAAAAATTTTCAAAAAAAACGCACAAACGTCATTTTGTCTTGAAGTTAATTAATAACTTTATAACTAATCTTGTCATAAATGATTAAGCGTCGTAAAATAAGTTAAGAAAAAACATTTTTAAGAAAAAAACATTAAAAAAACATATAAAAAAAATTTTTAAGAAAAAACATGAGAAACTTTTTTGAGGGAGTGGGCGTCGATAATTATGCTGTTTTTTTTAAAGTTTTTAAGCGCAGTTTCTGAGAAACTTCGTATTAGAAAGGTATCCAATTATTTTTTAAATATACGAGTACGATAACTCTTCAGATCATCAGATTATTCAACCTACGTTCAGAAAATCATATTTAGTAGGCCTTCCCAAAAAACACTAAAAAGCCTACTCCTCATTCATTTCACATGAGATTTGTTTCTAATTTGGCCTGCGGGCTTAATAATATGAATACGGAAGCACTCTAGAGCCATTTTTTTTTTATAATTTATGCCCCCAAGTGGTCAAAACAGCCGGGCATTTTGGGAGGCTAAAAAGCCTACTCCTCCTTCACTTTTCATGCGAATTTTTTAATTAATGCTTCAAATAAATCACAAAGCCTTGCTCCAAAGGCTCTCATGCCCAATTTTTTTGAAATTTTGTCTTGGGCTCTCTAAAAATGCTTGTGAATTTCAGATTTTTTCCAAAATTTTACAAATATTTTTGAGAAAAACGATAAAAATTGAATTTTAAACCTTTTTAGAGAAATATTAAAAGCTCAAAGTGTTTAGTCGCAAAATTAAAAGTTTTTACCTTTTATTCTAAATCCTTTTTAATTTTGACCCCCGAAAAACCGACTTTTCTTCGAAAAAATATCAAAACCAAAAAAAATCTTAGAAGTAAAAAAACTTGGCAGAAAATTTTCAACAAAATAGGTGTATCAAATAGTATTATACTTAAAGCTGAGATATCGACGCCCACTCCCTTAATTAAGAAAAAACATAAAAAAAAACAGAAAGATCGTGACTATTTGAATGATACAAGCAACGCGGGATACTAGCACCCAATTGAAACCCTGAGTTGCAGAATAGGTCGGTTTCATTGGTCAGATTTGGGCGACACAACCACTCAAATGCTCGGATTTCGCATTTTTCACATGGTCACAATATGCTGTTTGAGGGCCCTTAATCCATAAGAATAAAAATTTAATGAGAAAAAAAACCATCAACAAAAAAACATTTTGGACAATAATTTATTCGAGTGAGAAATTTTCATGATCAATTAGTAATAATGTTCTATGTATAGTTAAGCTGATTATGCTCGTGTGTTGCCCATTGGTCTCACCCACTGTATACTAGTATGCTTGAGCCGATCAATCTGCTGTGCTCACGAGGGTTAAATAAAGTGTATTATTGACTTTCCATATATTTGCTTTATAATAATTCATTTGATTTTTATTTATTTCAAAGTAAGCAAAAATGCCGCAGAAATTGTTTACCAAAAACTAGTACTTATTTGCCTCATTATTTGTCCTTTTTTGTTTGCCATGATTGTGGGCCAATTGATTTTATTGGTGTCAGTTTTTTGCCCTGGAGGCGATCGTTATGCATACGGCAGTTAATATTTAACCAAATAATTTCCCAAGCAGAAAACGCTGCGAGTTTGGCAGACGATTATTAGCCATCATTTGGGGAGAGTCAATTATTTATATATTATATCATATAATATATATATAAAAGTCAGTTCAGTATAAGGTAAAGCTGGCTACATAACGTTTTTACACTCGTGGTAACGTTATCGAGTCCTTGCCTATTCTTGAGTTTGATAAAATCGACAAAAACATTGAGAATTTTCAAGAGAAATTTTTAAAGCAAATAAGAGGTAAAATGTTTTTCTTGATATGGATAATTATCGAAAAGTTCTCAACTACAGCTTGGTTATAGGCAAACTCGAAAGGGACAAAAAAGTCAGTGCAAAGTTCTAGAGCTCTTAAAAATGAAATTCACGGCTGATTTTTTTTTGCGCACTTTCATAATCCGATTGGGTAGACAGGTGCTGACCGGATAAAAAAAGTGAGTGATTTAATCTGTATTTTTTTTTATGTTTCAATACAAAGAGCATAAACTTATCTCTCAAAGGGAAAAAATGGCAAGTTTACTTTGGTTTTCGTGGACAACTGCGATAAAATGAATTGCTGAATTGAACTGAAATGCATTTACAGGATGTCTCATTTTTGGGGTCTCTTTCCCTTACGACGCTATGGATACTTTCATCAAGCGAGCGCTCTGATTGACCAGTTATGAGACAGAAACAATGGTTTGTTTTTAAAGTATTTTCAATGGGCCGGAGTATCCATAGCCTCGTAAGGAAACGAGACCCAAATGGGACATCTTGTATAACTTATACAGAATAAGCCTCCGATTCAATTTCCCTGTCTAAGCGACCGTATTATAAAAGAGGTAAAAAATAAAACTCAGGCTGTATATTCACTTTTTCCTCATTTTTGTTAAATAAAACGATTAATTCTAGAGGTAGGACATTTTGATATAAATAAGATATTGAAGTGGTTTTAGACATTGTGAGCTATATTTATGCAGTAAAAATCGAAAAATTTTAAAATTATTTCATATAGTTGTTAGGTTACCGTTTCTGATTGCTTTTGCCGGCATTTTCGACATATTAACAAAACATACATGTGCAAGGCCGTGTGATACCGTATTATTTGCTTATTAAGTTTTTTATCTTGATCAAATAATTTGAAAAATATTCATGTTTGAGGAATTTTAACATTTATTGACCTATGGAGACAAAATGTAAAATATAGATGATAATTATGCAAATATTATCCGGTTTATATCGAATATGATCCTCATCAGAACTTTCCAGATGAATGCTTGATCGCTAAGCAAAATTTTCCGTCATCACATGCTTGCCCTCCTAGCTATAACGATTATGATCGGCTGTTCGAAATGTTTTTTGAGCTTTTTTCTGAAAATCGGTTTATAAGTCCGAAATTGAATTATTCACTATTCTGAAACTTCAAGGAGTTAAGGAGGTGTTCATGTCTGCTTTTATGTAGCCTTAGATGCAATCAGAGCGCACCAAATTGCTCCGGGATGTCTACAATGTATTTCTTATCAAATCATCAAAATAAATTTTTCCAAATTTTGTTGGTTTTTTGATTATTTTTTCAGAATTAAGTCAAAAAATAATGCTCGTTAAAATTTGACCGCTAAAACTTCAAAATTACTTTAGAAAAAATCGAAACACATTTTTTTGAAATTTTTCAAGTTTTATTCGAAAAATCATATTTTCAACTCTGCATGGAAATGTAAAGAAAATGGCTCCTACAGATTTTGGCATGTAACAAGATATACTTTAAAATTTTTTTGGCCTTTTTTGAAATTTAATCTCGGAGGAGATAGACTTTAAAGATAAAAATCGTGAAAATGGCAAAAATCCTAAGTTTATGGGACCGCGAGAATAATTTAGCCATCGAAATAATAAATCGCTTTCCTACAAATCTTCGTTTGCCAATTCCACGTTTTATGTCAATTTTACGTAACGACTATGTGACGATCGGTGTAGTGTCACTACAGTAGTGATCAAAATCTGAGTTTGACCTTCGATTTCACAAGATAAAGGCCAGGTCTACAAATTAGCATTCTTGGCATTATTGCTAAAGCTTCAGATTTTCCTAAACTGGTTCCACAAAATTGAAAATCCGACATGAACACCCCCTTAAAACTGCATGCAGCATGCAAAATGACTCAAGTAAACTTATTCGAAACAGAGGTCCTTCGTTTTAGATGATTTTGTAGCTATCTGATGCACCAGTAAGTCCAAGTCGACCGGTAAAATCTAACTTCAGTTACGGAAAGTGACATTTCACGAATTTATATTCTCAAAAAATTCGCAGTAAGAATTTTTCTCCTTCATTATTCAGCTCCTTATACTCTAAGATTTTTTGAGACATGATTCATATCATTTTTTTGTATTAGAAAAACTTAAAATCTGTTGAGCTTTCGATTTATTCAACCATTTTCAAAACATAATAAAGAATTGAAAACATTTCTCGCAGGTTAACGCAAAGGAATTTTGCTCATAAGGTAATAGTAGGCCTCGAAATTGCATAATTAAAGGACTACTATTCTATCTGTTCAAAAAGATCATTAATACGGGAAATACAAATGAAAATTAGACTTTTTGTATTTCGAGGCCTACTATTACCTTATGAGCGAAATTACTTTGTGTTAACCTGCGAGCAATGTTCTCAATTCTTTATTATGTTTCGAAAATGGTTGAATAAATCGAAAGCTCAACAGATTTTTAGTTTTTCTACGTAATACAAAATGATATAAATAAAAACCACCAAAATTTACCACTTTCCCGACCTCTAGCGGGAGAACCTGTTATCAGATGACCGTTAGACCACCACCGATCAATTTCAAGGCCAAGTTAAATATCTTTTTATTTTGATGTAGTAAAATTGGGGCACTTGAGAGCGAAGGAGTTGAAGATCAAAGTGCAGCAAATAAACTCAAATGATCTCTGAATTAAATTTGCAATTTTTTGTCTAGTTATGATTGACAAGTAAGTGCAACTTTTCCTTACTTTGACCTTTTTTGTTTTCAACTTTAACCTTGATAATCTGCAATAAATATTTATTTTTAACAAAAATTGATTCCTCAACAAATTCATTTACAAATAAATGATAAGCTCAGTAAAGAGTTATGTGAGCAAAATTATTTTTACCCTCTAGCGCCATGTATAAACATTTATTTCTTGATAATTTAGAGCGGTTTAACTCGTGATGAATGAAATTTTTCAAGACAACATAAATCAGGTTCAGAACACTGATTTCGGGTGTACTCCCGCGGGATCCCGTGTGTTAAGGGGGTTGTGGGTGTAGAATGTTGGAATTGCTGGGGAAAAGCCCTTCCTCCAGCTGGACTGGAAGGGCGATAACGGCAGATAAGAATAAATGAGAAAAAAATACTGGAGAGCTTAACCTCTCTATCAACTGCAAGTAAATTTTTTGATTTTGGTGAAGGGTGGCTCCACGGTGCCGTACTGAAAAACCGTTAAATTCACCGTTAAACCGTTAATTCAAACAAAGATGTTTCGTGAAAGTACGAAGTCTTGAAATAAGTTATGCGCCGTATGGTTTAAAAAAAATCTCGTTCGGTTTTTAGGCGGTAAAAATGAAATCCAGAAAAACTGATTAAATCTGATTATGCTCGGTCAATTTTGTTTCAAATTGAATAAAACAGACATATTCTGAAACGTTTGATAATTTTCGAATATAGGTTGCCAACCTCGTTGAAAAAGCTATTCTCTGTTGATTTTTATAAGTAAAATAAGTTCAGTTGATATTATTTCCCAGCAGAAGGGTTCTGATTGGTTAAAATATTGTATTTTCGGAATTGTTTTCTTTCAGCCGAATTCAAGAATAAAACAAAAATTTTCTTCAACGCTTGTTTCATTTACACCCACAACCCCCTTAAGGGGGTAGCGGTCGCAAAAATGTATTTTTCTACTCCAATTTACCAGAATACAAAACTGCTTGGAATTTGAGAATAGCCCATTATGGTAGAATTGTCTAATCTTTGTGTGGGATCTACAAAAAAAATTTAGT
>SCLH01000174.1:437276-485069 GCA_004367855.1 Oikopleura vanhoeffeni
CAAGGTTTGACTTATTTATTTATAATTTCCATATCACTCTGGAATAAATTTTTTTTGTTGGAAAAAACTTAACTTCATTTTTTCGGCTTATATTGACCAAAGATAATTAAATTTTTGAAAAAATTAAATTTAAAAAATTTAAGTCTGTTCTCAATAATTTTAATATAATTTTGTACTTTTTCAATTTCCAAATTCAGCGTAATAAACCTTCAGAGTTCGAGTCGAAAACTATTTTCATAACTTTTTTTTCTGATTTTTGTGCGTGCATTTTGGCGCTAAGGGATACGAAAACTTCTTTTTCAGACGATTGAGATGAGCTTTTTAAAATCAGAGACTATATTTGAGTAGCCAGTGTTCTAATTAATCTTTTGTTATTCATATGTGATTTTGAAAAATGTATGGTTTTCCGATGAGGTACCCGGAACTAAACCTCTATTTTGTCTTGCATTTATCGAGCACACAAAATTGAAATTAAAAAAAATTATAAGCCTCCAATTTAAGTCTATCCTTGATCTTGTGTCATTAAAAATAATGAATATTTTATCGCATTTATTATTTCCGCAATAACCGCCCAAAGTGGCGTCCCCGAATGGCGTTTTGGGTGTGAGGGGGTAGGCATGTCTGATTTGTATGAAGACGTAGAGGCAATCAAAATGCACCAAATTGCTTCGGAATGTCAACAAATCTATTTCCGACCAAATCCACAGAAAAAAATTTCGCGTTTTTTTTATTTCTTTCGGAATTTAGTCAAAAATATTGATTGTTAAGATTTGACAACTAAAACTTCAAAATATCGGCTTGACATAAGCCAACTGTATGTTTGGTGTTCCACTGGCTTTCTTTTGAGCCTACTTTCGAAAAAATCAGTGCACATTTTTTTTCAAAAAATCATATTTTGAAGTCTGCATCGAAATTTGGGAAAACATGCATTAAGATTCTTAGAAATGCAACAAGGTATACTTTGGAAAATTTTGGACCCATTTTAAAGCTAAACCTCGGAGGAGATAGTTTTTAAAGCCAAAAATCGTAAAATCTGCAGTTACTTGGACCGCTAAGGAAAAGTTACGCCATCGAAATGAAAAACCGTACACTAATCGACTAGTTACTTATTCTACGTATAATGTCAACTTTGAAGTCAAATTTCGATATATGGTCTTGGAGGAGATAGATTTTGAAATTTCGCGAAGTTACCTCCTGTTACGACTATGTCACATAGTCCAAGGTCAAACTGAAATTTTGACCTTGGATTTCAAAAGATTAAGGCTAGGTCTACAAATTGGCATTTTTGGAATTATTGCTCGTGGTTCATATTTTCCTGAAATAGCTAGAGCTACTACAGATGTAAAATTGCAAATCAGACATGACTACCCCTTAAGGATATAAAAGCATTTTTTGAAATTATTATGCAGCACAATAAAGTATTTTTGGCTCGTAATTTGGAGGTTTCATATCTGGCCATTCCGTATGAAGTTCGCTAAATTTTGAATTCCAGAAAATTTATTTTAGGCTGTTCAAAATTCCAAATCTTACATTTATAAATGTATTTTATATACATTTTACTATCAACCCCATAATATATATCACTTTGAAATTGGTGTCGGAGTTGGATTTACAGAGATATTCATTTTAGTGACATTCACTGACCGCTAGCGGGCGAACATGAGATACTTGAGTAGAGTTAAAATAATTGTGTACCTAAATTGGCTCCTTCAGTAGTTCTAGTTTCTTTAACGATTTCTTCTGCATCTGATGTTCTATTATTATTCAAAAGTAATCTAATTCTGGATTCGTGATCTCCTGCTCTCAAATAACTATTTAATGCTTCAGAAATATTTCCATTTGTTTCCTGAGCTTTTGCGTAGGCTTGGTGGATACGGACCGTGT
The DNA here is from genome assembly GCA_004367855.1 of Oikopleura vanhoeffeni. Taxonomy (NCBI): domain Eukaryota; kingdom Metazoa; phylum Chordata; class Appendicularia; order Copelata; family Oikopleuridae; genus Oikopleura; species Oikopleura vanhoeffeni. Next base: position 439,161 of record SCLH01000174.1, read on the forward strand.
CAACTTTTCCGATTATTTCGCCGACTCGATCCCATTCTTTTGCCTAAAAATAACAATTTGATAAAGAACGTTAAAATGAAGCAAATTTAAATAGCCCAGGCATAGGCTGTCAAATGTTTTTTTCGATTCCGATGGATTAAAACATTTTCAATTTATGTGAAACCCGGCATGTGATTTCTTGGAGTATACATTTTTGGTCGACTTTTTTTCGCCTATCTTTTGATATGAAAATGCGTAGGCGCAAAAAACTAGAAATTTGAATTAAATTAGTTTGCCATAATTTATGGCCCATAAATCATTTGACGTCGCAAAATAAAAATTTTGTATACATTTTGATAGCATAAACTACCTTGTTTTAATGCAAAAATAGACAAATTAATCGAACAATGAAACATTTCGTAAATTCGTATTTTATTTGTACAGCTGATTTCCGTCTACGCACTTTTCATACCAAAAAATATGCATTTTAAAAAAAGTCGACCAAAAATGTATACTCCGATTTCTTTGTAACTTTCTCTGACGCGCTTCTGGTTTTACAGCCGGTAGAATGACTCAACAGAGAAATAAAATTTAATGAAAATGCCTTATTTTTGGACTTTTATACTTTAGCCAAAAACCATAGGTTTTTTGTAGTTTTGTTTGCTATTTGGGTTATTTACGATCATTTGAAAATCTTGGATTTTGAAGAAAAACTGGAAAAATTTTCGAGAAACATTTTTTTCGAATTCATTGCAAAAAATAATTGAAAATTATCTTCTCGAAAATTTGATTTCTCTCTTCGCCTCCGTTTTGGTCTGGACAGATGACAGCCTACTACACCAATTACTTTTTTGAAGTAACTTTTTTTTGAATTTTTTTTCTTGAAGCACCTTTTTTATGGTTGATTTTTTTTTACTTCAAAACGTCGGAAATAATTTTTATTGCATTTTAAAAGCTGAGATGTAAAATTACAAAAATACTTTTTGAAAATATTATTTTAAAGTCTTTTTCATTATTTCAAAATGAGATTTGCTTCAAGTTTGATTTTTAATATATAATCGAAGTTTTATCTACTACAGTACTATACATATACATAAGTATTTTGTACATAAGTACAGTTGTAGTACAGCAAAATTTTTGAATCAATCATAAAAAAATTAAAATTTAGGAGAAAGCCGACGGTAGACGACATTTTGTCAGGTTTTTAATTAACCTTTAAAAATGCGGCTGCAGCTCTTTCCCAGAATTCTCCATTAGTATAAAGTTTTCCAGCTGGAGAGTATTGTTTCATTTTTTCTAGAATTTCTGCACAATCTTTTTTGAGTGATTTGTTGGAGCTACTTGTGGCAAGTTGGATCCCTCGTCTCAAGTCTCCCATTCTGATAGAGCATCTGGCTACTCCGGCAGAAGCCGCTTGCAAGTCCTCTCTGGGCAAAACATGCCCCCCATCGTGTATAGCTCTTTCATAGTTGTTCAAGGCTGCAGAATAGTTCCCTTCGAATTCTTGCTGTCAATAGGGTGTCCGCAGTCCGCTAAAAAATTATCAACGAGTAATTTTTGAGAAAATCGAAAACTGTAAAATTTGGTGAAAATCTCAAATTTCTTTTAGATTTTTCAAAATTTTAGAGTCTTAACCAAATTTTGATTGGTTTAAATTTCAACCAATCAGAAACGATCACTTCGGGCAAGTTTTCAATGTATCGATATGTTTATTATCAAGTTTTCACTTTTTTCTGAACTTTTGAGGGTAATTTTGAAAAAAAAAATGAGAAAATAGGTTATGAGTCATAACTTATGACTGCGGACACCCTAGCTGTCCAGCATACTCCCGTGCGATTTCGGGGACGCGGTGGGGCGCAAGACGCGCAGCCAATTGTAACGCTTCTTCCCAGTGTTGCAAATCTCGGCGCATTTCAAGCGCGGCTTGTGGCTCACTTGATAACAGAAATGACGCCTGGGCTAGGTCAAAACGACGCAGCAGTAGCGCACAACTACCTGAAAACAAACTGTTAGAATACATAACAGTGCTATTGAGGGGCTTGTGGGTGTAGAATGGTCAAATTGCTGAGAAAAATTGCCCTGCTGGACTGAACGAATTATGTCTTAATTTTTGTCGTTTTGTCCGCTTAAAAATGTTTCACTAAAAATGATCTAAAAAAGCGATTTTAAAAATGGTAGTAATCAGTCAACTGGTCAATTTTTAAAAAAAATAGGGTTTTGAAATGATATTTCACTAAAAAAAAGTAAAAATTTGCAAGATGTTTTCTCAATACAGTTTTAACGGCCCGTTTTGTTCTCTTAGAAGCACCTACTACTCGGAAAGTGGCCAAAAATCGCCGAATTTCTGTCGTTTTGGTCCCTTAGACACATTATGACATTAATACGAAATAAATAGAAACAAGCCCTTAATAAATTTTTTAACAGCACATTAAAATTTCAGCGATTCGGGCAAAGGCTGACGAGTAACGTACTTAAAAACCTGGTGACATAGGTGCCGTACACACAAAATTGCCTAAAACTCGGTCAAATTTGGTCCTTATTGGATCTAACACATATTTTTTCGAAAGTATACTTATATGTAGGGTGCGCACCGGAAGGCCGATGGGCCAAACTAAAAGTTTTCACGAGTGCGCTTTGACGTCAGGGAAGTCATCGTAACCAAATAAAATGATCCAAATGATAAAAAAAAAAATTAGCCCCCTAGTGGTCAGAAAATCGCTCTAGAAAACTCTATTTTCTGGCTTCAAACTCGATAAAAAGGAGATAAATATTGATTTTTTTCATCGAATTTGACCATCGAAAATGGCGAAAATGCGTAGGCGGAAAAATGTTTTTTTTTAAATTAAATCAGGTATGGCCAGCAACAACTTTTTATTTGCCTATCTCGGGTAGAATTTCACGGGCCACAATTTGTACTTAATGGATTTTCTTGCGAACGATGCGCTCCTGCTCAAACCGTCGATTTAAAATTTTGACCGCCATTTTAACCGGTAAAAATCTCCCAAATTTTTTTTTCTTTTTCTTCAATTTTTCGCGCTGTAATTTGGTCCTATATTTTTTTCACATTTTTAGTTGAATGGCGTCATTTAAATTTTTGCACGGTGCGTTGCCTACTTATATGACATCATATGATGTTTTGGAATAAATTCCTTGTTCCCTATTTATTTATTATTTTCGTTTTTTAGAAGCAAAAAAACGTTTTCGACAAATCATCAAATCCTGCATGGACATCTTGTTTTAATAACTTAATCCAAAAGTAAATTATATGTTGTATCCTGTTTGAGTTTATTTTTTATACTCATCAGTACGCGTTAGAGGCAATCCAATACAAACGCTTTGAACTCTCTCTTGAGGTTGAAAAAAGATGCGTAGGTTGTCCCTCTCTGACTCATTGGATCCAATCACATCCTTTTATATTTTTTTCAGAATCTTTTTACAAATCTAGAGAATCAAAACTAGTTTTTTCAACTTTTGCACTCCCACAGCCATCTTAAATGGAATTTTCATATATTTTCGTCTCACTATCGGACCTCCTCATGATAAAATGCTCAAATGTTGCCGCCTAAAAGTGCAACTAGTTTCTGTAGAGTGTTTTAACGGGATTGTGGGTGCTTCCAGCAATTTGCTGGGGGAAAATAGCCTTTTTAAAACACTCCAAATATCTTTGTGAGACTTGAGTGAACGTTATTGTTCCAATGTATATTGTAGTCCGTAACCTTGAGAAAGTCAAAAACTTGATTCATTTTAGAAAATATTACTCACATCAACCTTTAAAGGCATAAACAACCTAAATTGTGGTATTCTTCGCATTAAAGATACCGTCATATCCAGTAATCCCAAAAATCACATAATGCTCGATTAATTATTGGTCAGAAAAAAATTCTCTAGCAATTGCAAAATTGCAACCCAAGCATATTTTATAAATTCATCTTAAATCGCCGAAAATCCTTTTTGAAAATTCCTTGCCTATAGTTAAATGATAGGCAAAATGTAGATTCATCTTACAGAAAAAAAGTATACCTCAACGAACGGACAGACTGCGATTTCTTTTCTCTTTTTCAGGAAATCCCTTCTCTCATTATCTTTATTTAACTTTTGAACCTAAGGAAATTTTAATAATTTTTTTATATTTCCCTCGCAATCACTATTTCCCATGGCTGATTTATGGCGCGCCAATCTATACATTGATTAGGCTAACAATTGAAATATTGAAAAGGCGGCAAAAATCTTGAACAACTTCATCTTGAAATACTGCTTCATTTAGAATAATTATTTCTCCAGCGATTTGATTTTTTGTATTCTGAAATGATCACCATATCTAGAATATTTTCCGTTTTTATGCAAGCTCCGAAACGATATTTTTGTTTAAAATTATTCTAGAATATTGTCAAAAAGGTGTTCTCANACTGCGGACACCCTAGCTGTCCAGCATACTCCCGTGCGATTTCGGGGACGCGGTGGGGCGCAAGACGCGCAGCCAATTGTAACGCTTCTTCCCAGTGTTGCAAATCTCGGCGCATTTCAAGCGCGGCTTGTGGCTCACTTGATAACAGAAATGACGCCTGGGCTAGGTCAAAACGACGCAGCAGTAGCGCACAACTACCTGAAAACAAACTGTTAGAATACATAACAGTGCTATTGAGGGGCTTGTGGGTGTAGAATGGTCAAATTGCTGAGAAAAATTGCCCTGCTGGACTGAACGAATTATGTCTTAATTTTTGTCGTTTTGTCCACCTGAAACGGTGCCGTTTTGTCCGCTTAAAAATGTTTCACTAAAAATAATCTAAAAAGCGATTTTAAAAAATGGTAGTAATCAGTCAACTGGTCAATTTTAAAAAAAAATAGGTTTTTGAAATGATTTTTCACTAAAAAAAAATAAAAATTTGCAAGATGTTTTCTCAATACAGTTTAACGGCCCGTTTTGTTCTCTTAGAAGCACCTACTACTCGGAAGTGGCCAAAAATCGCCGAATTTCTGTCGTTTTGTCCCCTTAGTCACATTTATGACAGTTAATACGAAATAATAGAACAAACCTTAATAATTTTTTTAACTGCACGTAAAATTTCACGATTCGGGCAAAGGCTGACGAGTAACCTAATACGAAATCTAATACGAACGCTTTGAACTCTCTCTTGAGGTTAAAAAAAGATGCGTAGGTTGTCCCTCTCTGACTCATTGGATCCAATCACATCCTTTTATATTTTTTTCAGAATCTTTTTACAAATCTAGAGAATCAAAACTAGTTTTTTTCAACTTTTGCACTCCCACAGCCATCTTAATTTTCATATACCATTATTCATATTTCATATGGTATTTTCGTCTCACTATCGGACCTCGTCATGATAAAATGCTCAAATGTTGCCGCCTAAAAGTGCAACTAGTTTCTGTAGAGTGTTTTAAGCAGGACTCAAAAATTTACCTTGTAAATAAGCCGCATCTTCTTCTTTGACAAGAGACATAAGACTAAGAACCATCCCAGAATTTCCAAGTTTTTGAAAGTATCTAATTTGGAGTCAGAAATGCAAATTTTTTCTTAACTCTCAGCCGCCTGTACGGTCCTGTAAAACCGAATCAACTTTAACCAGGTTTTTCGACCCTTATACATAATTGGATTATCGTCGACCAAGTGAACGATCAAATTTTTCGCAAAAAGGTGTTTATGCGTTATTTGGAGAATTACAGTTCTGATTTTTGCAAAAAATCGTAAATCTCCTCAGAAAAAAATTGAGTCTAATCTACAGACAAACTTTTTTCTTTCCATAACGGTATAGCCGAAAAAAAATCACGTGACCGTATAAATGAGTAAAAAGATACTCAAGTATGTTGCAAAAATCGGAAAAATATGAATATGGAACTTATTCAAACTTTAATTAACTGTATCGTATGTCTGACCCTGCTCTTATCGCCGCTTCAATTTCTAAGCAAGTCAAAGCTCCTTCTCCGGCTTTATTCCACGCTTCTTCAGTATCAAGTTCTGTACAAATAATATGAGCTCCTGTCCATTTGCGTAGGTTGACCGCATTTTCAAGATCTTCCATTGTTACTGGACCATTGGGCGTTAAGAAGCGATGTGACGGAAGAGTTATTCGATTTAATTTACCAGAACTTGTTTGAAGAAATAAAAAACCACCAGAAAGCATAAGAGGAGACTGACTTTTTGGTTTGCGACCAGATGCAACAAATGAAATTTTTCGACCATCTGGAAAAAAGTTTACAAACGATTTAATATTGCCAATATTATATTGGTAACAACTCAGGAGTAATTTTTTTGAGAAAAAAACATTTTTTTTAGAAAGAAGAGGTTTTTTTACAAAAAACATTTTTGCGAAAAAAAACAATATTTTTAGTCTAAGAAGCTTATCTTTAGGGATGTACTCAAATTATGGTGCTAAAATACATTCGTAATAATTTTTTTTTGTTAAATAATGTTTTTGTAAAAAAAATCTGCTATTGGCGACATCATGGTGTGTGGTGCTTTACAATGCTCAATCAATTAAATTTTAATTTTATGAAGAAAGTAAGTCACAAAGTTTTGCTCCGGTTTTCTTAACAAAAGCACAAGAACTCTGAAACTGAACAAATTAAAAAAAATTTGGAAAAATATTCATTCCATGTCCGAAAATATTTTTTTTTTAATTTTTCAGAAATTTTTCAATATTGGCGTAAAAATACATGTACTTAGTAGTTTCAATTCTTTCTCAACAAATAGGAATTCAAAATGTTGTCCTTAATTTTGTCTGATTCCCATCAAATTTAAATAAAAAACAACAAAACTTTTAACGAATATTCAAAATTTCCCTAATTTAGAAAAAAGTGTCGTTAAATGTGATGCTTTTAGATAAATGCTTCTGTCACAAAATTTTGTTGGTTAAAAAATTATCATATAAACCGTTTGCGCGCTAGATAGCCATCTAGCGCTGAAATTCGTACATATGATCACCGTCAGGCCACGAGCAATCGTATTTTCAAAAAATTCTATAAAATATGCAGCAAATAGTGTCCTCAAAAATTTGATATAATTATTTGCTATTAAAAATAGTATTTTACAACATGTTTTAAAAGATGTTTTTAAAGATGTCTAAATAATTTTTATTCGTCTTCAGGTAATGGGAAAGAGCTGAAAATTAATTTAGATCGAAAAAACTGACAAAAAATAATTTGTCGAAAAGGTACTATCAGATGGTTTTGCCAAATTAATTTGATTTGTAAACTGTCCTATATGTTGATCTTGAATAGCAAAAATAAAAAGTTGATTATGATTATCCCAAATAGTGAAAATGTGAGTATCATCCGCATCCCATAAACATCCTTGAACTCCAGGAGGTAAATTCTCAATCTCCAAAAGTGAATCATCAACAGCAGAATAAATATATCCCCTCGAATGTTCGTCGATAATAAGCAACCTAAAAAATGTTCAACAAAAGTGCAAATTTAGCTATAGGTACAATTCACTGAGATTTTTATGCCCGAATAAAGTGTTTAAAAGTAACTTTAAGTTTCTGGTGGTATACTACGGTAGTTTTTTAAGGCCACCCTACTCATGACGGAAAACTTTAGGCGATATCGAGAAACTTTTTTATTTTTTATTTCGGACTTCCGGTTAAAAAATTTTATTTGTTGCATTTTCGAGTTTCAGGAAAAAATCTTAAAAATTTAAATCGTAAATATAATTATCTGATTTTTCCAATATAATTTGTAGTAAAGCCTCAAATTTGCGAACCTAACTTGATAGCCATAAGATATTTTTAAAGATATGTGATTATTATCGTACGCTTTGAATATTTTTTACCTTGTGCCTGCTTGGTCGGGAAAAGCGTTTTTAATTGGTGCAGAATGTTCGAAGGAGTTAACTTCTATCCATTCATCAAGAAGAAAATATCTGATTTTTGCATTTGAAGTAGTATAAATCAACATTTCTCCTTTAATATCAGCTGAAACAATTTGACCTTCACCAGGTTTACTAAATGACTTTGAAAATGACATTGTTTCGAGGTTTTCTACTGCATTGACAAAAAATTGGAAAAAAAACTTTCCTTATATCTAGGATTTAACGTGGCCATTTTTCTTCTCATCAGGTACAGTAGATAACCTCGAAACAATTTCGTCGGCAAAATAAAAAGTTGCCAGCACATAATTACGGAAAATTTCTCTGGTAAAACGTAATAATTCTGTGCAAAAAAACGAAATTTAATACTGAAATTTAAAAAAACATTTTCTAAATTATCCAAATGCGAGATTTAAAAATTACCGGAAGTGAGCTCATATGGGTATCAAACGAAACTAGAAAATTATAATACAAATTGCTGAAAATCAAAATTTCCATCGTTTTTAAAGTTAAAAAAGAGTCGTTTTGTGTCCCCGGATTTTTGTTCTCATAGAAAATTTTAATTTTGAAAAATTGGTAGAAATCAAAGTTTTTCAAATTTTCAATTTCAGCTATTTGTTTTAAATTTTTCTAAAGTTTCGTTTGATACGCATATCTTTTACTTCCGATAATTTGAACATATCGCATTCAGGAACATTTTGAAAAATCTGAAAATAAATTTTCGTTTTTTTACACAAAATCATTAAGATTGGCATTTTCGGATTTTTTTATCTCCCTTATCCTCTGTTTTGTCATCCACGTGATACATCCTAGTCATCAAAGAAAATTTACCCTAATCATTTGTTGAAATTGTCGTCGTTTTGTGCCCCCGGGAATGGATAGCGCTCTGAAAAAGTGTTGCTATCTGCCGGACTTATGCCACCCTCTTAATAGTAAACCTGGACCTTCACTTCCATCTTCTTTTTCTGGAAATATTTTTGATTCTCTTTCCGGTTCTAGAATTCCATTTTGTTCAATAATATGAACAAATAGTCTCCCGTCAGACAAAAGGGCCACAGCATAATTAATACCGATTGATAGGCGTTTTACGCTTGAGACATATTCTTGAGTTACTGTATTTATTTCGTCATCATCTAATAGATAAAATGTAGCTTTGTTATTCATCCCAGCAGCGAAGTGATAAGGGCCTGAAATCCGGTCAAAATTATTTCCATTTATTAATAATTTTTTTTTAAACGAGTAACAAAACTTATAAATTTAAAAGAGTAAGTGTCACAAACCAATCCCAAAATATGAAATGTGATGAACATTATCTTATCTCAGGGGTGTCATATTTCATTTTTGATCATTTATTCAGATTCTTGAGATAAAAACTGCATCTACAGTATGTTTAATTTTTTCGTGCGAAAAAAAAGAATGATTCGGGAAAATCGTCTATAATTTGAAGATAATTCTCCCGGTCCTTCCTCAAATTTTCCCGCAGAAAAATAAGACATACTGTTTACTCAAGTTTTCAAGTGATTTGACTGCTCAAGTTAAAAGAAGGCAAAATCATGTAATATGACTCCACGTGGTTTCAAATTTCATCACTTCATTAGATCATTGAGCTAAAATTGCATCTTTACTCAAATTTTCAAGTGATTTCACTATTCCAGTTAAAAGATAGCAAAATAGTGAAATATGACCCCTTAGCGGTGTCAATTTTCATTTTTGATATTTTTTCGGAAAAACGGCTCTGCTGGGGTATTTTTTGTGAATTCAAACAATTTAATGATAACTTGAACTGCTTTTACTTTGGATGCTTATCAAATGTTACTCCTGAAATGACTTCAAAGACTTGTTCTGCAAATTAGGCAAGATTTTTCAATATCTTTGCCACTTTAGCAAGAAACCGCGTCAAAAAACGACCCAATTAGGGAAAACCCACTCCCTTAAAAAATATGTCAATGTTTTTTTAAAGGAAAACAATATTTTTTTAAATTACTTCTGAATATTAACCGTATCCTAATGCTACAAAATTTGGCTCCAAGTTCAAGTTAACTTTTCTAGAATTAGTTTCGTTGCATTCGAAAAGGGTTACTTCTGATAGCGAGGATATATAACCGAGCCGATTTCCGCAAGATTGTCCAAGTACTGTAAGTTCTGTCAAATAAACATAAATTGTTCCATTATTACTGATAGCTGAAATAAGAGAACCGTTATCACTCCAATCTATACTCTGGAAACCACCTGCCGTGTCGTCAGCTCAACAAAGGGTTCAATTAAGACTGTTTCTAATTAACAAAACATAATCACTACTGCGGTTTTCGTCTATATGGACAGCTGAGGTTTTGCCATATTGTCCTTATTTAAAAAAAAATGCTCAAAATTTTTATTTTAGCCGAAAAATCATGAAGACGTAAAGACTATTTTTTTTGTTCTTCACCTTAGAATTTTCGAAAAATGTCATATTGACAATATGACAGTGTTCTTAGAGAGGAGACAAAATTAAAAATAAACGCGTAGGTTTTGGCCTTATTTTGCCTCTATTTAATTTTTAGAACTTTGGGTTGCTCGAGATTTAATTATTAAAAATTTTAAATATTGTGAATTTTTAGGTTCCTCATGAGTACTGTATAATTATTATACTATAATACCATGAAAAACTAAACAAAAAACATGAAGTCAAACAATTTTCTGGAAAACAGAAAAGTTAACAAATATATCATTCAATAATTTAATAAAATTATTTTTAAATTGAAATAATAATCGAAAAATTAATTAAAAATTGTAATTATCAGTGGTACTAAAATACTTTAGTTAATTTTAATTATCAGTGTTACTAAAAGACCTTCTGTGTGTCTATAAGGACAAGCTAATTTTTGTCGTTTTGTCCATGTGACAACAATTTCACTAAAAATACTCAAAAAAATCGAAAAAAAACCTACTTCTCGAAATTGGCTAAAAATCGCCGAATTTCTGTCAATATCGATATTATTCGAATATATACGCAGTACTTATAGACACAAACGACAGTAACTATTTTTGGAAAGGAGTCAAATTACAGTACATCGTTATTTAAAGACTCCAGTGTGAAGACCTGAACACATACCAATCTGGGTAGTTTTTCGAGAGAAAATCCTTTGCGATCTAATTTTTGTATGACACCTCTGAAGCGGTCCCTTTTTCAATAAATTTGTAAGGGTTTCAAATTACAAAAGTAAATTTTGCTAAAAATGTATGTAAAAAAGTTGTTCTTATTCCAAAAACTGACTTTTGAAATTTCCTTCAGTCACTTACCGGACAACCTAAAAAAATAACTTAAGGGGGTTGTATTGGCTGGAAAGGCTTTTTCAAAGGCTCATAACTTTTATTCCGTCCTAACAATCTTATAAAAATGTCAAGAATGGTAGTTCGTAATCTCTAGAAGAAATTTTTATCCAAATTTTTGTCAAAGCATGTTCGACCATCCGGTAAATTAAGTTAACCGCGAGAATTTTTTTTTTTAAAGTCGTATTTTTTCCACCTTATTTCAAAAGAGGCCTATTTCGAGGCCTACTATTTCTAATAATTTTTGAGCGCGAAATTACTTTATGTTGTGTGTGGTGTGTTGTTGATATTTTCTCAAACTCTTTATTCTGATGTTGAAATGATTGAATAAATCGGTAATGGGCTTATCTATATTTTAGTCTTTATGATGAAAATTAAAGCCATATAATTATGTCTCGAACACACCAAAACAAATATTCCAAAAGAATTTGACTTTTTGCTATGTTTTATTTGACGAACAAACAAACTTATGTGGTTGCTGTTTTCGATTACCTCAAGTGCTTCAATTGTATTGTTATGAGTAATGTCGCGGTGTGCCACTAAAATCGTATTTTCTTTCGTATTTATATCATTTTTGATAGCAGTGAAACATTTTCCAGGATAATTTAGAAAAACAAATGTTGTACCGAATTTCAATTTCAGAGTCTTAATCCCAGGGATAACGTTTGAAAAGTGTGGGGTGTGATGGGTGGTTTCCGAATGTCTTTGTATGGGCGTGATTGGTGTGTGTGATAAATTTATCCAAAGATTCGCAACTATCTGTGTTGTTAGACGGGATTCAAACTTGATAAATTATTTTCGTTCTCGCGCAGAGCAAAAAACGTTTCTCAGTTGTAGACAATTAGAAAAACTTCAAGATTTTTCGTTATGTGGTGTGCGAGTAGTTTTGTGTTGATACATTAGTATGTCGCGACTATAGATTAATTGAGAAATATGTCTATTGCTCTCTGTAGCTAAGGGTGGCTATACAACCCCCTTAAGGATGTGGCCGACGATAATGGATTTCGCAGCAAAACTTTTTTTCGATAGCCCCGTTTGTACGAGAATTTTCCACTGAGTTTTTTAAAGCCCTAGGATTTTTCTGAATTTTGATTTTTTTCAAAAAAAGTAAGTTTGAGATTTTGGAAATTTGAATGAAGGTACCACTTTCGATCTAGATTTATTTGTGCACCTTTCAAAACTGCAATGTAGACACTCTAACTCGAACTCACTCTAAAAAACGTTTAATGTTCAATTTTTTTTTTTTGTTTAATTTTCAAAAAAGTTAGAATCGTTCAAACAAAAACGTAGAAGATTCACAAGTCCGTTCCTGAGACCTTTGGAGAAAAAAAATCGCAAGGTAACATTTGAAACCTTAATCAGGCCTTTCGCGGTGAATTTGATGTACAATTGAAAATTTCCAACTTATTTAAGGAGGAGAGGGCGTTTGCGACGAGGCCTCCCAAATAAGCTGTTTTGACACAGAGGCAAAATTTTGAAAAGGCTACCATTTGGTGATGAGCTATTATTCTACTTCTAAATTGCACATCTTCAATAAAAACGTGATGAGGAGAATGAATTGATGTGGGCTTTGTAGTGCTTTTAGGGACGCTACTTAAAAAACCATTTCTGGCGAGTTGGGTATCGTGTTGTGCTCGGCTGGATAGTACTGTCACCTCGCTTAGGGTTTGTTGGTGATACGTATTTGAATTATATGTAAATAATTATTTCTGAAGCTCCAGTTTCCTTTCAGAAACTTTCACTTGAAATGTGTAAAAAAGAGCCAATTATCGTCGCCACATCCTTAAGGAGTGGGGTGTGTTGGGTGATCGATTTGGGTTAATGTGCGCGCAACAACTTTTTCATTCACCATTTTGTAGAGAATTTTTCTCCCGAGTGTTTTGACTAATAAGATTTTTTTCGCCTTTTAATTTTTTCAAAAAATGAGTGTTTTAGAGGCTGACATTGAATAATGAAATTTAGGTTTTGAAAATTAAAGTAGCCATTGTCGATTCTAAAATTTTTCCTGAACATATCACTTTGGTTAATAAACATTTGTGTTGTTCTCTCTGGTCTGATGTGTTGTTATGCCAAGTTTTATCGTTTTTTTTTCGGAGTATTTTCGAAAGAATTGGTAAATCGACGCTAAGCGATTTTAGGACAACCCAAGATTAAAAATTTCAAGAAAGGGCTTCGATTCTGTCTGTGTTTGTTCCAACACTTTTGCAGATAAATTTAAAAACAATCCAAGAAAGCATATGTCTGTGTAGGTGTAGGTGTCGTGGTTGTCCTGTGTGAGGGCTGCGATTGGGCTGGTTGTTTGACACTGATACATTTTCAAAAAAGGTCCAGACGTTTTCCGTTTTATAAATTAAGACGACTGGCCAAATTACAGAAGGAAATAGAGCAAACCGAAGAGGAGTTGCTTTTTAGTCTGGCTTGTTTGAAGGCCTTTAATGTCACTTGCTGAGGCGTAGGTTGACTTTTCTATTGATCGAAATAGTACTGGTATTTTTCCGAAGGTTGTTCTACATGAATAAAAAACCGAATAAAATAATTTCCTATCATTATTTTGTTCACTTGAGAAATTGTAAAACGACAGCTCCATATCCCACCCATTCCTTCAAAAATTCGTCATCATGAACCCGTGCCTTTTTTTGACTTTTGTTAATTATTTGATGACTTGAATTCTGTTACATCTTCCCTGAGTTGCATATTTGCTAATCTTTGTCAGTTTTCACTGAAGTACAAAATTCTGAATGATCTTGAATATTAAATATTTCTGTTCGATCTCGCGCTATGTGTCAGACCCTCGAATCACTCGCCCTAGACATAACGCAATTGCAATATATCCTCTCCGTACCAACAATAACTGATTAAGTCTGTACCAATTTGCTTTGCATGATATCACTAAGATGGTTTATGGTCCTCAAAGTTTCTGAAAATATGCATATTCTGAGTCAGGGTCGATAGTACCGTATGTACATTTTTGCTCATATCTTAGCTTTTTAGAAATATTGATTTGACACCGCTGATTGGTCATATTATGAAAATTGTTGTGTAACAGATTCTACTGTGTGGTGTTGCTTATTGACCAATCAGCGGATGTCAAATTCACTATGTTCTTTTCAGGAAAGTTAACGATATGAGCAAAAATGTGAACCATACTGTAAGGCGTTGTCTTTTGTTTCAGCGCAATACAAAGATAAGAGTCAGTGTGACAATCAGTTTTTTTTCGCTTGATGTGCGGTTTTTAACCCGGATCATCGTATTCTCTGGGCAGACTATAAGTGCATTAGCTGCTACGACGCTTTGACTATGGGCTCAGATTTATTGACTGAACATTACGGCACTGATGTTGAATGACTGCCACCGTGTTCCCTCTGGTGTGCAGTGTCGTGTTCGATTGATACCTTGCTTTTAAGGTATGTTGTGTTGCCCAAAAATTCCGCCTTGTTTTACTGATAGCGGTTTTAATGTGAGGAATGAATATTAAACTATAGTTTTCTGACAAAAAATTTTACTGTTGAATAAGATACAAAAAACGTTTTTACCGAAATATATTTAGAAGATGATATTTTTTGCGCGGAATTTTGTAGGAAACATAAATAGTGTGGGCGAGCGATTAGTACCAATATGATATTGGGGCATATCTGGCACTAGGGTAAGTGGTTAGGTATCTATATATGTATATATGGCTTGTCTCGGTTAAATCAGTTGTTCTCAAAGCTTATTATGTCGCAAAAATTATTCATTTCGGGGTCTCGGGTTGTCAAAAGTAAGATAGAGTATGATGTGGGTTCGTGTGATGTTGAGGGGTCAGGTGTCGTAATCTCGGCTGACTCTTCAATCACGCCCTCAGAACATCGGGGGCAGTTGTAAAATATTCTGAGCATACACGTTTGGTAGTCTAGCCCTTCGACTACTTTTTTATCATCTGTTACATCCACACCACCAGGTGGGTGATTTTTGTTTTTTTACACTAAACGTTTTTTTAAATCTATCTTTTCTAGATTTTTTTACCAAGCGTCTCATGCGAATAAGGATTGTCTATAAGTTATGATTGATATGTGTATATTTTTTTATTTTTGACTTTCTTTGCTTTAGATCTCACTGAACGCCCGATTTTTGCCAGTTTTTCGACGTTCACTCTATTCCTTATTTTTAGACGCATGTTTAGAATGAAGCTTGTTTTGAACTAGGTAGATAGTATAGGCGAATAAAGTGATGAGAACGGGAATTTGATAATTAAAATTCCTGAATTCTGAAACAATTGAATGAAGGTGACCGGAAATGAAAGTTCGAAAAAAAAGTTCGTCTGTCGGAACAAAGTACACCCAAATTGACAGCTGAGATTTCCATTTAATTTTGTTGCTTCAGCTAATCAAATTTTCAACCATCAGCGTCAATTCGAATTAGGTTTACCATTTTGGCTTAAAAATGAGTTGAAATTTCTGAGATTCGATTAAGACATTTCCGATAATTTTAATGTATGCATCTTTTCGGTGGGTTCATTAGTCACCATAAAACTGTTGAATCATTGACGTGGCAATACCGGTTTTATGGGGTTAGATTGCAAAATATTCGCATTTTGAATAATTCGTATTTTTCTAGCCTCTGTTTTGATTATGATTGCCACCAGCGCGATTCCTGTGTTTAAGTTAGTTCATGACCGTATCTCTTTATCATAAATTAATTCTAGTAAGCGGGCTCAAAGAAATTCGACACCTACCCCCTCTAACTTAAATACATCTATCGGGCCTAGGTGTATTCCAGTCGCAAATGGATAATCCAGTCCGAACCTTCTCTTTTTCGTCTGTCGTGCTCTAATCTCTCTTGTAAAAACGTTTAGACAAAAAATACAATCTGCTATTATGTTTGTTGAAAATTACGAGTTTTACGGCAAATCTATTGTGCTTGATCCGGACTGCCCATCAATTTTCGCGCAAATTTCGCCAGATTCTGTAAATGGCCGGTTGGCGACTTATAGAGGGAGGGGGCGCAAGTAGGGGCAATTTACACGGAATATTTCGCAAATTTTTTTTATCAGTAAGTTCTATTGAATTTTACTGCGACAATAATGTCTAAAAGGCAAGTATGAAATGTTCTGCATTTTTTAGAACATGTTTAGGAAACGGCTCGATGTGTCTTGATGGTTATGATAATTCTTATTAAAAAAAGGTAAATCATCTCGCTTATCTTAAGAGGTGAGTGCTTGCTGTAAAACTGAATGATTTGAATTACTAAGTTAAAGCCAAGACAGAATCTGTTTGTCTCTCTCTCTCTCTCTCCAGAGTATATATCTTATATAAGGTCATTTATAAGTATGCCTCTAGTGTGGTCTCTATATCTTTAGTTCGTGATTTCAGTCGTTGATTATATTGGAACCAATTGTTAAATTTTTTTGTATTTCGATGTGACAACGCTTGTTTTATTCGGTAAAAATCCGCTTTATTCTTATTTTCGAATCTAATCTTTGCCTGCATTTAGGGATTGTTGTTCCAAAGTACGTCTCAAATTTCTCTTTTTGGAATTCATCTGTGTGCTTGTTTGTGTTCCTACATGAAATAGTGGCCCTAAGACTAGCACCAATGATCAGAAATTAACGCGTCCTTTGATGAAATATAGCGAGAATATGATAACCCAAGGGATTTTCATTGCTGTGTTGTTGATTTTCACGAAAATTAAGTTTTTTCAGCTCGACTTTGTTAAGTTTAGCGAACCCCCAAATTTTTATGCAGGCGTATTTTGTCTGAATAATCCTTATAGACATTCAAAGGGATTTTTTTGGAAAATCTCTTACAACCAAATTAATTTTGTTATTATTATTGCCTCCCGGCCTGGGCCCTGTCGGGAGCTGTACTACGCTATTAATTTTCATTGCCCAATTTAACAATTTCATCACCTGATAAGTCTGAAAGCTATACTCCCGGCGGGCCCTGCCGGCGGGCTTTAACGTATTATTTACGGTGCTCTCCATCTGTCCGTGTTGGTGTTGTGTGTGTGGTTGCGCAATTTGTGTGTGTGTTTGCGAAGACGATGTATCTTGCTTTAAAAATATGGTCGTGTGTGTTTTGTCGCTGCGGACTGACGGATTTGGTCGAGACCCTAGTTTGTTTACCCTAGCCTCTTCTCAGGACACTGTGTTGCGTCTTTACTCGTGACTATATTTTCTTAGTCCCTAATTCATGTGTCAAAGCGATATGGTGTAGCGTGATTTGTGTGTCATAATGTAACTTATTGATGTACACTTGGGCATGCCGAATGGCAACGGAACTTTTAGCTCAAAAAAAAACAGGGTTGCCGTGCAAAAGATAGGGGTTCTACGGAACCTTAATTTCTTCACCCAACCCATTTTGTCTTTTCCCTGACACATTTTTGCCTTGTTTTGTACGTGACACTGGGACGTGACAACTTACATTTGATTCTTTTAATTACTTTACTGTTTTATTCTAGCCACTGATGACTCTCTCGCGCATTTTTCCGCGCCACCATATATCGCCCCGATCCACGCATCGCCTTATTGATATGCATGTCTGTAGCAGCGCGTGCTTGTTTAACACGATATATTCGCTTTATTTCCAAAACTCTATTGTTTGACGATGAAAGAGCCCCAAAAAATACCGAAAAATTTTGGTCAATTATTAGGCTCATATTTTCTCGACTCCCGTCCGGCAATTTCTGTCTGTCGGTCTCTTTTGTCAATGTGTTGCTACCGAAATCTAATGAACCTTCAATGAAAACTTCGTTAGCGATCTTGGTCCCCTAAAACTGTCTCAATTTTTGGGCAGGGCATACTACCTATATTAAGCCTTTGTGGAACCAAGTCTTCCCCATGAGATATTTTTAAGCAGCTGCGCTGCTATCGTTGAGGTTGGAGTTATGGGTCCACCGCCCTCACTGAGGTTGAATATTGAGATGTTTTGGATTAAATATACTTTTAGATATTTCCTCCAATATTGTATATTATAGAGGAACCAAACTAGCAATAACAGAAGGTACGTCTTGGCCATATTTGTCCTTATGCCAACAGTATCAAAATTCCAGAAAATTAAGTAGGTTTAGACAAATTTTGCTGGTAAAGGATATTCCCTTTGTTTCAGTCCGTCGTTAAATTTCAAAGAATAATTCGATTTATTATCAAGTAAACGTAGAATTCTGTATCAGATGTTGCTGGATCTGTTTTCATGATTTCATAGTTCCAAAATTGGTAAATCTTGAGGGTTTCACTTCTGACCATCTGTTATTATTAGCTTGTCCCCAGAAGAGTCATTTATCGACTATAGTCCATCAACTAGACCCGAAGAGCTAGTTAAGTTTTCTTCGCTCCAGCCACAAACCGAGATTTCTTGCAATGTCCCTACCAAGATCGGAAGTGATCTTTGACACGCTCATAGGTGGTTGGATACAATACATCTCTCAGCCATGGCGTCCCCTTTTGAGTCGCCTTAAGGCCAAAATTCGTGGAGACTTATTTGACCAAGGCATTGTCGTCAACATATACGCGAAGTTCAAATTCGAGAGCTTCGGCTGACGTTTTCCATGCTCCATAGTATAAAATGAAAGACTCAAAAAGCGACTTATTTTTTATAATATGACATTTCTAGTTGCTTTTTTTGTCTGACTATTTCCAACAAACTGCTATTTTCCGGGGCTGAGTGGCACAGTCTGCGTACTCATCAAAAATATTGAGACGAATTCAGATATATTACTTTCAAAGTTTGAATTTAGCCCTTCCCAAAAGTCGTAGAAACATTTTTTTCTATGTTTAAAATATTTGGAAATATTGACAAAATTTTTTGTTAATATTTTGCAAAGGAGGTAATTTTTTTATGCGACAGATGTGATGTGCCCCACAGGACGAACCGTAATGAGATATCCGAACGTTTTTTTTTTTAAGTTTTTTTCTAAAATTCGACATTTCATTAACCGCAAATGACCCAACTATGTGCAGAAAAAAAATATTTTTTTTTGACCTGAGCTTTTTAGATTCTAGTGAATGCAAAAAAACGCGTCTTTGTGACTATCTCATTCGGTTCGTTTGTATAGCACAGTTCAAATCTGTCGCACAACAAGAAAAATTACCTGAGAGTCTTCTTTTTAAGCCTTTAGATTTTTACGTATCGTCCATGGGTAGGGGTGGACCCCGGTGTGGTTGTTTAAAAACTCTACCTAAGAAGACATCCGTGCTTGTAGACCACTGGTGCTAAAATCGCAAAATTTGTCCATCTGGCGTCCCAGAGCAAGTTTGAGCGCGTTTATTGTTGCGTTTGAACCACGCGGCCGCATTGAGCCGGTCCCTAGATCGCCACGTTTGATCATCCGTCGAAATTCGGAGACATTTCCGCCGCGACTTTGCCTAGGCACATCTATGTATTTATGCCCGATAGTTGGAAAAGCAAGTGGACTGTATGTGTGTGAAAGAAACATGATTTTAGTTCGTCATTTTCAAACTTCAGGTTCTCTTCTGCTGCCCTCTATTCTTCCTCTTATGTGTGNCCGGTAAATTAAGTTAACCGCGAGAATTTTTTTTTTTAAAGTCGTATTTTTTCCACCTTATTTCAAAAGAGGCCTATTTCGAGGCCTACTATTTCTAATAATTTTTGAGCGCGAAATTACTTTATGTTAACCTGCGAGAATATTTTCTCAAACTCTTTATTCTGATTTGAAAATGATTGAATAAATCGAAAGCTTATCATATTTTTAGTCTTTATGAATTGAAAAAAAAAGCCATATAATATGTCTCGAAACAACCAAAACAAATATTTCAAAAGAATTTGATTTTTCTACAGAACATGTATATTTGACAAACAAAAAACTAATGTTGTTGTGTTTTCGATAATTACCATCAAGTGCTTCAAAAATAACGAAAGGTGCCGTTTTTGCCACTAAAAATCGTATTTTTTTTCATCGTATTTATAAATCAATTTTTATACGCAGTGAACATTTTCGAGGTAATTTAGAAAAAACAAATGTTGTCCGAATTTTCAATTTCAGATCTTAACTCCCAGGATAACAGTTTGAAAATTATTTTTTGATGTCAATCGTATCAAGTTTTGTTATCAAAAGATTCGCAACTATCATGTTTCTGGAAACGGGATTATAAACTATGACTAAATTATTTATCGTTCTCGCGCAAGAGCAAAAAACAGTTTCTCATTTTAGACAATTAGAAAAAACTTCAAGAATTTTCGCAATTTTTGAAATACATTTAACTAAACAAGCCACTAGAAATGAAACAATTAAGTCTATTGCTCTTCTGTAGATAAGGCCCACCTATACAACCCCCTTAAGGGAGTGGGTGACGATATCTGAAGGTTCCCAACAACTTTTTCATTCACCAATTTTTTTCCAATAAGATTTTTTTCGCTTTTTGAATTTTTTCAAAAAATGAGTGATTTTAGGGAGGCTGAAATTAATAATGAAATTTAAGGGTTTTGAAATTAAAAGTACCAATTTCGATCTAAAATTTTTCTGTAACATATCAATTTGGTTAATAAACATAAAAACTACCTAAAAAAGGTTTAAATGCAATTCTTTATCGTTTTTTTTCGGAAATATTTTCAAAATTGGAAATTCACAAGCATTTTCAGACAACCCAAGACAAAAATTTCAAAAAATGGCTCCAGACGATTTTAAGCCATGCTTTTTCAACACTTTGCAGCATAAATTTAAAAAAGATCCAAGAAATATGTAGGAGGAGATAGCTTTTCAGTGAGCCTCCCAAATTGGCTGTTTTGACCACTACACATTTCAAAAAAAGGCTCCAGACGTTTTCCGTATTTATAAATTAAACCGACTGCCAAATTACAGAAGGAAATAATATCAAACGAAGGAGGAGTTGGCTTTTTAGTGCTTTTTGAGAGGCCTTTTAAATGTCACTTGCTGAGCGTAGGTTGAATTTTCTCATGATCGAAATAGTACTGGTATCATTCCGAAGAGTTGTTCTACATAATAAAAAGCGAATAAAATAATTTCCTTATCAAGGTTTCTTAGAAACCACACTTGAAAACTTGTAAAAAACAGCTCAATTATCCTCACCCACTCCCTTAAAAATTCGTATCATGAACCCTTGACCTATTGGTATGATGCTATCAACGACTTTTAAATTATTTGATGAATGAATTCTGATACTATCTTCTCCTGAAGTTGCTAATTTTGATAAATCTTTTGTCAGTTTCATTGAAGTACAAAATTCTGAATGATCTTGAATATTAAATATTTCTGTTCCGATCTCGGCCATATGTGTAGACACTCCGATCACTCGCCCAGACATAAACGCAATTGCAATATATCCATCTCCGTACCAACAATAACTGATTAATTTACCATATTTGCTTTGAAATGATAATTCACTAAAATATTACATTAGGGTCCTCAAAAAGTATTCTGAAAATATCATATCATATCAGGGTCGATAGTACAGTATGTCACATTTTTGCTCATATTCTTAGCTTTTTGAAGAAATATGATTTGACACCGCTGATTGGTCAATAATTATGAAAATTGTGTGCTTCACAGATTTACCTGCTTATTGACCAATCAGCGGTGTCAAATCATATTTCTGCGAAAAGTTAAGAATATGAGCAAAAATGTGACATACTGTAAAGGCGTGTTTTTTTTCAGAGCAATCAAAAAAGAAGTAGCAATCAGTTTTTTTGCTGATTAACCGGTCATCGAATCGGTGAGGAACAAAGTGCATTACGCGTACCGACGCTTTGACCATGGGCTACAGATGGAATTTATTGAATTGAATGCACCGTTTTCGAGAACATTCGCTCCGATTGTTACCTGCTTTTAAGGTGTATTTTCCCAAAATTCCGCCTTTTTTAGCTGATTACCGGTTAACCGGTTAAGAAAAATAAATTAAACTTTTTTCTGACAAACATTTTACTGTGAATAAGATACCAAAAAACGGATTTTTTACCGAAAATATATTTAGAAGTGATATTTTTTCTCGGAATATTTAGGAAAACATAAAAATATTACCACGAGATACCAATATGATATTGGCAATATCTCACTAGAAAAAGTAAGAAGCCATAAAAAACACTCACGGGAAATCATTGGTTCTCAAAAAGCTTAATTATGTCGAAAAATTATCATTTTCGGGGTTTCGTCGTCAAATAGAATAAATAAAATGCCTTATTTAACTTTTAAATAACATCTATCGGGCCTTGGTGTATTCTCAGTCCAAAAATTATAAATCCAGTCCAAACCTTCTTTTTTCTCTAGTCGTGTCTCTAATCGAAAATTATCTTTAAAAAACGTTTAAAACAAAAATAAATCTGCGATATTTAAAAAAATACGAGTTTTACAAATACTATTTCTGATCGACTCCCATAAATTTCGCGCAAATTTCGCCAAAGGCTTAAATCGGTGGCACTATAGAGGACGCAGTAGAGGGCAATTATACCGGAATATTTCGCAAATTTTTTTTATCAGTAAGTTTATGATTTTACTGTTTGACAATAATGTCTAAAAAAGGCAAGTATGAAATGTCTGATTTTTTTTGATTTTTTTCCGCCACAGTATCAAAATTCCGAAAATTACGTAGGTTTAAGCCAAATTTGCTGGTAAAAAATTATCACCTTTGTTCATCCGTCGTAAATTTCCAAAGAAAAATCGATTTATTATCAAGTAACGTAGATATTGTATCAGATGTGTGGGATCTGTTTTCTGATTTCATAGTTCCAAATTGTAAATCTTGAGGTTCACTTCTGACCATTTGTTTATACTTAGTGTCCCCAGAAGAGTCATTTATCGATATAGTCCCATCAACAGACCCAAGAGCTAGTAAATTTTCTTTGCTCCAGGCACAAACCGAGATTTTCTTTGAATGCTTCCCAAGAACGGGAAGTTTTTGATCAGTTTTGAAATCTACAAGAATAAGGGATCCCTTTTGAGTCCCTAAGGCCAAAATCGGGAGACTTTTTGACCAAGACATTGTCGTCAAAATATCGCGAAGTTCAAATTCGAGAGTTCGCTGACGTTTTCCATCTCCATAGTATAAAAGTGAAAGACTCAAAAAAGGATTATTTTTTAAATATGAATTCTAGTGCTTTTTTTTCCCGATAATTTCCACAAACTGTATTTCCGGGGGGGGTGGCGGTCTGGGTACTCATCAAAAATATTGAGAAATCAGATATATTACTTTTCAAATTTGAATTTAGCCCTTCCAAAAGTCGTAGAAATTTTTTTTTGATTTTTAAAATACTTGGAAAATTGACAAAATTTTTTGTTAATATTTTCAAAAGTGAGGTAATTTTTTTATGCGACAGATGTGATTGTGCCACCACAGACGAACCGTATGAGATATCACGAAACGTTTTTTTTTAAGTTTTTCTAAATTCGACATTTTCAATTAACCGAAATGACCCAATATGCAGAAAAAAAATAATTTTTTTTTGACCTGAGCTTTTTAGATTCTAGTTGAATGCAAAAAAACGTTTTGTGATATCTCATTCGGTTCGTTTGTAATAGCACAGTCAAATCTGTCGCACAACAAAAAAAACTACCTAAGGTACTTTTTTTAAAGCCTATGATTTTTACGTAATCGTCATGGGTAGGGGTGGACCCCGGGTGGTTGCTTTAAAAAAACTACCTAAGAAAGAATCCGTGCCTGTAAGACCTGAGTGCTAAAATCGCCAAAATTTGTCCATCTGCGTCCCAAGCAAGTTGAGCGCGTTTAATTGGTTGATCGTGAACCACGCGCCCAGAGCGGTCCCAGATACGCACGTGATCACCCGTCGAAATTGCGAGGACATTTCCGCCGCGACTTTGCCAGGCACAATCGATGGGATTTATGCCCGGAAGTTGGAAAAGCAATTTACCAGACATACTCCTGAAAAGAAAAATTCATTTTTAGTCGTCATTTTCAAAACTTCAATTTTATGGCTAATTGTCGCAAAAGTACAAATCGTTTGACCAAATATTACCCTTCTGATATATTTAAACAAAAATCTTGCATCCTTAAAAAATCGAAAGTGACGGATGGCTCGTCTAATCAGAAACGTGATTACAAAAGTGACGGAATTATTTTTTCAAAATGTATCTCCTTCCTGGTTTTTAAAGGTACAACAATGATTTATGACTTAAATTAATCGGATTATTGGATTTGGCTTCAGAATGACCAACAATTTTTACCCTATATACAGTATGTAAAAATATTGTTCGAGAACAACAAGGGAAATTTCTCTGGATCAAAGCCTATAATTTGCAAGATAATTACTTTCAATCCAGAGAAAATTGGACCTTTTGTTCTCGAACAATTTTTTTACATACTGTACAACACAATTATATGTAGTTTTTGCAATTTCAAAATTGAATTTTTACAACGTTTTGAATATATTTTTATTCATTTTCAGCTATTAATGAAAAGCAGAACAAAATTTTGACGAAAAAGTTGACAAAAAAACAATTTTGTATTATTTAAGCGGGCATCAAGATAATACCAAATTATTTTGTTCTACTTTTCATTAATACCTAAAGATGAATAAAAAAATAGTCGAAGCGTTGTAAAAAATTATTTTTTAAATTGCAAAAAACTACATTTAAATATCAGTTCTAGAAGAATTTTTAGACTCGGATTAGTCTGCCTTTTTAATACCCTTTTAATGTAGTATAAATTTTTATATTTACACTATGTCAGAGTTTAGCTGAGAATTTCAGCTCCAGCTAGCAAATAACACCGACCAATTAGAATTGCGATCAAACAAAATCATAACAAGATTATTAAGCGCGAGCCAATCATCATACGGACGATCAGGTATTAGCTCGAGCTTGAATCCCTGGCTAAAATCAGATAAACTATATGTCTGTAGTTTTTATCCTACTATTCTTATTTACGACCATATGTTGAAAATAACTTGAAGATTAATTGAACAGAGCTCTTTTCTATGATGTAGCAGAGTTCTTAAAATTTGAATATATTATTTTTGAACGATGAGCTGGATGAATTATTAAGAATTTTAAATTTTGACCATCGGTCTGAGCCAGTTGTGAATTTAAATCTGGGGTCAATTTTTTTGTTAATAACTTTTTCAAAGACTAAACCGACCGTGTTGATGTGATTTTCTTTACTTTGATTTTCTATTTCAAATAGTTTCTGATGTTTCAGAAAAATGTTTGATTTTTTTTGTTAAAAATGACATTTTTGTGATCACTTTTCTGTGACATCTGTAACATTTTTTTCCCATTCTTATATTATGGAAAAAAAATAAAAACGATTTTTTAGGGAAATTATAATCAAGTATTTTTTGAAGAAGTAGAATAATTTACATCCCGATTTTTATCTTTATTATTTGACATTCTATTTTAGCCAATATAAAAAGTTTCAACTGACTGATAATGAGCACTTCAAAAAGTCCCTCTAGCCTATAAGCCCCTTAATCTTTCTATCACAGTGTATTTATATGTGAATTTTGACATTCAGAAATTGACCTCGAAGGGGTTTTTGCCCGACTTTGCCCGAGGGCGCAACTGAGTAATTGAAAGCGGCTAAGGACTCTAGGCCTCCCGCCAAACGAATTCGAAAATCCAAAGTTAAAAATACTAGATTTTCGAATTAATGATAAATTAAATTAAAATGATTTCCAGGAAATGAATGAAAAAAAACAAATTTTATACAAAAAATAATATGAGAAATAAACAAGAGAATCAATCAGACGCATTTAGCCGTTATGTGACATCAACTACTGATTATATGGACCCACCAGGTACCTTTTACAATACTGGAGATTCAACTGAAAACTCTAAATCTTATAAAAATTTATAACATTTAGATATGAAAAAAGCTGGGTATTTTTACAAAAAAAAACAATAATACAAAAATATAAGAGGGAAAGACTACCATATATCCATTATTATCCCCGGGTAACACTAAAAACTTATTCCCTATTCTTTTAACAGGCAAATAAGTTTTTAGTGTTACCCGGGGATAATAATGGATATAACGCTGGAATTGACTTTTCTCGAGAAAAAGTAGCCAAACAGGGCTTTTAGAATAAGATTGAGATTAGCCAATTTGTAGAGCTAGTCGTCTCTTGCAACAAAAAATATGCCAAAATTGTTTTATATGAATACAATTCTAACTACGTTATCTTAAGGGGGTACTGGTCGCTGGCTTTATGCGGCCTTAGGGGCATATAAATGCTCCCAAAATGACCCGGGGTGATAACAAAGTGTACTACAGACCAAATCATCAAAAAAAAAAATTTTCGCGTTTTTTTCGCTTTTTTCTTTAGAAAAGTACAAGTGTATTTTTTTCAAAATGAACTAAAAAAATTACGTTTGCTTTAATTTAACCCGTGTGAGCACAGAAAAAAAAGGTTCCGTCAAGGCACCAAAGCCTATATATAGCCTTATATAGGCTTTTTTCAAGCGCGTATTACAGAAAGCCCAAGGTAGTTGAAGTTTCAATTTTTTCTTTGCATAAGGAAGTTCAAACGATATATTTTTGCATCCGACATTTGATATTCTAGAATTTGATTTTTAGTTCTAGAAAATTTACTTGATAAGAGCAAGGAACAGCATATCACGTGATACAAGCTCACAGTGGTGTTCACAAATTATTTTGCTATTGAATCGATGCACCAAGGATCTGACCTATGTCATCGTTTTTTCTGGTTTGGTCTAGACTATAGATAGATATAGATATCGAAAATGATCCCTAGTGTGGATCTCTGTCCACGCCTACCTGTAGTGTAGGTAGTGACGTTCTGAATGGCTGCCGCTCTGAATGGATGGCCAGGCATCACAGGTAGGCGTGGACAGAGATCCACACTAGGGATCATTTCTGATATATAATCAATCAAAAATTATTTTTAATAGGTCTAAAATTTTAATGAAAAAAATCACAATTTTTAATAAAAATGGTTATTTTCCCCTATAAAAGCATATTAGTACACTTCTGATATTATTTCTGGGTGATACTAATCAAATGACTCTGTGGACAATATTTAATTGCTCGAATAATTTTTTAATAATTGAAATATTTTCGTGAAATACTTAAAATTGAAAATTTTGAAATATCACTTCTGAAAAACAATATCTGTTCCTGTATACCAATTAATCTTTGTTTTGAGTGTCAACCATGGACAAAACACTTTCCTAAAAACTGGCTATTTTCAAATTTTAATTGAAGCAATAGTCGCATTTAATTTTTTTAGAAGTAAAAGATTGGAAAAAATCTCAAAAAATCAACCCTCCGTAATATTTGAACAAAATTTCCAAAAAAAACATAAGTTATTTTTTTGACTCCTTGCAAAATTCTTTATAATGTATTCTAACGATACAATTCTACGATGTTTTTTTGCATTTTTTAGATGATTTTAAATATGCAAAAGCCTATATAGGATTTGTGCTCACACGGGTTAACAACTAAAACGTCAAAATATTATCTTGACGTAAGCCAACTTTTTGATCAGTGGCTTTTTTTTGAGCCTACTTACAAAAAAATCAAAGCACTTTTTTTTCGAAAATTTTCTCGTGGGTCCTTAAAAAAATAATATTTCGAGTTTGAGGTCGAAATCTCAAAAAGTGTTCGAGTTTATTGTTCGTATTTGTATGAGCTAGCTTAGAAAAAAAATGAATGAATTTTAAAAAATTTCCCTAGGAGATAGTTTTTCCGACGAATAATAACCAAAAAACTGTGTTTTTCCACATTCTAGAAAAATAAGAGCGAAATTAGAAAAACTGGTCGAGTTTATTTTTGGCCTACTATTTACACAATTTGTGTCAAAATTTCAGCTAATTTCGACATGAAACCTGGGAGGAGATAGTTTTTTCCATTTTGGCCTAGGTCCTCTTGTGTCGCTTATGTGTGAAGAAGTGTATGCATACAAAAAAAATTGATATTTTTTTCACAAGCTTAAGGAAAGTTCTACAAGATGGCTAATCTGACTAGTACCCTAAAAGTCCTGTTTGGCTATTTTTTGTCGAGAAAATTCAATTCCAGCGACCAGTACCCCCGTAACCGATGTATGTCTGTAATACGAGTTATACACATGAAAGAAAGTTAATTTTGCGGCATTTGAAATTTTGTTATCGGTTTCATTCTAGAAAAATAAGACAAAAAAAAATTCTGACAAAAAAAATTATTCCACCAGTTTAGTATCGTTAGGCTTTCCGTAAGACCAAAATGTATGAAAAAACAAGCCCATAATGAAAAACACAATTAACTTGTTTCCGTTTTCAAGTTTAAACACCGAATTATGATATTTTGAGGTCATTTGAAAAATTTTTCGAAAAATAATAGGCTTTGATTTTTTGGAAAGTAGGTTTGAACGAAAACCTGGTGAACACTGAAGAGAAATCTGGCTTAAGTCAATCCGATATTTTGGAGTTTTAGTGGTCAAATAAATAAAATAAAGTTTCTATAATCTTTTAAAATTATGCTCAAACCGTCAGTTCAAAGTTTTTACCGCCATGTTAACCGGTAGAATATTATATTTATGCCAGTAAACTATAGCTGTTTCGATAGTTGGTTAACCACAAAAATTTCAGATCGATCCCACACTCGGCGGATAATTGTAGACGAAGAAGAAGATAGTACAATCGAAAAAGCACTAGATTTATGCAGAAAAGTGCTTATAGCGCTTCTAGTGTTTCTCGGACTCTTATATTATGTAACATACGAATACGATGAAGCCCTCTTTGACGCAGATAGCGACAGTGGAAAGGTATTAATTTTTGGACAAAAATGATCCCTTATCAAAACAGGATTAGGCCTTTTTGCTGTATTTCTTTGTAAATGTATGTTTTAAGCACTCCAACTTGGAATGGGTTTTAACAGTTTTTTCACGGTTTTTCAAATTGAAATTTGTGGACAAAAAATTTTAAAACTGCCTACGCAATTTTTCAACTTAATTTTTTTTGGAAATTTGAAGTAATAATATCTTTGCTTTGAAAACCAAATTTTTTTCTATTTTTCATGATTTATCACCTGGGAAAGCTATCGATTTATTTTTTGCGATATTTACTCTAAATTTAAGTGCTCTCGTGCGCAACCCTAACAATGTTATTTTTAAATATCGATTTTGTTAAAATTTAATTTAAGCTTTTTTTGTTGAATTTTCTTGTATTTAAAATATTTTCTCTAAATTATCAAAAATATTAAGACACCTCAAAGTCAAATGCTGAAATTTTGGTGACACTTTTCAATCGAAAACTTTTCAGATTGGAGTTGATTCTTTTTCTTGGTTTGGGAACGGGGATCAATCTGATCGTCCCGCCATTGTTGCCCCTGACCCCTACGAGCTTCCCGCCCCAAATGAATTTGAAGAATCTGAAAATCACATCCCGCGCGCTTACGTTATCGGAGCCCCAAGATGTGGTTGTGAAGTTCTCAGACAATATATGCAATATCATCCACAAATATATTTTGCAAACCGAACTCAGATTAAATACTGGGATCAACATTACACTTTAGGAAAGGTATCCACAAAAAACAAATTATTTTTAAGAGGTTTTCGACTATCAAAAAAGTTTGAACAAATTTTACAAAAATGTGTTTTTCAAAAATTGAAAAAATATTTGGCCTAACACGCTCTAACATAAATATTTTTCTTCTAGTCCGAAATGGCCTAATTTAACGAATAAAATAATTTAAGATTGTAGGTATATGGATGTCTATAAAAAATTAGCAATTTAAACACAAAAACGTGAAAATCCCCGCAAAATTCCCCCGAAAAAAAGTTTTTTTTCTGATAATTTTTTTAGTTTTTAAATTCTACATTATAATTTTGATTTGAGTTAAATTCATTCGTTCAAATTAAACGTTAAAATATTCCCCGTAGAGTTCCTAAATAATTTTGTCGATTGTAAAAAATGCTGATTTGTGTTAATTGAGATTGTGGAGCCAGTGTATAGGCCTTGACTGGTACCGGTCTCAGTTTCCAAAAACTAAAAACTGGGAGATTGGCGTCGATTATACTACAGATTATTTCACAGCTGCAAACGTGCCTGAGCGAATAGATGAGGCGCTAGGTAATCGTACTCGAATTATTTTGATGGTATGTGACCCAATTGAGCGGGCAATGGTCGAATTTACTCAGATTCAAAACGGAAATGACCATTTTCACAACGACTGGCGCCAAAAAATGGCCGCGGTCAACGTGGGCGATTTTGGGAACTACGCAAGTTTATATCAAAAATACCTAGCCGCCGTCATGACCAATCCAAGGTCTGGTTTTTTAGATGCCTCAAATTTGTGCGCAAGATAGCTCTTAGCGGGTACATACGATTTTCGAATATTTTGACTAATAATAAACACTTATCAAGCTATAGTAAATGGGTTTCAATAGGACGCGAAAGGGCTCCAACTTTTTGCCATTTTTTTCAAATAGATAAAAACGAAAATTTTAGCGTTTTTAGTATAAAATGAATCTTTTTATACTGAAAGACGCTACAATTTTTTCATTTTTAATTATTTATTTGACGAAAAATGATAAAAATAGGAGCCCGTCCGCGCCCTTTTAAAATCTCTCCACAGAACGTCTACTTGTAGGTCTATTTTCTCCAATTTCAAAAAAATTAAGACCTTTTTCACTTCTCACGCAAAAAATTTTGGACTGTTTTTCTTTTAACCATATTTTTACAAAAAGGAGGTGTTTCATAAATATTTTCGAAAATATACCATCTAAATTTTTCTCCCAAATAGACTATCCGAAAAAGTGCAATAAAAAATTAATATTATGATCTCATCAACCATTTTGAGGCATTTAAAATGCCGCATTTTAAAAAACCAGACCCAAGCCAAATAGACGGCATTCAAAGTTACGAAGATTTTGTCGATAATATCGCTGATATTCGCCCCGAGGCGGCGATCTTAACAACTGGTCTATATGATATACATATTCGACGATGGTTAAAAAGTTTTGATCGTGGAAATATGTTAATTATGGACGGACGAAGTCTACAAACTCAACCCATTGTGGCTGTCAGACGAGTTCAAAACTTTCTTAGAATTACTGATTCTATTCAAAGTAAAGCTTTTGTATTTAACTCTACAGCCGGATTGTTTTGCATGAACTTGAAATATGTTACCAATGAACCAAGAGTTATTTGCCCAGATAGAGATTCATTCTTACGTAAGTTAAACCATTTTTTGGCGATGGTATCTTTCGGTTTAAAATTACTATTTACTTTCCTTGCTTTCTAACTGGTACAAATACCGACCCAAAAATTTGACAAAATTTGACAGTACCAACTAGGAAACATTCCTATACTTTTGCTTAGACAGCTTATGCAGATTTAAATTTCTCAAGTAATAATATTTAATTAATTTATTACTAAAAAAATAATTTAAATAATCATTTTTAATAAATATTTTATAGTTAAAGTAGAACTAAAATCAAACATGTTTTGTGTAAAACACTAAGGTAGCTTTTTTTTTAGGTCACCCCACCCTTTGCCCCCATGCCATTTTTTAACAAAGCAAGATAATCCAAAACGGATTTCTGCATCCNAAAATTCAAAAATTTTGGTCTTTGAGTTTTCTCTTGGCTGTCGGATGCAGAAATCCGTTTTGGATTATCTTGCTTTTTTAAAAAATGGCATGGGGGCAAAGGGTGGGGTGACCTAAAAAAAAAGCTACCTAATCAAATACAGCCAACATTTTTATATCATTTTTTGTAAAAAATCTTGTGATCAAAGTTTGTTTTGAATCTAGCATTCTGAAATATAAAAATTGAAAAAGTTTTCAACTTTTACTCTTTTGATATTTCAAAAACCATAATTATTCGAAGAAATCTACGAAAAGATTATAAAATAACTTCAAAAATTTGTATCTGCAATTCTTTCTTTATGGACTCTCTTTAATAACAACAAAATTCCGAAAAACTTGTGCCAGTTAGAGAAACATTGACTGCCTCCAAAAACTTGTATCAGTAAAAAAGCGAGGACTGTAATTTAAAAATGTATAACAAATGAAAAAGAAAACTTTGCAGACAATAACATAATTTTTTTATGCAATTTAATTTTTTCTTTGGTTAAAATACTTCTGATATATTTGTAAATCATTGGATTTTAACTTTATTGCTCGCTTGCATAATCCTGTCGGTTAGACGGGGATATAAAATTATTGATTTCTTCGCAGTAATCAATGTTTTTGGCACCTGTCTTCCAGACTTTATCATGAAACCACGGAAAAACTCAGATTGTTCAATAAGGGTCTGAGCGAGCACATCTGAAAGACCCCATTTAAGGGGGTAGGTGTCGCTTTTTGGTACCTTTCAATCACGCCTCAGAACAGTTCTAGGGCAGTTGTAAAAAATCTGAGGATACTCGTTTGTAGATCTAGCCTACGTCTAACNACCAATCAGCGTCAAATTCGATAATTAGGTTTAACATTTTGGCTTAAAAATAATTGAAATTTCTAGAATTCGATTAAGACATTTCCGATAATTTTAATGTCATGCATCGTTTTCGGTGGGTCATATTCACCAATAAAAAATGTTCATATCATGGTGGAATACCGGTTTTATGCGGGTTAAAGCAAAAAATATTCGAATTTTGAACATTCTAGATTTTGTTCTAGATTGTTTTGAAAAAAATAATTGCCACCATGAGATTTCTTGGGTCAACTTTAGTCATAACCGATATTAATGTATCATAAATTAATTCTATAAAGGGCTCAAAAAAAACCGACACCTACCCCCTTAAACAGTCCTACTTTTTTTGATTTAAAACGAAAACGTTAAAAAATTCCTGCCACAAATTCTACATGACTGAAATTTAAAACAATATTTTAGTTCCCCTTAACTCTGAGCTGAAATTGGAGGATTTAACTCACTCGCAATTAAAAGAATTCTATGCGCCCCACATGGCGGCGTTTGCCCACATGAGTAATGAAACATTTCAATGGGCATATTTGCCAAAGGATCAGCAACATCAAAACTATATTCCTTGATTATTTTAGAAATTATTTAATTTAAAGAAGGCGCTTGTATATTTATCATTGAAAACATTTTTAATTTGAAAATTAAATAAAAAAACAAATTTTTTTCGTACAGAATGACTTTACTAAGACAGGTATAGACCGTTAACCTATGCAGCATAGGCTATGCTACTGATATAGGCTATACTACTGACACAACTTTTGCAAAATAACATCGTTTTGTCCCTTTTAACAACGAAATTTTTCAAAAATGACTAAAATTTCACTTTTTTAGCAAAATGCATAAGTTTCGGGATTTTTTGGTAAATTACCATCATTTTCGATATATTAATGCATTTTTTGGTCGCTTCCGTGTTATATCAGATTTTCCTATTAAAGTCAGTCTGCTGCACTCTTTTATTTTTTTTATGATAAATATACCTTCGCCTTAAAAAGTTAGTAAACATATATATTTTTACCTTTAATACTGTACGAGCCGCTGCCACAAAACTTCAATTTATAGAATTCTTATTCGTGTATGTAAACAACTACTTCGTATGTATCTAAATAAAAGAAAATTAAAAATTATTGATGACGTAAAATGTATCAACGTACGTGTATCAAACTTGGTTCAGATTTGTTTTACAGATTTGTAGATGGCTCAAAATAGTTGGTGACACAAACGATCAATTTTGGACTATAAATTAAAGTCTATAAATTATAGGTTCTGGTTTTTACCGACAGTTATCGTTTTCGCAAAAAAAATATCAAAATTTGCAGCGGCAGTGAGCCTAAAAAGTCATATTATAGTCTATAATATAACTTTTTCGGCTCACTACCACTGCAAATTTTGATTTTTTTTTGAGAAAATAATAACTGTCGGTAAAAACCCGAAAGCGAAAAAGCCGGCTCTTCAGTTGGACGTGGCTTTAAAACTGATATTATAAACCAAAATCTGAGAAATATCGTAGGTACCAGAAGAACTATCTAGCGTATAAATTTGAGGCATATACAAATCTAAGCGTTGTAATTTGAAACCAAAAATTGAATATGTTAAAATGACTCCAATAGAGTTCACACTTTGAAATTGAAAATAAAAATTCAGCAGGAGTTTTTTCATAGGTATTACTTCATTTGAAACACTGATATCAGATTTTTCAATAAGGGTTCCATGATATAATAACTTATATCTGTCGGAAGGTTATGACTAAAAAAAGTGTAAATTTTTTTTTAAGCGCTGCAAGTTATATAGTTTCAAAATATTTGGCGTAAGCCAAAATTTTCAGCAAACTCTTTTTGGGTTGGCAGTAAACGGCCAAAATAGTACAGTAGAGCGCCTCTATAAGGACGATCCGATTTCGCTGGTTAATAAATCTAAATAATCTAATGCCTTGGAAGGTCATAAAAATGAAATTAGCAGATGCTGGTGGTCCCAAAATTTTGGGCTGAAATAGAAAAAACTGTCGTCCTTATAGCAGACCTGGCAAGCTTGGAAAGAATGGTCCGTCCTTGTACGGGCACCGCGGCAAACTTTTCGACCAAAGTGCCCGTCCTTAGGTCCGTCTTTATGGAGGCACTCTACTGTAGAAGGTTAAAACATCCAAAATTTCCATTCTTTGAAAATAACGAATAATTTTGTTTTGAAAATGCTGATATTATTGTTCGCAATCAAATTTTGCATTTTTACAATATTTTTCAAATGAAAAAAAAATCAGAATAAATTATTTTGAAATTGGCGTTTTTTCAAGAAAAATATTCGTTTTATCGATTTTCTCAACAAATTTTAATCAAAAACAATATCGATTTTACTTTTTGTTCTAAATTTCGCTTGAATTCAGATCAATAGCATATTTTTCTGGAAAACATATTTCACCGCCAGAAGATATAAAATGTCGATTTTTTTGGTTTTACTATCGGCCTTTTACTGTCAATCCCTCGTTTTTGGACATAACCTCTTTTACAAAATTTTAATTTTTTGTCATTTTTTCTTTAAATTGTTTTCAAACACTTCTTGAAAACGAGAACTTTTGAATTGCGATTTATTGTGTTTAAAATAAAACTAAAAAGTGGTGATTGTGATATGAAGTCCGAGTACTTAATTCGTAGACTAAGGTGAATATATTCATTTCAGCAAAATTATAGTTTTTTTAAGGTCAATTTTGGATATCATACTTTGGTTAATAATTATTATTATGGGTAACCAGGGATTTTGCTGAAAATTTCATATTAGTAATATGATATTACAGTTCAATAAAAAATTAATATTGCAAAATGGTAAAGACGGAAATAAGGGGAAAAGGTGCATTTATTTCAAACTCCCACATCCCGAGACAACCCAAGTGCTCGAACATTATGTGAGCAAACATTATTCTATTTTAGGGAAAAATTATTAAGAAATTCGTCCGATTTCGGGGAAAATATTTTTTTTTTCATTTCTGGATCATATAATTTTTATTTTTACATTTGGCTGCAATGATGGCATTGGTATATTGCCGTTAAACGGAAAATGATTAAAGAAATTTTCAACTAAAAAATCAAATAATCCAGAGATTGAAAAATTGAAATTTTACTCCAAAAACCCGTAAAAGTTGTTTGGTCTGTTTTTTTGAATATCAAAACTTGTCAAAATATAATATATTTTCTCTCATTTATTTGTTCACGAGGTTTCACATGCAAAAAACATTTGTCGCTTTCTTGTCTAGTTCTCCCAGCTGAAATCATACTGGGTTGACTTAAAATAAAAATCGACTTATTTCGACCAAATCTACAAAATTCAACCCTAGAATATTATTAATCAATTTTCGATGAAAGTCATGGTTGTCGAGGGTGGTTTCCGACGTGAGAGTTTTTTGACTTGTTTCTTGAGGAAAATAAATTTTTATTCATTTTTCATATTCGTTCCAAACTCAAAAAAAAATTATCAACCGCAATTAATAGTACATTTTTCCTTATTATTTTTATGTGTAAATCTGATGAACAGGTACAGAATTTAAGAACCAAATAATTTTTTGAACATTTTTTTTGGAGTTAAAAGTTATTATCAGAAAATGGTGAGAAATTGTGGCGAGGAAAAAGGAAACCAACTGTCACCTGATAGTTAAAAAAAATTCTCATTTCTCACCTGAACTAAAACGTAAGATTAGAAAAATGAATAGTTTAACGATTCTATCCATGTGACATTTGTATATCTATAAGTTACTTCAACTAAAATTGCGGGGGTGTATAGGCTAGATTTATGTCAGACCAAATTCTTCTAGAATCGATCGAGTCACTTCTTGCTCTTGATCTTCTTCTTGCAATTGATCAGCCGCCTCCACTGCTGCCAAAACCTAAAACACATGTAATTTTTTCCCGTAAACTGTCCTTATAGCCAGAAAATTATTTTGGGATTCAACGCAAAAAAATAATATATTCTAAATAAATTATTCTGTTGAAATTGTTGTGTTAATCTCTCTTCATGAAAAATACCGCGTGCGTCGCTATTTCAATGAACAATAATGTAGCTTTTTTAGCAGAGACAGATTTGACTGTGTCACCATGGACGAACCGTTTGTGATATCGCAAAACAGTTTGTTGCATACCAGTGGAAAGTAAAAAAGGTGCGGGGAAAATTTTTGAAACATTTTGCTTCACCAGAAAAAAAAATCTTATTCCTCCACCAAAATTGTTTTTAAACCATTTTATGCTTAACCCCCTTACTCATTTGAGTATTGAAATCCCCCTGAGGCATGAGAGTCACTTTTATGGCTCGACTTTAAAGCTCTATCATCCAAAAAATATAAGTGCTTTCGTTTAAATTATTTTTCAGTCATTTTGATAAAGGATAGACTTAACTTTATGGATTATTAAATTTAGATAATTAACAGTGAGTACTTAATTAAGGCTGTGGAATAACGGAATTGACTCACACTGTTCTCTAGTAATAACTTTAAGATTTTTGTAATTACTATATGCAAATTAAAAAAAAATCGAGTAAAACCTGGGCTTTCTTGATCTGATCTCCGATTCAAAATACCTAATCGGGTTCGTCTATAAAACGATAATTCTCACCTCTGAAATGATGACATTAATGGTAAACAATATGTCTGCGCCTTATATTTAAAAGAAGAGATCCAAAGTGTGACATTATGTGAGCAAACATTATTTATTTTAGGGAAAATTTATTAAGAAATTCGTCCGATTCGGGGAAAATATTTTTTTTCATTCTGGATCATATAATTTTTTGATTTTATTTGCATTTGGCTGAAATGATGGCATTGTATATTGCCGTTAAACGGAAAATGATTAAAGAAATTTTCAACTAAAAAATCAAATAATCCAGAGATTGAAAAATTGAAAATTTTCTACTTCAAAAACCCGTAAAAGTTGTTTGGTCTGTTTTTTTGAATATCAAAACTTGTCAAAACTTCAAAATATATATATATTTTCTCTCATTATTTTCACGAGTTTCACATGCAAAAAAACATTTGTCGCTTTCTTGTCTAGTTCTCCCAGCTGAAATCATAACGGTTGACTTAAAATAAAAATCGACTTATTTCGACCAATCTACAAAATTCAACCCTAGAATATTATTAATCAATTTTCGAATGAAAAGTCATGGTTGTCGAGGGTGGTTTCCGACGTGAGAGTTTTTGACTTGTTTCTTGAGGAAAATAAATTTTTATTCATTTTTCATATTCGTTCCAAACTCAAAAAAAAATTATCAACCGCAATTAATAGTACATTTTTCCTTATTATTTTTTAGTGTTAAATCTGATGAACAGGTACAGATTTAAGAACCAAATAATTTTTGAACATTTTTTTTTGGAGTTAAAGTTATTATCAGAAAATGTGAGAAATTGTGTCGAGGAAAAAGGTAACCAACTGTCACCTGATAGTTAAAAAAATTCTCATTTCTCACGCTGAACTAAAACGTAAGATTAAAAAAATGAATTAGTTTAACGATTCTATCCATGTGACATTTGTATATCTATAATTCTTCAACTAAAATGCGGGGGTGTATAGGCTAGATTATGTCAGACCAAATTCTCTAGAATCGATCGAGTCACTTCTTGCTCTTGATCTTCTTCTTGCAATTGATCAGCCGCCTCCACTGCTGCCAAAACCTAAAACACATGTAATTTTTTTCCCTAAACTGTCCTTATAGCCAGAAAATTATTTTGGGATTCAACGCAAAAAAAATAATATATTCTAAATAAATTATTCTGTTGAAATTGTTGTGTTAATCTCTCTTCATGAAAAAATACCGCGTGCGTCGCTATTCAATGAACAATAATGTAGCTTTTTAGCAGACACAGATTTGACTGTGTACCATGGACGAACCGTTTGTGATTATGACACAGTTTGTTGCATACCAGTGGAAAGTAAAAAAGGTGCGGGGAAAATTATTGAAACATTTGCTTCACCAGAAAAAAAAAATTTATTCCTCCACCAAAATTGTTTTTAAAACATTTTCTGCTTAACCCCCTTACTCATTGATATTGAAATCCCCTGAGGCATGAGAGTCACTTTTATGGCTCGACTTTAAAGCTCTATCAATGATAGACTATCATCCAAAAAATATAAGTGCTTTTGTTTAAATTATTTTTCAGTCATTTTGATAAAGGATAGACTTAATTTTATGGATTAATTAAATTAGATAATTAACGTGAGTACTTAATTAAGGCTGTGGAATAACGGAATTGACTCAACTGTTCTCTAGTAATAACTTTAAGATTTTTGTAATTACTATATGCAAATTAAAAAAAATCGAGTAAAACTGGGCTTTCTTGATCTGATCTCCGATTCAAAAATACCTAATCGGGTTCGTCTATAAAACGATAATTCTCACCTCTGAAATGGTGACATTAATGGTAAAACAATATGTCTGCGCCTTATATTCCGCTCTGCTTTCTCATTCATGAGCAATTTCTGTTTTCAAACAAAAAGAAATAAAAAAAGTTCTTACATTTAGTAGAAACTTATTATTTTTTTAAGATGGTCAAGAAATTCCTAAACTGAGTATTGAAAAGCTTCTTTTTTTCAATAAATTATGAGATAAAGCTGATAAGAAAAAATTCAGAGAATCCAAAAAAAACTGGATAAAATATATTTGAACAGCTCATCGAAAAAAAAATTTATTTTTAATTTTTCAAAAATTAATCGCAACTCTATGGGCGATTGAAACCTTCAACTTATTTTTTAATTATTTTTGTCTTTTCAGGTCGTTTCAAAAAAANCTCTGCTTTCTCATTCATGAGCAATTTTCTGTTTTCAAACAAAAAGAAATAAAAAAAGTTCTACATTTAGTAGAAACATTATTATTTTTTTTTAAAGATGGTCAAGACGAATTCCTAAAACTGAGTATTGAAAAGCTTCTTTTTTTACAATAAATTATGAGATAAAGCTGATAAAGAAAAAAATTCAGAGAAATCCAAAAAAAATAGGATAAAATATATTTCGAACGCTATCGAAAAAAAAATTTATTTTTAATTTTTCAAAAATTAATCGCAAACTCTATGGGCGATTTGAAACCTTCAACTTATTTTTTATTATTTTTGTCTTTTCAAGGTCGTTTCAAAAAAATGAAAGCACTTTTATGGCTCTATGAGTAAGGGGGTTAAAGGTACACCTTGAAAACATGCCTAAGATATTGTAGGAGCAATTTTTTTTCAAAATTTCGATGCAGGACTTGAATATATATGATTTTTCGAAAAATTTCGAAAAAAAGTGGTTTTCGAAAATAGCTCAAACAAAAGCCAGGGAAACTCAACATAAAGTTGACTTACGTCATGACGCGTCAAGGCGATATTTTGCAGTTTTAGTGGTCAAATTTTAACAAACAAATATTCTTTGACTTAAGGAAGTACTGGTACGGCTCTTAAAAAGTATTCAGACATGAAATTTTCCAGATTCAGTTTTATAAAAAATGGTTTTTTCTGAAAATATGGACAAAAATAAAAGTTGATCAGATGTCTTTTTTATTTTATTCTGTTATAATAAAAGTATTTTTATCCGCGATTTGAACATATTCAGTGTGATTTTTTTCAAATTTTGAAATTTCTGAGAATTTGATCGCGGTTTCAAAAAAGAACGAGATACAAAAATGGCAAACTTGCTCGAAACTAGGGGCTTTGCGCGTAATCCTTCAAGGATCGTTATACATACTAGTTTTAGGTTTCTGCCGTCAAAATCCAGGGTAGGAGTAGTCATTTTCCCGAGGCACTCAAAAATAGGCCAAAAAACCAGTTTTTTGCTTACTTTACAGCGCCGGATGAAATTTTTTTTGAGTAAAACTGAACTTGGGTTCTGCCTACGTTCTCTTTGGCTCAATAAAAGCTATAAAATTATTCTCTATTCTTCAAAACCTCAGGAGGAGTAGGCTTTTGAAGTGAAAACTAGTGCCACTTTTGGAAAGGTCGTTCCTGATTGGTCGGTCAACCAGAGGCCTCCGATTTGTTTTGTGAAAGGCCAAGATTAATGTTCAATTATCCCTAAAACTGAGAAACATATGTTCGTGCTTGTTCTCAGTACTTCATCTTGAGAGCCGACGCTGAAAACCCTGTTTTGGCCTTAAATGGCGACCAGTACTCCCTTAATCCTGAAAAAAATACTGTCGGAAAAAATTGGGCCAACGCGAAAATTTAGGAAAAATGTATTTTGATGATTTTTGTCAGAAATACATTTTGTTAGACATCCCGGAGCAAATTTGGTGCACTCCTGATGGCCTCTTTAGAGGACTTAAGTCTTCATGCAATCAGACTGAACACCTCCTTTAAAGTCATAAACCAAACTCACTGTAACTATTGTCCTTACCTTTTTTCTTACTTGATTCTTGTAGTTGTCCAGCAAGTAAATATTCGTCTAGCACATAAATAAGCTTTTTCAAAATGAAAAATAATATCTTAACTCGCAGACCGGATTCCAAAATATTTGTCTAAAACTTCAACATAAACGATCTGCAATCAAACCTCCAAACTTCGGAGCTCATTATCCTCATCTTCACAAGGCTGCCATAGCAACATAGGTGAGTGCATATCGCTTCGTACACGATCATTCAGGCCCAATATCCCGATCTATAATTAGACACTATAGGCCGGACGCTGACGAGGACGTTGTTAACATGTCACGTGAGATCTTTTTTCGATCACGATCAGATACAGAATAAAACCAATTTTGTAAGCGAACTTTTCCTTTGACGGGGAAAAGATCATTAAATCCGATCATT
This sequence comes from Oikopleura vanhoeffeni, assembly GCA_004367855.1. Lineage (NCBI taxonomy): Eukaryota > Metazoa > Chordata > Appendicularia > Copelata > Oikopleuridae > Oikopleura > Oikopleura vanhoeffeni. Next base: position 480,336 of record SCLH01000174.1, read on the forward strand.
CTACAAATTATATTGATTAAGTGGAGTGTGTAGATAAAACTATGACAAGATAACCAATTTCTTTACTTTGTCTTACTTTTTTTAGATAGCTGCTCAATCAAAAAATAGTTAGCGCTCCTAGCGATTACGATCCTTCTGACAATTTTGATCATTACAGTATGACCATGACTTATAGGACTTTCTTCTAGCTCCAGTCGTTCACTGCAGCAGCCGAGATTTTTACACATTTTCAATTTTCTGCCTGTTGAATTTATTGATGTTTTTCTGGCGAAAAAAAACGATAATTTAGGGCAAATTGTCCGATAAAAGAAAGTTATTTTATACCCCAAAATTTCAGAAGATTGCTCACTGTGCCCTATTTCGCTTGACTAAAGAAATCCGTCTATGGATCGACTCTAAAAAAACGATCCTTTAGTTGTACAAAAATAAAAAATCTATTTTGCTTTGAAATATATTTACTTTATAATATAAAATTTTTTTTGACTGAATGTTATTAATCAATTTAAAATGATTTTCCTAAACTAAAAATTCAAGTTTGTGCTTATCCAATTTAAGAATCCTTCTAATGCGACGAAGTTTTTTAAACCCAACATTTAATAAGTAAACTTCGAATTTCTGGCAGTATTTCAATTAATCAAAAGCCATTCTTCTCAAGACATTTTTACTGCCTATTTGTTCTAAGCGGAACACTGTTGTTAACAACACACATCTTGATCTGAAAATCGAAATATGATGGAGCTCAAGAGCTGTTGAACATAAGCCCAATTTTAACATGCATACAAATACGCGTTGAAAACGCCCTGATATTAGTATTGCAAATTTGTTACAACTTTATTTGCGGCGAGAAGTAATATATTCTTTCATTCATTTTTTATATCGAATCATCGCGAAATCTTTTGCCAATCATACTGCGTGAGCGTACACAATAGGCTCCTGAAACACGAACAAATAATTATACTTGTTTGTTAACCTCGATTCTAAATGAATAGTTTGATAGAGCAAGGTTTCTGAAGAATAATATAAAACCTAAGGTGTTTTTTCAATTGCATTCGGCTTCTTCAACGATGATTATGCAAACACTACATGAAAAACTTTTTGCACCACGGTATACGATAAATTTAAAAATGGTCTTATCTCAGTGAGATAGAACGAGCAAGTACAATCTTTTTTGAATTTGGGTCAATAATGTCAAATCGATCATCTGCAACACTTGTTATTAATTTGCTTTTTCTAACATTATCGGTGTTTTTTGATCAATAATGTCCTCTATGAATTAGTAAAATAATGCGTGTTCAATTATCTCTCTCATTTTGTCGTTTCAAAAAATGAAAGCCACTTTTATGGCTCTATGAGTAAGGGGGTTAAAGGTACACCTTGAAACATGCCTAAGATATGTAGGAGCCATTTTTTTTCAAATTTCGATGCAGACTTGAATATATGATTTTTCGAAAAATTTCGAAAAAAAGTGCTTTTTCGAAAATAGGCTCAAACAAAAGCCAGGGAAACTAAACATAAAGTTGACTTACGTCATGACGCGTCAAGGCGATATTTTGCAGTTTTAGTGGTCAAATTTTAACAAACAATATTCTTTGACTTAATCCTGAAAAAAATACTTCGAAAAAATGGCAAAACGCGAAAATTTAGAAAAATTTATTTTGATGATTTGATCAGAAATACATTTTGTAGACATCCCGGAGCAATTTGGTGCACTCTGATTCCCTCTTTAGAGGACTTAAGTCTTCATGCAATCAGACATGAACACCTCCTTTAAAGTCATAACACTGTAACTATTGTCCTTACCTTTTTTTTACTTGATTCTTGTAGTTGTCCAGCAAGTAAATATTCGTCTAGCACAAAATAAGCTTTTTCAAAATTGAAAATAATATCTAACTCGCAGACGGATCCAAAATATTTGTCTAAAACTTCAACATAACGATGAATAACCTCCAAAACTTCGAGCTCATTATCCTCATCTTCCACTGCACAGCAAAAATAAAGGGATGCATATCGCTTGTACACGATCTTTAGGCCCATATAGTCGACAAAATTAGACATTTTAGGCCGACGCTGTAGGACGTTGTTAACAATGTCACGTGAGATCTTTTTCCGATCACGATCAGATACAGAATAAAACCATTTTTGTAAGCGAACTTTTCCTTGACGGGAAAATAAAATCATAAATCGATACATTCTACAAATTATATTGATTAAGTGGGTGTGTAGATAACTATGACAAGAGAACCAATTTCTTACTTTGGTCTTATTTTTTTTAGATAGCTCTCATCAAAAAATAGTTAGGTCCTGGTACATACGATCTTTCTGAAATTTTGGGTCATACAGTATGACTCATACTTTAACTTTTTAAGCTCAGTGTCACTGCAGAGCCGATTTTTACAATTTCAGATTTTTTGCCTGTAATTTTTGATGTTTTTTCTGGCGAAAAAACGATAATTTATAGCAAATGTCTGATAAATACCGGGAATCGAAAAATTCGGCTCTGGAGCGCAACGGAAAATAAAAAAGTTATTTTATGACCCAAAATATCAGAAAGATTGTATGTGCCTATTTCGCTTGACTAAAGAATCCGTTATGGACGATCTAAAAAAACGACCTTTAGTTGTACAAAATAAAAAATCTATTTTGTTTGAAATATATACTTATAATATAAAAATTTTTTGACTGAATGTTTTATTTAAGCAATTAAAATGATTTTCCTAAACTAAAATTCAAAGTTTGTGCTTATCAATTAAGAAGCTCTAATGGACGAAGTTTTTAAACCCAACATTTTAATAAGTAACTTCGAATTCTGGCATATTTCAATTAATCCAAAGCCATTCTCTCAAGAAAATTTACTGCCGTATTTGTCTAAGCGGACACTTTTTAAAACAAATCTTGGTCTGAAAATCGAAATGATGGAGCTCAAGATTTGTGAACATAAGCCCAATTTTAACATGATAAAATACGCTTTAAAACGCCCTAAATTAGTATGCAATTTGTTTACAACTTTTTTTGCGGCGAGAAGTAATATATTCTTTCATTCATTTTTTATATCAATATCGAATTTTTCATTCATCATCAGTACGATATAATAGGTTGAAAACAGAAACAATAAATTACATTTGTTTGCTATATTATAATTGATAGTTTTGAAGCAGGTTTCTGAAGAATAATATAAATACCTAAGGTAGTTTTTTCTAATTGCATTCGGCCTTCTCAAGATGATTATGCAAACACTATATTGAAAAACTTGTTTTGCACCACGGTACGATTTTTAAGAATGGTTTATCTCAGTGAGATAGGAACGAGCAAGTACAATCTTTTTGAAATTTTGGGTCATAATATATCCTTTCAAGCTATGTGTCACTACAGGGCCACTTTTCAACCGGAAATTTTTGAAGTTTTTTATTCTTCAATAAAAACCAACTACAAAGCGACCTTTCAATTTTTCACGGAAAATGAATGAAAAAGTTTTGATAGGCGAATATTATGCCGAAAAAATCTCGTGATTCGAACTCTTGAAACCGATTCTTATCACACAAATCGAAGAACGGCTCTGCACCTGCCTGATGTTTTTAAACTTGTATGATGACCCAAAATTTCAAAAAATGATCATTTGCGAAGGTAGGAAGGGCAAAAAATTTTCTGCTATAGTACAGTAGTGTAGTACATGTATCAGATATCTGATCGAAATGTTTTGAAAAAATCACTAACCTTGGCATTTATGATAATTTTTAAAAAATTTTAAGGTTAATAAATGGCAATTTCAAAACGGATTTTCATTTTAAGGCAATTGCTGACAATTAAAAAAAAAATTTGTTCATAATTGTCATGGAAAGAGTTGCAGGCTTAATACCAAAAACTACCATAGAATTGGCGATATAAATGTGATAAGCAGGTATTTACAGTACATTTAATTTTAAACCAGTTTTCATGAACGAGATGATAATTATTTGAAGACATCTAAAGGGGAAATATTTTTAAGGGAAGATTGTGATTCGTGCACCAATGAGAGTTCAAATGAGTCCTAGTTCCGTCAGAGTTTCGACAACTTCGTGATCATATACAAAGTATTCCGCATCGCGGATCGCACTCATAACCTAAAAACAAATATTTAGAAAATGTCAAAAATTAAATCAAGGGGCGGCCATAGATAGCGTAACTTTTTTTTGTTAATGCAACTCACCCTTGCCATCATGATTACCCGAATGTCATAAGAGATATCGTCAAACGGTTTTTCTATCATGTAGCCAAGTAAATTTGTGACATGGAAACTTTTTGTTTTTTTCCAAGTCACACGGTTCACCGGTGATAGACATTTGGAATTACCAATTTTTCTGAGGCAAAACATATGTTATCCTATAGGAATTTTGGTAAAATATTTTTTTCATTAATAAATGAATTGAAAATTTTGCTATTTCCACTCTTCTGGTAATCCGTAAGCACAAAAAGACCGATTTTTATCAGTAAGACACACATTTTCATAAAACAAAAGAGAAAAACTTTACTATTGAGATTCGAACACCTGAACTTTCGGTTTAAATACAGTAGTTACTCTGTTATAGTTACCTGTTATAGTTACCCTTTTTAGAGAAGTTCATGTCGCTTATCTGTTATAGTCACCCTTTATAGAAAATCTCAGCAACTCCAGACTTTCAAATAACATTTATATTTTTTTCAATTTTGACTGTATCCGTATCGCAGAAAAATAAGTCTGAGCGCAATAAGTCTGAGACT
>SCLH01000175.1:3306-16398 GCA_004367855.1 Oikopleura vanhoeffeni
CGTACTGATTTGCTTGGGTAACCATTGAATAGTTAGGGTAGAGTTCTTTGTAGCACTGATTCCCCGTACATACGAATAATGTCGCATCGAAAGTTCCGAATTCCGTTGCGGTTGGAGCATTGCAAACTTCGGCAGCATTATTACTAGCCAAACAACAAACGCGACAAACCGAAACTCCAAATGGTAATAAATCGCCGGTCTCAGTTCCAGATAAAAACCGTAGACACTGGTTATTTCCGTAACCATTGGAGCTTTCTTTGGAGAAATAATTATTTTTGAGATTCACGGCAAAATCATTATGGTGATTTGATCTTTCGTCACCATTCTGGGCTGGGAGAGCGAGACATCCACCAATTCCGTAGTAAATGTTAACAGTAGTACCAGCATTACTCTGAAAACAAATATAAGGGCAGATAATGGAATTATTTTCCACGATAATTTGAATTTTTAAGTTTAAAAAAAAATTTCTTTTACTTTGTGACTCATAAATTGTGAGTCAATCAGGCTTGTGAAAAGGAATGTTCTCCTTTTAATTATAAAAAATAATAAAGTCAATTTCCTAAAAAAATATAATAAAAATCAATTAAATTTTAGGTAAAACTGAAGAAAAATCAAAATAAACAAAATTAAAATAAATCATCGAACAAAATCAGCCATTTATTTGCAGGAGTTTAAATTTATAAAAAATAATTTTTGAATATTTTAATTAAAACGAAAATTTTTCCAGAAAATTAATAAATTTATGAAAATATTTAGTTTGATATCAATTGATTTTTTTGCGCCTTATTTTTTTCTTCAAAGGTTTAGTTTTCCAAGTTAAAACACTATTGTTTAAAAAACATAGTCACATTCCTATATTTTTGTAGGGTTTTTTCGACATTTAATTACATATTATAAGTTTATTTGAAAAAAAGTATTATTTGACGGTTCGGTTATTCCATAATCATACAGTGAGAGAAATAAGGCATAAAATTATGAGAAGAATTCTTTTGTGTCGAGCAGATTGCTAAGTTAGCTGAAATAGTTAACGCATTTTTTAGAGTGAGAATCGGGCCTCAGGTGCGCACAATTAGTGCCGTCTCCCCAAAAAACTATAAAATTGTTTTTTTATTGGTGAACTTTACCGATGTCACCATTCTACTACTACTGTTGAGGAAAGGGATCGGGCAATTGAAAAGTCTTTGAATATTTTTCTTAAAAATCACTACCTCCTTAACCAGAAAATAAAAGAAGTCCGAGATCGCAATTTTCAGAAATCGGAATATTCGAAAAAACGTCAAGAGGACCTCGAAGACCCAAATTTTGAAAATAACACTCTCTGCCTCACATACACTAGTTTGAGATGCTCACATGTAGCAGCAAATTTATACAAAATATTACGCCAATTCACCTCAAATTATAAACTGGAAATACTTTTGTCGATGTTTAAACTCGATAATGTAATTCATCCACAGTTGAAACCACAAAAAAAATATTTTCAAAATTGCAACTAATGCTACAATATATTTGTGATTGAGACGCATCGTATATCGGTGGAACTCGACAACTACTTCATACGAGAGTAAAACATCATAGAACCACATCATCTTCACCAGCATATCTAAACATGCTCTACCTACCAACAATCTTTTTTTAATGTGCTAGGCGTTGACCAGGACAATAGTACACAAAAGGAACAACCCGATTTTTTTAAAGTCATTTTACCATAGTAGGAAAAATTTAGCACACGAAAATACTAGAAACTTTCGAGGGTATGGTAATCTGTCTTGAAAAACCTACTTTGAATTAACAAAAAAAACATTAAATCTTGAAGTTCATGTGTATTTGCTTTCTCGGCAGATCACTAAATACTGCAATTACATAAAAAACAATAATCACGAATCGGGCATTAATTCTGCGCTCCTGAGACCCGATTTTCACTCTTAAAAATGCGTTAACTATTTTAGCTAATTTAGCAATCTGCTCGACACAAAAGAATTCTCGTTATAATTGTATTCCTTATTTCTTTCACTTTATGATTATTGAATAACCGAAACGTCAAATAAAACCATTTGTTAAAATGAACGTATAATAAATATTCTTTTGTTGCCCTATCGTAAAGATCAGTTCCCTAAAAAATGCGGAGATGAAAAAATGAGTCATCCGATTTAGTTTTTAGATAGCTCAAACTTAGCACCATCATCTAATGAATAAAAACATTAAAATAGGTTTGAATTGGATCAATGTTTAAATTTTTTTCTGAGATTACCGACATTGTTTAATTATTACTTCTTGTTAAAAAAATAGAAAAAATGGTCATAGAAAAAATTGACACAATGGTCTGATTTAATTTATTTTTCATATTGTATTATTAATTAGATATTTGTGCTCCGTTTGAGCTATCTAAGAACCTAATCGGCTGAGTCGTTGTCGAAAGCCGACATGTTTTCTAACTCTCGCGTTTTTTAGAAAACGAATTTTACGATAGGGCAATAAGGGGGATCAACAAAAAAATATGTAAAGAATCAAAATATAATTCGGCTTTTGAAAACGACTGATCTATTTAATTTTTAAGCTAGCTCGAACTGAGCAATAATATCAAGTGAATAATAAAATAACAAGAAAAATTGTTCAATCAGATAATTTTGGTTTTCTTCTAAGAGTCCTAAAATTGAGGTCTGATTAGGAACATTTTTCAAATTTATTTGTCCTTTAATAGTTGTGATCAGTTTGAGCTATCTAATAACACAATCGGATTAGTCGTTTCAGAAGCTGAATTGTATAAAAATGTTGACTGAAAAATGGATCATATGTGCGATGAGGCCCCGTAATCGATACGACATCTCTAATAATGATTTAATAATATATTAAATTATATGAATTTCACTGCATCTCGAACTTTCGACCGAGAAACTTATCAACACTTATCAAAAATCAATAATTCATTTTTCAAATCATACTTTATCTTCTGTTCATTGAATTGTTAATCAAGGCAGCTAAACTGGGAGTCATACTCCCAACTACCACACTCTTAGCTTGACAGGATTTTTGAGCTGCCTAGATTTTCAATAGGTTGCACAAGATATTTGAGTTCTGTATTATTTTGATAAATAAATGATTTCTATCACGGTACTTGCGGGACCTTTGATGCAACTCCGGTACTTCGATTTATTATTTGGTGCATACAGTCATAAGGAAATGACACCAATTACCAAAGTGGCATAAAATCCCCAGCAAGTACCGTAATAGATATCAAAGTTCGAAAAGCAGTAAAATTCATATATTTTGAGATGAGATAATAAACTTTACGGTCAATATTTTCAATCAAAATGTATTTAACTAGTAGCGTCGCCATAGAAAAATATTCTTTTAAATTTATATAATTAAAAAAGCATGAACTTTGATCACGCGTGACCCAATAGCGACGCTAGAAGTTAACATATTTATATACTTACAAAAACTGTTCCTCTGGCGGCTTCTTGGTTGTCATGTCGTTTTTCTTCTACTACAGTGAATGGTAGAACACTAGCAACTTGTGGATGATTCATCATTTGAGCACAACCAGCCTAAATTTTTTGTCATTTCAAGTTATAAAAACCTGGTTCAATTCGTTTTTAGCGCTTTGTCACCCAAAAACTATACTTGAAAACATTTTAAGGCTGTTTATAAAAAATCACGATTATATGTTTAACTATGATAGCGAATAAATGAACATTTATCGAAAATTTTTGAGAAAATTATCATTCTTAAAATAAACACTGAATAAAATTTTTAAAAATATTTTCCGAACATAATTTTATTCGTTAAAATATCATTTTAAACGATGAAAAACATTTATCACCGAAAATTGATAGAAAAAATGTTCACGTTATTGCCAACAAACCAAAAAACAACAGGGAATAGTCGCCGAGAAGTTTTTCTGCGATAATTTTTTCCCTTGGTGTTTCACACTTTTTGTTAATATCCCGGCCCTACTACTTAAAAACACACTACGTTTCCTAATAAGGGCCGGGATATTAACAAAAGTGCGAATAGGGGATCTAGCCTATATCGATCATGATGCCCGAGTAACTTAAATCTCTTTTTACCTATTCGTCTAAAAGGCAAATGAAAGATTTAAGTTACTTGGGCATCATGATGGATATAGTATAGACTAGACTGCATACTTTCGATGATATAGGGACTGTATTAAAGTTTTACGTTCAAAAAAGAAAACGCGTAGGCTTCATCATTTAAAAAGATTTAAACTTTTATAAGGAGTTTCATAATACTTTCAAATACAGTGATGTACAGTACTACACACGATGTATAGTGAACTAGGAAAATGAGTAGAACAAAGTTCTCCATCAAACAAAATCAAACAGAAATTAAGAAAGTAGATTTGAGAAATTCAATTTGGTTCAATGACGTCACTCGAGACCTACTCAAAGTATTTGTAATGAAAACTTAATAAACCCACGCAACTCGACAATATTGGCACTTTCGGCTATTTGCACTTAGAAAGGATTTGAAAATATGTGAAATTGCGTAGGTTTTTTGGTGATATTGACAAATTTGCCCACTGTGTCACTTTCAAATTCTGCAAGAAAAGCTAGTCTGACTTACTCTGATTCCAATAACTTGTCCAAAGTGAGCACGCTCTTCAATGGTGCAGTAAAGCTCTTCGCCTACGCATTCGACAGTATTTCGTTGACTGTGATATCCGTTAGCAGAAAAGTCCCATCTGAAAAAGTGGGTGGTGTCGACGGTAGTGGCGCAAAATCTTTTGTTGCCCATATGTCCACCTACAACTCCTGAGATAGCATGTCCAACCTTAATAAATATATTCAACCAGTTTAGTCAAAGTGTGCCCATTGGCACAGTTGGTCATTTAGCGCTTCGTATTTATCGAAAGAGAATTATAAGATCATTCCTATCTTTAAAGTTATAAGAAATTTGATGGTTTTATCAATAATTATTTTCGGAAAAAAGCGTCAGAGAAAATCACTTATTTAATTAAAATATTTAAAATTTTGGATGTTTTAAAAATAGTGTTTCCGTAGTTGTTCTGAAAAGCTGACTGTTAAAATTGACACTATGAATAATATTCTAGTGATAAAAGGTTGAAAAAAACTAGTTTTCGAGAAACAAATTCGATATGGTTTATTTAATTTTTTCTTTGACATTTTAAAGCATTTAAAAAAAAAGAAATTTTAAATTATAAATCTTTTATTTTTGCTTGAAAATTTTCACATCTCAAATTTATGCATTTTATGTTTTATACATTTCATTTTGGCCTATAAGATTGGTTGTCAATAATGTGGGGTTAAAGCGATTATAATTGAGACCAATTTTTTATAACATTATGCAGAAATACAAGAATATTGATTGTCTTTTCACCGTACATGTAGTCAGAAAAGCACTTCAAGTTTGTTTTAAAAATATTTTGCACATATTTTGCGATATTTTTCAATTTTCGAAAAAATTCAAATTCAATTTCTAGCTAAAAGATACAAAAATTAAAAAAAAATCTCGTTAAGCTCTCGACGAGGTTTTCGGTTGCAAATTCAGACCATTATTGTAGTCTTCACTGAAAAATCCTTATGTGTAGGCTTTTTTTTGCGCGGCCTTCAAACGAGCCTTTAAATACTGTTTTTCGGAGATTCTGGAGTCTCATCAGAAAAATTCGGTGAAATCTCTTGTTAAATGTCTACTGTGTAACAAAGTCTTTGTTTCAAAATATTGATTTAGTTTGAAGCTTGTTTCTGATAAGACAAACTCGAATATTGTCTTTCTTTCCATGATATATTGTCCCATATGATTCTGGATATCAAAATTTAAAAATTTTGATGGATCAGGATCGCAATTTTTAAATTTTCGAATCCATTAAAATTATTCAAAAGCAAAACACAAAATTTTTGCTTGGAGTTATCCTTTTACCAACGGAACTCCATCTTAAAAACGTTTAACATCTCTTTAGCGCGTGTTAGAATCCCACTAATGTTGTCTGAGTGATTTTCTTAGTGATTGCTTGAGTGATTACACACCGATCAAATTTAGCGGTTCCGATATCAAGCACCTTTGCCTCTAATCATACTCAAGACAATCACTAAAACAAAATTAGTGGGATTCGAACACGCGCTATAGAGAAAGTTATGGTCGTTTCAAATTCGACCATTTCGTGTAAAGTTAGCTGAACTTTGAGTTGTAAAAATTATTTTTTAAGCAGTTCTAGAGTGAAAATATTGCATTTATACAGTGTGTAACATTTTTGTTCCCTTTTTTCCAATTTGAATAAATCTAATTCCACCGTTTTGATTGGTTAAATCTAGAAAAGACGTTGGAATTTGCCAAAATTGATCGTTTTCATTGGCGGATAGCAATTTATCAAATTGGAAAAAAATGGAGCAAAAATGTTACATACTGTACATCGAAAGTTTTATACCTTACACTATCAACCCATGATGGTAATCCGTCAATCAAAAACCCTGTTTTTCACAAATTTCTTGAAGACCATCCCGTTATAATCTCTGATAATTACCTTTCCAGACGCATCACCTAGATTGTAGTCGTTCTGATAATTCCACGACTCGTACTGCGCTGCCGCAACGCCCAAAATTGCCGCAGAAAGTTTCATTATGCTAGAATATCCTAACACAACGTTCTACTTGACTCAAACCTGAGCACAGTGGGTCGCAAATATAGCAGTGGAAAACGTTTTACCGGTGCTGCTTTTTGATGCGTTTTGAGGGGGTTGTTATTGATGTTGTGAGATAACAAATCAACCAAAACGAACGTTAGAAGGGTAATTTATCTCAGCACAAGAACTTCGGTTCTAAGTTGTTGAATGAGAGTATTTACCCCTGGACAATTTCATGGAACTTTTCTTAATCGATATAATCAAATTGAAAATTATTTGCTGCTTTCTCAAAAGTTCTCATTTTTTCGAAAAGTTCAGATTTTTCTAAAGCTCATATTTTTCATTAAATTTCTCACAAGCTAGATATACAATTAAATACAAATTTTCAGTTAGTTATTTTGAAAGTCTCAACTTATTCATAAATATTTACAAAGTTTCTCTGGTAAGCGCAGACAGCATTTAATTTTTCGCAAGTGCATTTTAAAACTCTCATTTTTGAGTGTTGTTTACAGAAAACTCTTATAAGATCAACTTTCATTTTTCCCTGTATGATCAAGTTAAAGAGTTAAACTTGTGACAGAATACCGTATCTCGATAGAGACAAAATTGGTGTTTGCGCGCCTGCCTAATCATTGTCGAGCAACAAACCAAAACAGTTTCGTTGCTCGTTCTGTTTTCCCGTTTTAGAGAAATCATGTTATAAATTACCAAAAATATAATAATCTCTCTTTATTGTCATAAACGCATTTGTTCGAGTGTAACAAACTTTAAAAAAAAATATATTATATTCTGGAAAGTTATGTTTAATTCTAGAAAAAACGTTTGAAAAGCAATGTTAATTGAACCACGTGATACTACGTCATGATAGGCTCCAGAAAATGTATGTTAATCTCCATAACTGTGCAGTGCTTTGTTCTACGGAATACTTTTGTCTGATCGACTTTATCTATTGGGAATCAAAAAACATTTTTAAACAATTTCAAAATATTCATGAAAAAATCACGTTTTTGAGGGAAAAATTATTAGTTTTCTCGATTTAATAAAGTTATTTGATTATTTTGACAATATTAAGTCAAATATGGTATAACTGTATCACTCTGGCATGATTTTCACAAATTATTTATTTTTTAATCAAAACATATCAGTTTATCCATACTAATATCGAAATCGGATATTTTGAAATTTTACTCCAAAAAAATTTCTGCTCCAGATGTGCTTAGAAAGCTGATTGTTTTAGCAAATTGTACTCAAGACACTTTCCTAAATACTGGCTAATTTTAAATTATAATTCCAAATTTTGATCAAAAATTATTTTTTCGAAAGTAAAAGTTAAGCGAAAAATGGCCTTTCAATCAACTCGTGATAAAATTTGAACCAAGTATCCGAAAAAATTTTAGAAAATATTTTCAGATTCACATTGTTAAATTTTAGAATGTTTCGGAAGGAGAAGTTTCTGAGATTATTTTTTCCATCATTTTTGACTGATTTAAAGTGACTTTACCTTTTTAAAAGGGTATATGGATCAACCGCCCTCAGAGTACAAATCCTAACTATTTGAAAAATGCGAAATCTGAGCATATGATTGGTTGATCATTTCCTAATCTGACCAATAAAATCGGCTTATTCCTTATTCAACGGTTTTGATTGGATGCTAATATCTTGCGTTGTTTATCTTATTCAAATAGTTAGGATTTGTACTCTGAGGGCCGTTGATCCATATGCTTCGAAGGATTAAGCTGGGGGGTAAAGCTGTTGATAACAAATCTTCCAAAACATTGTCAGAACAGTAATCATCTGAGGACAAAAATGTCAATTTTAGAATGCTTAATAAGGGTACATTTAAAATACAACCTGTTTTTTTTAACTTGCTGCCTATCTAAGAATATAGTGTTCCCAAACAGTTCAAATCTTCTCGAAAAGTCAGCGTTTCCGAGTGCTTTAGATTTCAAAAAATTCTCCATAAGTTACGGTCCATAAGCTACTGTTTTAATCAAGTTTGATTCAAGTATAAACGATGCGTAAGTTAATATAGTTCTCAAAAGTAATAAAGCCTTGAAGGCTCTAAAAACTAAAATGTGAAAGGCCAAAATTAACATCCCAATTATAGAAAAATTTAACTTTTTTTAAAAAATATGATATCATCTGATAGGAACTTTTTCTCCAGTGCAACGACAGCTAATTTCATATCCGTTTGAGAAAAACTGCTTCATTAATTTTTGCATTAATTTTCCTATTTCCGTTTTCAGTTTTTTTTCATTTTACCTTCTACTCACAGATTCTATGTATACTTTTCATTCAAATTTAAAGTCTCAAAAATTTTTAATCCAAAATTGGCGATTTAACTTTTATTTTAAACAATTATTGAGACTTAAATAAAACGTTTTGGTCTTTTTTTGATTAGATGTAGGCCTTTTTTGTTTCGTTTTAGTATACAATTTTAGATATATAATTATTTTTGCATAGTTGATAAGTTCCATCACAAAATCAGTCTGCGCATGCCCAAAGCAATTTTATTACATAAAATAAATTATAATAATAATTTAAGGGAAAAAATGTTAAGGAATCAAGTTCGATCAGTGCATCATGGTAACTGAAAGATGGTTTTCGATGATCATTTTCAACCAATGAAGTTTAGTAGCCCTGAATTCTATTTCATCATTCAAAAATTTCGAGCTTTGTACTTTCAAAAAAACGAAACAATTAATTAACCGTACGTGTCGTTATTTAAGTATAATTAATGCTATATAAATTAATATAAGCGCTTAAAGTCGAGCTTTAAAAATAAGCTTTTGATCCTCCAGGAAAGTTTGCGTTTGAAGCCTCTTAACCTTTTCATATCGTTTAGGCTCCAAAACGGGTTCTTAGTTCATTTCACTGTTTTTTCAAGTTTGTAGTTGTAGTCCAATCTTCAAAAACAGATAAAATTCTGATTTATCAAGTTAGCCCTGGTTTTGTATGATAAAGCGAATGCAACAAACAAGGAATTTTTTCATTTATTTTTTCTTTAAAATAAAAGGGTTGTGACAAAACTCTGCAGCCAATTTGTTTGATCAGCTACATAATATTTATCGTTGAGAAATAAACAACTGAGCAAAAAAGCTTACCGGCAATTTTTACGTGGAATTTGAAAGTGAGCCAAGATTTTTTTTATAATCACATTCAATTCGTTGGACACGACATAATTAAGGGGGAACTGTTTGCTTTTCAGACGATAACTTTGGTTTCGAGGTAATATGTTGAGTAAACTACAAAAAGTACGACCAAAGGGTTTTCAATTTAGATATATTTGAACAAAAATCTAAAACTCGGACAAATATCGATAGTCACAGATTCTTTCCCTTCAGAACACACCTCCAAAATTAAACATATTTTTAGATAAAACGATTAAAATCGTAAAAGTTTGAGACGGTTATCTTTTTGGCTTATCAAGTTGATTTTCAGTCAAGTTGATTAATCCTTGTAAGTATATAAAAAAAGAGTTCCGCCACGGCACCAGAGCCTATATATAATATAAAAACTTTACTAAACTCGTTTTGGGTGTGAGGGGAATTTCAATGGTTTTGGGTGTGAGGGGGTTAAGACGTTGTTTCCAGAAATCGCAGGGCAGTTGGAGCTTCAATTTGTTTTGCTTCAGAAAGTTGAAAAGTTAAATTTTGCATCCGACATTTTAAATTTTATTATTTTCTTATTCTAGAAAACATAGTCTTAAGCACATATGACGTGATACAAGCTCACAGTTGCCGTCCTAAATTAAATTTCTTTCGAAATCGATGCGCAAGTATCTAGACTTTGTCTCAGTTTTGTCAGATTAGATCATTAATCAAAGGTTATTTTCAAATAAATCAGAAATTTGGATAAAAAAATCACAATTCATTTTAAAAATGAATATGTTTCCTAATAAAAGCAGATAATTACACTTGTGTGACCATTTTCAGGTTAATATGGTTATTGAGTAATACTTAAGATAATTTTGATTGCATGAATTAATTTTTATCATAAATAAATATTTTTCATGGAATACTTAAATTTGAAATTTCACTTCCAAATTTAAATTTCTGTCTCCAGATACCGATTTATTTTCAATTAAAGTGTTATGCATGCACAAAACACTTTTCTAAAAACTGACTAATCTCAAAATTGTATTCGATTTCTGGTTCAAAATTTTTTTTTGGAAGTAAAACATAAACGAGAAATTGTAAAAAATCAATCTCCTGTGAAATCGGAACCAATTTTCTTAGAAACAATAAATTATTTTATTAGAACCGCATTAAAATTCTTGAAAATATATTAAAGGAAAAAAATTAAGATGATTTTCAGGCGATTTTTGGATGGTTTAAAGTCACTAGAGCCTCTACATAGGTTTTATGTTCACAAGGGTTAATGTTCATAATCGCCTGGTCACCTAAACATATTGAAATAATAGTTTATAGATAATCTAAATATTCGTACAAAAAATAAAAATTAGTGTTTTTTCTCAATTCGAATTGGTCGGTGTCGTTTGCTTTTTCATAGTTCTTTTGCCAGCTTAAATCTGAGAAACTGTTGTAGAGGGTGGTCGTCGCTAAAACTTGAGGTTTATAACAAATCGTTCGATCAAATAATGTTTTCCTCTAATATAAACAAACATCTTGCACCTTAAGATACTAAAAGTTCAGAGATGGCTTGTCCAATAAAAAACAACTTAGTAAATATCATCAAATTATATCTCCTATTCACACTTTTGTGAATAACCCAGCCCTAGTAGGGCCGCCCTTCTATATTTAAAAATACACTACGTTTCCTAATCGAGGCCGGGATATTCACAAAAGTATGAATATGGGATATCGTCGATATCATATGATTCATATCGATATCGAAATCGATATAATTAAAATTTTTCTCCTAAGTGAGTTTCGGAAAAACTTGAATTTGGCAGCCAAATTTTGGCTTTAACATCTTCAAATAACGTTTTATTAGTCTTTTTTTTATGCAGCCCAATCAAATCTTTTATTAAAGGGTTCTAGTGTAGAAATTTTGAGATCTGACTGTGATATTCTATATTTTTATAGAAAAAATTAATCGAATTGATAAAATGCGTTTATTGAGTACAATTAAGCGACGACCACCCCTTGACAACGGCAGCATTTTTTAAGATGGCGATTGTATTGGAACAGATATCTGGCCTATACCTTTCGTATTTCAAGCTAATCGTCTGGCCTGCACTTATCCATAATCTTAATGTTATTGAGCCGTTTTGCGGAATAAGCTTTAGAGATCAATAAAATCCGTATGAAATTACATTTCTGAATTTTTGATGTCTCCTCGACCACATTTTGAGAAGATAACCTGACTTCTGGCCCTGCTGCTCGTTAAAAAATTGGAAACTTATGTTTGAAAATTTTGCTAGATCAACCATAATGATTGAACCATTATAAGTTTAGCGCTCCACCCTCTGGCTGAGGATATACGGGTTCGATCCCCCCCCCGTGTGCAGCAGTTTTTTAATGAGAATAGCACAAAAATCTGGTTGTACTGTATTTCAGAAGTAATTTTATTAATTATTATTAGATTAACAATAAATTAGAACATTTTGAGGAAGTATTTTTTTTATCGACTTTCCGTCTTGTTTTTAAACACAGAAACAGAAAATATTATGAGGAAGTTTCTCTTTGGGGAGTATTAAGGGGGTTGCATCGATCCGGCAGATTGGTACATTTTTTTAGAGCGATAATATAGCTGCGATATATCGAAGATTCTGCCTAGTGTCATTTTTATAATGAGCGTCATCAATTTGATATGAAAGAAAAAAATGTGAAAATAATTTTTTTTTTCTTAAGTTAAAGTGTTCATTCTTGCAAACGTTTAAATTTTTAATTTCTCAACATAACTTATTATCTGGATAAATATAAAAAAACACTTTTCACTGTACATCCATTTCCAACTAAACTCGACTACAGTTTTTTTAAATTGATATTAATAAACTTCAAACATTGACGGGTGTTATGCGCTAAAAAGTCCGGTTTTTATGTCGCGTATTAAAAAATTTTCCTTGATATGAAATAGACGGAAAGTCAATAAAAAAAATACTTAATTCTCCCTCAAAATGTTCTAACTTATTGTTAATCTAATGATAATTAAGAAAATAGCTTTTGAACAAATTACAACAAGATTTCTGTGCTTATTAAAAAACTACTGCATACGGAGGGAATCAAACACGGATATCCTGAGCCGGAGGGAGCAGCGATGACCATAGCGACACAAAGTACTACCAAATGACAAATTCTTTCCTTTCAAATTTATATTGCAAAGTTGGAAATGTACTGGAAACATATGATGGCTTCGTCGAAGAATGTGAAAAATCAAACTACAGGTTGATGGTGGGCTCATTTGATTTTATAAAGTTAGTTTGTATGATATTGTGAACACGGGAACACTGTTAATATATAATGTACTTAGCTGAAATACCTGAATTTAATTTAAAAAAAACACATAATGAAAATTATTGATCAATTTTT
>SCLH01000175.1:16741-27731 GCA_004367855.1 Oikopleura vanhoeffeni
ACATTCTTCGACGAAGCCATCATACATTTCTAGCACATTTCCAACTTTGCTATAAAAGTTCGGAAGGAGAGAACATGCTTGTGGTACTTTGTGCTGCAATGGTTAGCGCTCCGCACTTTGGCCGTACTCTTCAATTTAGAATTTCACAGAAATCTTATTGTACTGTATTTCTGATGTAATTTTATTAATTAGTATCAGATTAACAATAAATTAGAATAAGGGGGGGCGAATAAATCTCATTATATTAAAAAAGTTATAAAATTCATTATGTATTATTACATAAGTATCCATGTTCAAACCATTTTAATAATAAACAAAAAGTTATACAGATTTCTACACAAGAAATTTGAGAATGTATATCTAGAATTTTTTGTTTTACTAAAATAAAAATAGTTAAGGACATAAAAAAGCCAAAATAAGACATGCCAGTTTCAAAGAAGTTGGAAGAACGTAAGTTTTTCCTGCTTGTTCAATTTTGGTCTATGCATACGTATAAAAACGCTTCTGCATCCTCTCGATGTTGTTTCTAACGGAAGTTTTTCTGGATAATTTTGACCTGATCCTTCGTCATTTGAATTAAAAGTATCGAATCATAGTATTTTTTCTTTGCCCCTTTCAACACCGGTAGAACTAGAAATATAACAATTATATTAAATATTTAAATAAACCTAAAATCATTAAAGTATTATTGACCTTCAAACATATATAAAAATTTATTGATTCGAAAATCATACCTGTTTGATAAAGCATATTAAAGGGTTTGGTGGTTCCTAGATTTACATATTCTCGATGAAAAATAAACCAAACTAGGCTTCTCGGATACTATTTGGATAGTCCAATTTGTGTTACAAGACAACCTTATCAAAACGGAAAAGCTATCTCCTCCTAGGTTTTATTTTGAACTTATCGTAAATTTTAACACAAACTCTATAATTAGTAAGCCTGACTCAAGGTGGGCCGTGTTGTCAATAAGTGCAACATTTTTGCTAGAAAATCTCTTTACAAGGAAGGTAGATATTTCTTGTTTGGTCTACAGTAGTACATTATGGACGTTAAGGGTATCCCGGTTCCTACATTTTATGCAGTTATTATGTCATACAAATGCACCAAATCAATTGTTTATGTTTTGAACGCACAGAACAACCCAAATGACAACAAAAAATTTTTCGAAAATTTTGCGTTTTTTCGATTTTTTTTAAGTATTTAAAATACTGTATTTTTCTCAAAATTATGTTCAAAAATAACGTTTGTGTCCATTTGACCACTAAAACTTCAAAATATTGGGTTGACGTAACCCAACTTTTTCTTCAGTGTTTCCCCAGCTTTCTTTTGAGCCTACTTTCAAAAAAATCAAAGCACATTTTTTTTCGGAAATTTGTCCACGTGACCTTGAAAAATTCATATTTTGAGTTTGGGGTCGAAATTGCAAAAAAACGCCACTGTAAAGTTTCTATTTGTTTTGAACTAACTTTTCCAAAATTTTGAGCTAATTTGCAAATTTGACCTGGGAGGAAATAGATTTTTCGAGACGTAATGTCCAAAAAACGGTGGTTTTTTGCATGTTCTAGAATAAATATAGCACTTATCAACATAAACGCCACTGTAAAGTTTTGAATAGTAATTATACAGGCTGTATTAAAATTAAGGTTTTTTTCATAATAAAACCAGGGAGGAAATAGATTTTTCGTTTTGCCTTAAGTCTTCTTGTTTCGCTTATGTGTCACGGAGTGTAAGCATACAAAAAAGTTTTGGCACATTTATGACGCAAGCTGAAGGCTAGTTCTACAAATTGGCTTATCTGAATAATATCCTTGAAGCAGTGTTTGGCTAATATTTTATCGAGAATATGTCAAATTAGGGACCGGGATACCCTTAGTAGTACCAATGTACAAGACCATGAATTTTTCAAGGTGCTGTGATTTTGAAAGTAGACGCAAAAAAAGCCAGAGTAACACTAAAGATAAAGTTGGCTTACGTTAACCCGATATTTTCTAGTTTTAATGGTCAAATTGACACGAACATTATTTTTAAACATAATTTTGAAATACAGCGGAGTGCGGCGTATAGTTATACGCGTATAGATTCAACACAAAAACCTACGTAAGCCTCTGCAAAAACCTACGCATTTCAAAAATAAATTTATTCGTTCCTGGCGTGCGGCGTATATAGGCAAAAGATAGGGCTTTTTTTCAAACGTTCCTAGGCAAAAGATAGGCGTTTTAAACCAGATTTTCAGACCAAGATTCTCTAGTCGGCGCGACAATGAAAAAAACGCTTTTTTAAAAACATGTTCAGATTGACCAATAAAGTGTCGGTATTTCAAGGAGTTTAAAAACATGTTTTCAAGTCTCGCATACAATGTCGGCTAGCTTGAAAATGGGCTGATAGTTATTCAGATAGAAATATTTAGTTTTTCTGGTTTTCTGAGAGTGATTTACTGTGAGCATATTTTTCTTCATAATTTTCATGGTTTCCTTGACATTTTAACGATTTTCGGAAAAATCTTTTTCAAATTCATGTTTTTTTAAAATTAACTTTATTTCATTTTTTTCAATAAAATTAAATCTATACATCCTAGAAGACTTGTAACGAAAAATTAACTTTAAAATCACCAAAAATTCTTACTCTGACCATATTTTAACGCAATTTTAAACTCTAGATATTGTCCAAATTGACCAATCAGAGCACATTTTCCCAAAAGTACGCGTATAGTTAGAAAGTACGTGTGAAGTAAGAATTACGCGTATACAGCGGGGTGCGGCGCGGCGTATAGTTAGAAAATTTGTCGCCAAAAAACCCTAACTATACGCGTAATTCTAACTATACGCGTACTTTCTAACTATACGCGTACTTTTGGGAAAATGTGCTCTGATTGCTCAATTTCGGCAATATCTCTAGTTTAAAATTGCGTTAAAATATGGTCAAAGTAAGAATTTTTGGTGATTTCAAAGTTAATTTTTCGTTCCAAGTCTTCTAGGATGTATAAATTTTATTTTATTGAAAGAAAAGAAATGAAGTTAATTTTAAATAAACATGAATTCGAAAAAAGATTTATCCGAAAATCGTTAAAATGTCAGAAAACCAGAAAAACTAAATATTTTTATCTGAATAACTATTGGCCTATTTTCAAGCTAGCCGACATTGTCTGCGAGACTTGAAAACATATTTTTAAACTCCTTAAAATACCGACACTTCATTGGTCAATCTGAACATGTTTTTAAAAAAGTGTATTTTACATTGTCGCGCCGACTGGAGAATCTTGGTCTGAAAATCTGGTTTAAAACGCCTATCTTTTGCCTAGGAACGTTTGAAAAAAAGCCCTATCTTTTGCCTATAACTATACGCCGCACGCCAGGAACGAATAAATTTATTTTCAAAATGCGTAGGTTTTTGTGGAGGCTTACGTAGGTTTTTGCGTGGAATCTAACTATACGCGTATAACTATACGTCGCACCCTGCTGTAACCGTAAATCAGCCCAGCAAATGGCGATTTTAAGCAACTTTAAAGTTTGATGATTTTTTTGTTTTTTATGTCAGAAACCGATGAAAACTTACAGGCAAGCGTACATTTGTCATGTCATTTCTTTTAGATGATAAAACGATGCCATAATATGCTGCGTTTAAGAGCAATGGGCATTAAGAGGCATAATTTAGGCCATCTTTATGTTTTCAAAATATTTTTCAAAAAATAACTAAAATCGCCATTCGTCATTTTGTGTCAGTCTGAAAAACTGTTTTATACCCCTTAGTTGAAATTAAATAAATCTTATCGAAAATTGTTTTTGTCAAATATGATTCGCTCCTAATTTGAAGATTATTTATTAAAATTTATATTTCATTTATTAAAAAAACCTTGGTCACCCTACTTGAGAACCAATCTTACCCTCCTTGAGAAACATTTGCTCATTTAAGTAACCAAATTCAACCATCCGGTGGTTAAAAAGTGAAACCCTTGCAGTTTTTTATTAGTACTTTGTACAACCACAAGCCGATTTGTTCCATTTTAATTTTGAGGATGAGTATTGTATAATAAGCGACGGATTTCTTTCAATTTTTCTTTTCCAACTGATTATTTTTCGTCAAATTTTTGTCGAAAAATTCAACGATCAAATTTGTGTGCCAATTTTTGAATAAAAGTTTGCTCCAGAATTTTTATCGTTTTTTTTTGTGTTTAATAGCATTTATTTTATGACTTTTTGCAGCAAGAAAGAAAGGGACCTGATGTTTTTACCCCAAAAATTGAGGTAATTAGCATTTAAGGTTATTTATTCCACAGCTGGTCCCTATTTTACTTTTCAAGGCTGTAGAGCACTAGCGAATAGGTGATCACCATTCTATTAGTTCATCCACTAAAGGCTAGCTAAAGGCTAGCATAGCCTATGCCTAATGATAAGGTTTCGTTTCCGTCAAAAAAGGAGTAGAACAATTTGTGTAGGTTTGTTCAATATTTTCATGAAACCAGGAATTAAATTTTTTTCATTGTTATTAAACGATTGCAATTGCGACTTTTTCATTTTTTATATTTTTGGTCAAAATATTGTTAAGAAAAAAATGATCGAATATATTTCGAACCCTTATTTCTGCTACCAGAAGTTTTCGGAGAAGGTTCTTTCATGGCATCAATGAGTCTGTTTAAAACTGTCGAATACGAAGAAGCATACATGTCAAATCCAAGACTCAACACTGGAGATTCTCTTTACATCGGTATTTCAAATTTTTATTTGTTCTAGAATTTAATACAAAATAAATCATTTTTCAATGTAAATTCGGGCAAGTAGATGAATAGCACCATAAATTTTGTTACAAAATAATGATTTTGTCATGATTTTCAAAATTAGTTTGAGTGTCAAGTAAGGACCTTACTATGAGGTGTCAAATCAGAAAAAAATCGAGCAATTTTTTTTGATCAATTTTGAAATTTTCTTCAAAAATGGTAGTTAAAATTTTCACTGTGGAGAGACAAATTCTAATTTCACTTAACTCCCCCCACGTGTGCACTTAATTAAGGTACAGGGGATGGAAAATGAGCTAATGATGCATTTCTTTACAAGGTTGTACCTGCGCTTTAATTGTAAAGATCGCAAAATGTCATATTAAAAGTTTTGTGCTTATAATCAAACAAAAAAATATTTTCAGATTTCGCCACTAAATGACCTAGATCTTGAATCAATTGAATCTTGATTCTTTATATGTCTTCAAACGAACTAAATTATTATTTATTTCTGTGGTTTAAACTACAACGGGGCAAATGTGGTTAATAACTTTTTCGAAGTTTGCGTCTCATACTTTGAAATGAACTTTATCTAAAATCCACCGCCTTATTTCATGATCAATTTTCCGCCTGTTCTCGAGGTGAAATTCTCAATAAATTAAATTACTTGCAAAAACTAAGTCTCAAACTCAAGGTGTCCAGCTTTTGGGCCAGCTCTCAGGAGACATTTACCTCAGAATTAAAAACTCAATTGTGTGGGATTTTTGAGACATTCCAAATTTGTTCTAGTGTAAAATAGGACGTTAAATCTAAAAACAGTGATCTGAGTTAATTTCTTTAAGAAATGTAAGAAACATGTTATTGTTGAATACAGAATCTGTATTACAGATTCAAATTGTATTTAACCCTCACGATGAGGGCCTCACTTGCGGTTTTATAACCTACCTGCGCTTCAGTGTTTTGAAAGACAATTAGAGAAATTATTTATTTTTCTCTAGCGTCTCGAAAAAAGGGACAATTAGCTTCAAATACGGTTTTGTTGAATTCGAGTATATCCTTCATCCAACCTCAGTGGATCTTGAAAATGAGGGTCAAAATGAATTTTTACTGATTGCCTTAGTGATTACGCACCAAAAAACTTTGGCGCTCCCAATATCAAGCAGCCTTGCCTATTATCATACTCAAGACAATAACTAAGACAACATTAGTAGGATTCGAGCACGCGCTATAGAGATAACCCTCATTTTCAAGATCCACTTAGGTTGGAAAAGTTGGATTTCAAATTGGAGGCCTTCAGTTTCGCGTTTGCGTTAGAACTCATTTTGATGCTTTCATTGGTCAAACGCGAACGTGAAACTAAAGGCCTAGAGAT
The DNA here is from genome assembly GCA_004367855.1 of Oikopleura vanhoeffeni. Classification (NCBI taxonomy): domain Eukaryota; kingdom Metazoa; phylum Chordata; class Appendicularia; order Copelata; family Oikopleuridae; genus Oikopleura; species Oikopleura vanhoeffeni. The sequence continues at coordinate 22,825 of SCLH01000175.1, forward strand.
CTTTGATACGATCTTTGTTTTCAGGTGTTTGAGACTCGAAAACGAATTTTAAATCTTATTTTTGAGCACTTAAAATAAATTGGCTTGATTTTTGACTGAGGGTGAATAATTTGTAATTAATTTTTCCCCACATATACTTTTCCTAACCAACGTGAATCTTGAAAATGATGATATTTATAGCGCGTGTTCGAATCCAACTATTATGTTCTCAGTGATTGTTATGGGTATAAAAATCAGTAAGGGTGCTTGATACTGGCAGCGCCAAAGTTGATTGATGTGTGATATCAGCCGATCAACCCCCGGCAAATAAGGCGGCTTCGGATTTGACAATAACGGGATTCGACCACGCGCTACAGAGGTCACCATCATTTTCAATATTCACTTTCGTTGAGAAAAGGATATTGATATGAATTAAATCTGAAATTCAACATAAACTAAGTAGCTTGCAAAAACTAAGTATGAAACTTTAGGTGTACAGCTTTTGGGTCAGCTCTCCGAAGACATCTACCTCCGAATGGAGCGATGCTGGGCCACCCCTACTTCAAATTCCGAGGACGAGACTCCATTTGATCTCATTCAAGACGGTTGCTCGAACTCATTTGCAAAAGCTCAGGGACTAGACGTATCCGTCAATGGAGACCAAACTTATGGACGTTTTGAAGTACCAGTTTTTAAATTTGTTTCTTACTCTGCTGTCTGGCTTCATTGTGATCTCCAAATTTGTATTGCTGAACCTTGTCAACCACAGTGCTCGAGACGACGAAGAAGAGATGCTTTTGGAGGTTATGGTCCAAATGATTGGGATGACAGGATTGTTTTGACAAATTTAGCAAAAACACGGTCATTTTTTCAATTTGTATTTTCAAAAGCCGAATTATATAGAAAATCAGGCAAAAAGTGGCATAAAAGCCCCAACAAGTAACGTTATAGAAATAGGTAAATCAATAAGATATTTCAAATTCATAATTGATAAAATTATTTAATATATTTTTCTATCATTGGTGAAAACAACAAGGCACAAAATGTAAAGTTACGCTTTGATTTTTTTGAAGAGGCCATTTCATAGGCGCGCCGCGCGAGAGCCGCAGAGTTGCAAGTATGTGACTTGTTATTTCTAAGCAGGAGGTGTATAAAACTTTACATAGTTTTCTTTTGAATAAAAACCTTATATTTTGTGGGCTTTTTGACACATTTGGACATATGCAATAGTATTTTGGATAACAATTTTTCAAATTTTTTATGCATAAAATAATACATTTTTTGACGATTTCAACGATATTAAAGTTAAAGCATTATTGGGAAACGTATTTGCTAACTAAAGGGGTTAACCCTTTTTTCTGTCTGAATAAAAATGCACCAAATCGATCGTGTTATAAAAGCAGAAAAAATTGTCGTCAGATGATCGTACCACATTTCTGAAAATTTCGAATTAATTTTGATAGTGTCGTCCAGATAGTATCAAATTCGAGGCCAAAAACTGACTTGATTTATTTTGCATCATACATTTTGAAATATAAATTCTTGGCTTGAAATAAGCCTCGTGGGTTTCCCACCAAATTTTTATGTAATAATAAAAATTCGTATACAGGTCAAAAAATGGTAAAAGCAAAAATAATAAAAGAAATGAACTTTAGACATTCTTATAGAACTTTGGGCCATAAATCGGAAGTTTACGGAAAATATATAATTTTTGATTAGAATAGCAGATCTTTCGGCGGGTCTGGAATTTATCAGTAAATCAAATTCTTCAGCTGTTTATTAGCTCACACCGAGGCGTATCAAATCGTTTCTGAAAATTAAATCAAAGTTGCTCATTTTTGGTTATAAACAAAATTAAATCATTCTAAATATTTTAAGTCTAGAAGCGCTGGGTTAATTTATTAATATTCAGAATAATTTTCGTCTTACCTGGTACATATGTCATTGTTATCATCTCGCTAGGAGATCGAATTAAACAGTTTGAATTCACCTATTTAATCAGACAAAATAAGAATTCCTGACGCACTAAGCTTCAATTTCAAGATCGTTTTTTGCATAATAATTAAATAATAATATTTGATTTCAGTTTTTTTTTCAATGCAATACTCTTATTTTACCACGTGAATTGCAAGTGGCGTCGAGACATGAAGTGATTCGAAATCATTATATTTTCAAAAGGTTTGAATTCTAGCCTCAAATCATCTCTAGTCTCGACAAATCACTTTTTGTCCCGACAAATCCCTTTTTGTCACGATTTTACTTGCATCTCGCGCTGTCAATAATTTTTTCATCATATTAATGCTAACAGGTGAAACAATCCGTTTGGAGCCATTTAATTTCTCTCGGACCAATTGCACGAGGAGATAGCATCCCAGAAATTGTCATCGAAGAAATCGAGATGGATTATGAAAATTTCAACGACGAAGAAATTCCACTTTTCACCCCATTCCACGTCGCCGTCCTCTCAGCTCTCATAGCCGTCAGTGCACTATGTGTAACTTTGGCCTGTTTTCTATGTAAGAAACCGACCAAACAGTAGACTTAAAAATCACGAAAAATAATTTTTGGCCCGAAAAATTCCTTCAAAGAATAACTTAAAAAATATATTATTTTCAATTAACTAATTCGAAAGGCGCGCACTTTTTCATCAAATTTGCCCACCAGTGGCGTCTTCCTAACAAACAAAACTATTGATGCCTTACTAATTGTAAATACTTCTTGTTCCTTAACTTTTAATCGCCTACGCATGCAAGGTGACAATTTAATCCCAGTCTAGCAGAAAACATCTGCACGGCGTAGTTGAATTCAAATATTACACAACATTGCGCTTATCGGATTCAGTACAATTCGAACCGATCGCTGGCAAAGCTGACTTATAATAATTTACAAAGTTAGATCATTTTTTAAAAATATTGAAAAATATAGTTTTATTTTAAAATTGATAATTTTAGCGTTGAAATTAGCAATAAAGTTCCCCTAAATATTTATAAGTTGACAAAGTGTAAATTTTATTACTCTTCCTTCCCCGTTTCTTTGTAGTTTGCGATTAGTAAAATTTTTGAAATATTTGGTCTTCGGGTAAAAATGGAGAATTTCCACCAATCTCAGCAAAAGAACAAATGCGGTTTTCATTGAAAGAAAGAAAATCAGAAAATTCGAAAAACGAAAATTCCTCTGTATCATCCAAAACACTTTTCTCCATCTGCATGATATAATTTCAGATAAAGCACACAAATGAACATATTTTCTAATAAAGTCTATTGAGGTCTCGGCCTTTTTGTATAAAGTTGAAATATTTGAATATTTTTTTGCAGGCAAAATTGTAAAAAAACCCTTCGCTTTCGCGTCAGCTTATTTTATTTTTGATACCACTATTTTAACTCTCATGAGAACCCGCGGACTAAAAAGTCACTTTTCGCAACTTTAAATTGTTTTTTTTAATCTCGAAACCAAAAAAAATCGACTTGAAACGAGCAGATTTTTTCTACAAGATCGGTCAAAAACATCAATGCTCATTTTTGACTTTCAAAATTTCTAATTTCAAATTGTTTTTTAAGGAGGTGCCATATCTATTACGGGGCCCTGCGGTCACTTTTTGACACTTTTTCAGCCAAAATTTTTATATATTTCGGCTTTTGAAAACGACTCATCCGATTAAGTTTTTTGACAGCTCAAACTGAGCACAAATATCTAGTAAATAATACAATAATAGCAAAAAGGTCAGAATCGGACCATGTTTAGATTTTTTCAAAGACTACTGAAATAGTTTTATTGTGAGTTTTAGTTAAAAAAATAGGAAACAATGGCCTAATTCGGACTATTGTGTTTCAATTTAGTTTTCTTCAAAGATTTGTGCTCAGTTTGAGCTATCCAAGAACTCAATCGGTTGAGTCGTTTTCAAACGCCGAATTAAATAAAAAAAATTTGGTAAAAAAATGGCAAAAAGTGACCGCAGGGCCCCGTAATTGATATATCCGGCAGATTGACGTCAATATAACCTACGAAAGTAATTAGGTAGTTTATTCTTTATGCTTATTATCGTCAGCTCAACCAGAATAAATGTGTTCCAGCTCATTCAAATATTTTTATCTATTTAAGGAAAGATTTGAGTGAGATTTTTCATTTTGGAATTCGTAAAAATTTCATTCAAATCAAAATATCAAGAAAATTTTTTCGCATTTTTTATTGAAATTTTTGGGTAAAAAAAATAGCTTCTTTAACTATATGCCTACATATGTCCTGACCGCCATTTGAAAAACCATACAATCTGTCTTTTTTTATCTTTTGTCGATTTTTTAGAAATATCATAAAAATTTTCCGCAAATCAAGTCCAAAATTTTGAATTATTAGTTTTTTTGAATTTTCCATAAAAATTCAGGCAGAATCACTTGTGAAATTTCTAGGTATCTATTTGGTTTCCGTATGTCAACCGATGGAAGGGTCAAGCAAATATTGATGAAATTTACAATACTTGGTTGCACAACTGGTTAGTGCCATTTGGAACTCCATTTTCTTCAATTTTATTCTTGTAAAAGATTTGCAATATAATGTCGTGTGTAAAAGGCGTCATTTTTTGATAGTCAAGACATTTTTAAATATCAAAACGCAATTGCAAGTCAATTTTTATTTTCGAAAAAAGGGGTTTTCTCTATTTTTTGCTATTTTTTCATGGAAAAAAAACTTTGATATTGAGAAAAATTTTTGATGTGCAGAATGATTCACCAACTTTTCAGCGCATTGGCGGATTTCAAATTCAATCTGCTCGAAAAAAAAATGATTACTCCGATTTTCAAGTTTTTGGTATCAAAATAACCGGGCACACGGGACTAGAAGAAAAATCGAAAAAAAATTGATAAATTCGTTACAAGGACAAAGTTATAGGCCAACAGGTTGTTTGACCTTTGCAAAATCAGGGTTTCACGGTTTTT
>SCLH01000175.1:28327-45729 GCA_004367855.1 Oikopleura vanhoeffeni
TCAAATGAAACACGAGCGGAAAAAAATCTGCTTGACCCTACGCAGCTATAAGTATGCTTAAAATGAGCGCAAAGCTCTCAAACCGTAGTGTGAGTATTTTCAAACCATCAGCTGCCTCCAAACAGCTACAGAGAACAATTGTCCTTATATGGTGATTAAGAGATACATGTGTCATAAGGACTCAAAATTTTGCCAAAAAAATTGTATTCAGATTTTGAATACGTTTTCAAAAAAATGGTTATTTTTGTCATGCTTTGACTTTCAAACTGCTAATTTACTGTTTTTCGTCAATTGTCTCTGAAAATGGTAGATAAAAGTNTTTTTTCCGATTTTTCTTCTAGTCCCGTGTGCCCGGTCATTTTGATACCAAAAACTTGAAAATCGTAGTCATCATTTTTTTTTCGAGCAGATTGAATTTGAAATCCACCATTACACCCGATAATGGCTAAAGTTTATAACAGCAGGGTCCGGCGGATAGATGAAGGCGGATATGTGAAACCCACGCAAAAACCTGAGTAAGCTTCCGCAATCGCCCACGCATCTAAAAATAAAACCTTTTCTCCCTGCGACAGGGACCCTGCCGTCCGGCGGATAGGTGAAAGGCAAAAGATAGGGCTTTTTTCAAAACTTCTCGGGCAAAAAGATAGGCGTTTTCGAAAAACCAAAAGATAGGCATATTTGAAAATTTTTATAAATAAAATAACTATTTTATCAATTTGTAGTTTTAGCGTTTTATTTTGAAAATCTAGTACAGTTGATTTGTCTTAAAAATCTGCACACAATTTTTGTTCAATAAATTTCCCATCAATTATTTCAAAGGCCATTTTTTACGATAACTATTTATTTCTTTTGTTGGAAAATCAAAGTTTTTATCAGTTTTTATGATTCTCAGAGTCGAGTCTGTAATACTTCACCTACGGCCCAAGTAGCCTTAGGATTTTTTTGGCGTATTTTCAGCACTTTTAATTTATCTATGAGCGATAAGTGATAGTCTTTTTGAGTGGTAGCTTTATTTTTCTTACAAAACACATGGGAATTCATTTTTAATAAAAATTTTATTTATTATATTTGGTTGAATAAATTAAATAAATGCATTCTAGAAGCTCAATTCGAATTACTGCATGACTCACGCAGCGTGAGTTAATTATCCAAAAAAGTAGTTTATGAGGTTTTCAAAACGGTCACTTATGCATTTGTTAAGCAAAAATTAAGCGAAAATCAGCCTAAACTCTTACTCTGACTACCCTTTAATTAAATCTTATAATCTAGGCCTTATGATTATTGACCGATCAGAGCGTATCTTCTCAGACGTCCGGCGGATAGGTGAAGGTTTTGAGCGAAAAAACTTTCACCTATCCGCCGGACCCTGCTGTAATATTGTCTTAATAAACATTCTAAAGTTGGGTTTAGTTGAAAATGACGTTGCAATGAAAAGTGTTATTTTATATTTTCACAGATACTTAGATATGTTAAGAAAATAAAAATATAAATGTTTGCAAGAATGAACACTTTTATTGAAATTAAAAAATAAAATTTTTAAAGTTTTATTTCATATATCCATTTACGAGGAAGATATCAAAAATCTTAAGATAAACTCCACAGCACTTCTAGTACAAAAGATATGGACCGCCTTTACAATTTGTAGGAAGCGTTTCAACCCTTGTGAGCACAGAGCCACAAAAGAGGCTCAAGCATACCAAGCACTTCCACCATTCGATTTTGGGCTGCAAACCTCAAATCATTCGAAAAAGGCAAAAAACGGAATCGTAGAATCTTTTCTTTTGAACACATTATAAAGAAGTTTGATTCGGTTTCCAAAAAATAATTGAATTTTTTTTCGAATGTTCGGTTCCAGTATTACGGGGATTGATTTATTAGGATTTTCCGCGTATGTTATAACTTCAAGTATACCATGAAAAAATGTAATTATTATTAAAGTAAATTGAAGCAATCTATAATTGTCCATAGTTGTACTTCATTACCATATTTACTTGAAAAAAAGGGTAATAATCTGCTTTTATAGGGAAAAATAAACATTTTTCATCAAAAATTTTAATTTTTTTATCGAAATTTTTGACTTATTTATAAATTACTTTTGATTTATGAGATATAAATCGAATTGGACAATAGTGTGACGTAGACTAGATACTTGTGCATCGTTAAAGGTTGTAAGTTTATGTCTGGAACCGTTTAAAGATGTTTTAAATCATTTTCAAATCAGAATAAAGAGTTCGAGAAAATATTCTCGCAGTTCAAAAAAAGTAACTTCGCGCTCAAAATAATAAGTAATAGTAGGCCTCGAAATTGGGTTATTAAAAGCCTACTATTCTTTTTGTTCATAAGGATCATTAAGACGAGAGATACATGTACAAATCAAGTTTGATTTTCTATATTGTAACTGTTTATTAAGCGTAAGTTGTAATTAAGTTATCATTAAACCCTCAACCGCAGTTTGTTCATACCAGTTTTGTAAATTGGTAGAAAGTGCTGTAAAGTACCCGTATAAGTGTTTCCGACGTTGGGTAAGGTTCGAAGCCGTACCGTGTTCCATTGTTAAAACATTTAGGTATTTTCACACCAATTTATGTGCTCAAACACATGTCAACTTTCACATCTGTTATGTTCCTGTATTCTATTTTATAATAGTCTACATGGGTGACCAATACAAGTTTCTAAACATACACAAGTAAATAAATACACTGTATTTGAGGTGACAAGAAGGGGTTTAATAGGTTTAAGACTTGGCAGAATAACTTTTTCTAAGATTGTTTTAAAGCATATTTTTACGCGGTAGTTTTTTGTGTATTTTTCCAAAACTTATATGATTTTAGTAGGAATTTGACTACATTTATAACTAGTATAGGGGAGGCTAAGATGAAAAATGCGAGATCTGGGTTATTTTCGTGTGCCTACGTAATGCTTTATTAGGATTAGGGCCGAAATTCAGATTTCGGATTTCACTAATTTTATTTTTGATAAGATTTTTTGGGTATTGGTTCATGATAAAAATATCCTGGAGATTTTCTACAGCTAAATTAAGGGTGTCCACATTAGTAGTACAATTATGGGCTTTATAAATTTCACCAATTAGAAATGACCTCTTATACTGCAGCGGTGCAACAGCTTGCCGATAGTTCATAATACACGTAGTAACATTACTAGTTTTACGGTGTTGCTCGAGCCCAAGTGTACCATTTTTTCGATAATTTTAGTATCAAGGTACACAAGTTTGTTATCTTGCATTTAAACAACCGTAAATTAAAAAAAAAGAATCAAAAGAGTTCATTTTTTCTAAAATGCTATTTTCGATCGTTTTCTTACTATGAGCAGACAATCATCAACCTACCGAGTTTTAAAAAGTACGGTTTTGAGGTCTAAATAATCCTTAATTATAGTTGGTTTCTATAGACAAAATGAAGGTTTAGCCATGAGATCCAAGCTCAGTCCAGCCCTGAGTAATATTTTTCTTCACATGCTAGAATCAACTTTAATTAAGGATTATCAAGACCTCAAAACCATACTTTTTTATACTCGGTATGTTGATGATTGTCTGCTCATAGTAAGTAAACGATCGAAAATAGCATTTTAGAAAAAATGAATTCTTTTGATTCTTTTTTTAAATTTACGGTTGTTTTTTCTAGTGAAACTTAATTAATACTGCACGATGACAGTAAAAACAAGCTAGTTTATTGCTCATAGAGACTTGATGAGGGCCAACAATTTTGTGTACAGGTTGCGAACTGTGTTTTGAACTTAAGAAATTTAAACAGAGGGAAATTTCAGTTTTCATAAAGATAACTGAAATTATCGAAAAAAATGGTACACTTGAGCTCGAGCAACACCGTGAAATTTATAAAGCCCATAATTGCACTTCTAATGTGGACACCCTAAATTTAACTTGAGAAAATCTCCAGGAGATTTTTATCATGAACCAATACCCAAAAAATCTTATCAAAAATAAAATTAGTGAAATCCGAGATCGGAATTTTGGCCCAAATATTAATAAAGCATTACGTCTGGCACACGAAAATAACCCAGATCTCACAGTTTTTTATCTAAGCCTCTCCTTTAATAGTTATAAATGTAGTCAAATTGCTACGAAAATCATATAAATTTCGGAAAAATACACAAAAAACTACCGCGTAAAAATATGCTTTGAAACAATAACTTTAGAAAAAGTTATTCTGCCACGTCTTAAACTTATTAAACCCCTAATTTTCACCCCAATTACAGTGTATTTATTCACCTGTGTATGTTTAGAAACTTGTATTGGTCACCCATGTAGACTATTAAAAAAAATAATACCGGAACATAACAGATGTGAAAGTTAACATGTGTTTGAGCACATTTATTGGTGTGAAAATACCTAAATGTTTTAACAATACGGCTCCGAGCCCAACGTCGAAAACACTTAGACGGGTACTTTACAGCACTTTCTACCAATTTACCAAACTGGTATGAACGAACTGCATTTGGGGTTTAATGATAACTTCATGACAACCCACGCTTAATAAAGAGTTAAAATATAGAAAATCAAACTTGATCTGTACATGTATCTCTCGTCTAAATGACTCTAATGAACAAATAAAATAGTAGGCTTTTAATAACCCAATTTCGAGGCCTCCTATCACTAATTATTTTGAGCGCAAAGTTACTTTTTGTTAAACTGCGAGAATATTTTATCAAATTCTTTATTCTGATTTGAAAATGATTTTATACATCGAAAGCTTATCAAGATTTTAGTTTTTCATTGCATTAAAAAAAAGTCATATAACATGTGTCGAACAACAACAAAAAAATTTGAATCTTTTATCAATAAAGTTTTATAGTTATCGAAAAAAAAATCGAATTTTCCATTATTATTTTTGTACACACGATAAAAATACAACAGGATTTAAGAATACCCCAATGAAATCAGTTCCAATTTGGGCGATCATATTCCCGCTTTTCGAGCATTTAAATAGTCACCATCTTTCGGTCGAGGGCGATCGATATAAACTTGGGTAAATTAAGTGTGTTTTTCACAGTGATATGAGAATCTGTAACATTTTGATTTATGCAATTTCCTCACAATTATTTTCGATGAGTTTGATCAGAGTTATTTCTTCGATCATGAGAATCGATAATTTTTTTAAGCTTGATCTTGCCAATTTGAAATAAATAAAACTTCCTTGGACAGTCCAAGTTGGATTGCTAATATTTTGACCAATCTAGAAAATTTTTATTTCTAACTGGCGTTTAAATTGTCTCATGGCGGCATAATGATTACACTGTTAATAAACTGGGGTTACTAAACTGTTTCCCATTAAAATAATCCGTGGCCCACAATAGAATTAGCAAATAATGTCCTGTCCCGAAATTAAACATTTTAATTCCATACAGGATATGGGCCATATCATATGGCTTGATTAAAAATATTTCATGACGGTTTATTATGAAACACGACTATTTTGATTAAATTGTAATTAAAATAATTATTTAGACTGGAAATTCATAGAAATACAAACGATTTAAGGTACTACCGACGTAATCATCAATTTTTTTTAAAGTATTTTTTTCAAAATGAACTCATAATAACGTTTGCTTTAATTTAACAACTAAAACGTTAAAATATCATCTTGACGTAAGCCAACTTTCTAACCAGTGTTTTGGTGGCTTTCTTTCGAGCCTTCTTTCAAAAAAATCAAAACAATTTTCACGTGACCTTCAAAAATTAATATCTTGAGTTTGCGGTCGAAATTTGAAAAAAACGCTTTAAGAGGAGTTTTTATTTGTTTTGTGCTAGTGTTTGCTGGAATTCGAGTTGAGTCCAAAATAAAACTTAGGAGGAGATATATATTTGATGAGCAAAATCCTAAAAATCGCAAAACATCGGTAGTTTTCTGCGATTTATAAAAAAACTAAAGTCATTTTTGAAAAAACGCTACAAGAGGACCTGATTTAGATATGACACGGGGTTTGTTAAGATTTGATTTTACAATAAACCATGGGAGGGGATAGATTTTGAAATTTGGTTGAGGGACACCTTGTACTGGTAACGTATATCTGAGTGTATCGGAACAAAGTCATTGACTAATGCTTTTGACAAGATTAAGGGAGTGGGTGTCGCTGATTTGGGCCTCTTCCAAGGTCGACTAATATACTTGACAATAAAATAATAATAGATTTTTCCCTTAATGTTTGAACAGTAAATTACTGTATTATACAGTAATTATTATAATCTACAGTATTATATATGATATGACCAACACTATATTTTATTAAACAAATTTACATATCCTTTTCCCCAACGGAACTTCATCTTAAAAACGGTTTACTATATCTTTAGGCGCGTGTTACGATCCACTAAATGTTGTTCTTACTGATTGTCTTGAAAGTATGATCAAAAACAAAGCTGATATTGAGACCGCTTAATTTGATCAGTGTGTTTATCAACTCAAGCAATCACTAAGACATCACTTACACAATCATCAAATGGGATTTTCGAACACGCGCCTTATAATAAGATAGTAAACGTTTTGAAATGGAATTCCGCTGGGAAAGATATTCGATAAACATTAATGTCAAAGAATATTAGTTATCAAAAAAATGATTGAAATTTCTTAATTATTCCTTTTAATGGCTGTCGCAATCAATTTTTCTGAAGACGCAGTGATACAATTAGTTGTAAAATTAAATTTGATGTTACGCAAGATATATTTTGTGATTGAATTCCTTTATCTTTTTGACAATTTAACTTGTAGACTCGATTTTCTGACGAACGTTCGCCATACACTGATTTAATTGCATTTACGCAACGCTTAATATTAATTACAAATCAGTTATAAAATTATCGATTAACTTTGAAACAAAGTGATTTGGTTAGTTTTTTTTGAAAATTTTTACTGTATTACAGTTACTTATTTTTTTGCAAAAAATTTTGATCACAAAATTAAACTTACGAAGCAAAAACAACGTCAAAATAAGGCCTACTCTAGCAAGCGATGGTCCTGCGTTCGATCTAAGAGCCACATATAATGGTTATACTGTATTTACTAGTTATTTCTGTATTTCAGAATCGTCAAAAAAACACAAAATTAAACCTCTCATTGTTGATTAAAACAAAATTCCTTAGACTTTTTTCCATCACACCAATAGCCGAAAAATGATCACGTGTACCGAAATATTCAAGAAATAAGGTCGGCAAAAATAAGTACTGGTTATTCAAAAATTGCTTAACATTACACACCACGAATTCGTACCAATATTGTAGCAAAAGTGCATTTTTTTAATCCAAGAATTCGATTAGAATTTAACCGCTTAAGTTTTGTTTATGAGATTCACTAATGATTAACACCAAAATAGTCTGAAAATTTTCAAATATCGACTTTAAAAAACTAGATTGCACGCTCCGTTTTGACTGAGAGCGGACGAAAGACAAATAAAATATAATTTTGAGCTCTCCTCTTAAAGTTGAGCTCCGCTTCATACAAATAGCTGTAGAAGTCTAAGTATGATAATATTTTCGATCGAAAACATCAGAGACGATACAAAATTGTACGGAGATGTAAGATTAATGTTTAATTAAAATGTCATGGCATAATATTATGTCAAATGAGAGCGTTCTAAAAAATGAAGAAAGTTTTTTCTGACACCTTTGTCTCCTTACAAAAACTGACGATTGACATAAAAACTATTTTATAATGTTTTAAAAACTCCCAGTCACTTGATGCAAAAATTTTTTCAAGAACAAAACTAACTTTTTCAAAATTATTAATCAGGACTTATACTTTGTCAACACATGGGATTTGAAGTTCTTATGCCGAAATTTATAAAAATCACACAAAAAAACTTGAAATACAAGCAAAAATAATTTACTAATCATACTGTAATTGGGTATAACTCGGATTAACAATAAATAAATCTCACTTACCGATAAATATTTCTCTATTATAATGTATTCCTCTTTTGAAAGTTAATCACAGCTTTACCTCTAATTTAGTATTTGTTTTCGATCTGTTTTTGAATAAAAAACATCGGCTCGGCCCTTATATCTAGGTCTTGGCGAGATACAGACGCTACCCAGATTCACAGGTGACAATCATCCCTAATATTATTAGGCTATATAATCTTATTTTTGATAATATATCGAACCAAATTTATTGCGAGCCTTTTTTTGCTCTTAGCGCCTCATATAACATTTGAAGTTTAAAAAATATACGTAATCAAAATGTCATATCATAGATTAAATCTAAAACAATTTATTTTAATCGAAACAAAACTTTAGAGAAAACGAGAAATATTTGAAAAAATAGAGTTTAGAAAAAATTCGTTACTCCAATAATACTTATCAGAAATATTTCGAAAAATGCTTTAGTTAGGTAATTATTTTAATTCTATCATATTAATTAAAAGATATAATTTGAAAATTCTGAGTTTTTTGATTTTAAGACAGAAAATATCAGAAAAATGTGACTTTTTATTCGCTGAAGGAGTGTCCGCTTTTGAGTCCTTTGAAATTAAAAAATACTATTTTTAAAAGACAAGTTTTGAAGATATTGACTTTCTTAATAAGGTTCGAACTTTGAGATCGCTTGTGTGATTAGTGATTTTATGATTTTTTGAAAAGGGCTTGTACAATTAAGTACAATTAAGTTGTAATGGAATAGAAATCTTATTGGTGTGTAATGGTTGAATCACTTTGAAAAAAAGGAAAAAGTTTTTTTAAGAGTTTTTAAGATCTTTCCTTTACACAAAGTCCAAAAACGATCAACGTGACCTCAAATTTAGAAATAAGTTTTTTGCTTAAGTAAACAAATAGTGATCAAAATTACGCCGTAGAATTTTTTGGGCCAATTAAACACCTAATTCAAGAGTTTTGAACATAATAATAATTTCCAAAACACGTCACGTGATCTTTTTTTCGAGAAATAGGAACTTATCCTATGAAAATATTACAAACTTTATTTTAGATTATTTCGTCACGTGATTTTATTCGGCTTTGGTGGTAATGAAAAAAAGTCTTAAAAACGTTTGGAATTTGACCTTGGAATTTTTTTTGACGTAATTTGACTCTACCTTTTTCAAATAACTGTAGATTGAATAATTTAATTGTTTAAAGCAAACGTTTTTCGCATTTCGCATCATCGGGCTTTTTGTGAGAAAAGATTTTAAGTTTTTCAAAGTTCACAAATAATACATTAGTCACTAGAACATTCACGTTTGAAAATAAAGTGGGCTAGAGAAAGGTGAATCTTATGCCCACTGTTCAGATAGTTGGAAAGATGACGGTGCTTTGGCGTTGATCATTTAAGAGTTGGTAAAAAATCTTATGAAGAACTTCTGCATACTTTCGTTCGAAATAGTTCGCAAGTTTTTTTTGTAATATTCTGAAGTGGTCCATAAAAAACTTGTCTCAATCTTTTTGATGAAATTCGCCTTAGAGTTTGGAAGGATGTTTGTTCTTTCAAACTCTGCCCATTTGCTTATGTAAGTTGGACAGTTGATTTATATGATGGTAAGTTAGTTTTTGCAAACGTGAGGGAGTTCGTGTTCAGTATCTCTTTGTTCCGAGAGTGCGTTTAGTCATGCCTACGTATTGTTTGTTATATTTACATTTGAAATCATTTTATGCAGTTAACATGTATCAAGTTTTGGGTAAGTGGGTTTACTTGTTTTTCCGCGAAAATAGTTTGGTTACCCTTATACTTTTGTATTGAAATCGTATATATTAAATTGGGTATGAACGATTTTATTTCTTGGTTAAGGTTTCTAAGTAGTACAATTTTACTGTAGTGTAGTCTATACACATGTGACGTGACTCAGTTGGTTGTGGCTTTTCGGGAACAAAAAGGTAAAACTGTGGAATGCTTTTTTTCAAAAAGTAATCAAATTACGTGGAAGACCCCCTTAAAAAAACGTAACGAATTCAAAGACCTTTTATTGCATTACAGTATGGTCTTCCGTTTGAATTGAGGATTTCTAGAAGTAAAAAACTTCCGAAAATCAGATTACAAAGAAATGCGTAGGCGAAAATAAAGAAGAGAGTTAATCTTCTTTATCACTAGAAATAAAAATTTCACAAAATATTAAGAGTCATTTTACTAGAGAATTTGTGAAAAAAACATATAATTATTTTTAGACCAGAGCGATTTAGGAAAATCAATTTGAAGTTTTATATGAGTAGTTTCAACTATAAATTAGGTTAATTTCATCTTATTATTTGCACTTTTGTGTGTAACGGAGTAATTTTCCCCAAACTTTTTGTTTTCTTATCCTCATTTAAATGGCCTTTATTACTCCCTTAATTCGTTTAAAATTGTTTTATTTTAATATAGCAAATTGGCTAAATATAATCTTAAGCATAAAAAATGTATATTGTCGATAATGAAAACTTTGCTAATTATGGCTCGATTATTAAGTATGGCGACGCGTCGCCAATAATCGAGTCTGGGTACAGATGCATGTCTTAAAGTCTAACGAGTTAACTCTCAGCCGCCGTGGGCGTTGCCAGCGCCCATCGACCTTTAAACGTTGTTTCTTGACCCTTATACATAATGGGAATCATTGCGTCGACCAAGTGAACGCTAAACTTTTTTGCGAAAAAAATTTTTTGTGCATTTTTTTGTGGATTACAGTTACTTAATTACAGACATTTTTTGCCAAAAAAATCTCAAATCGCTTAAAACATCTAGAGGCTCCTCTACGAAAATCGGAAATTTGAATAAATTTTCCTTGAAATTACTTCGATTGCAATATCACAAGTGAAGTTTTCGTGATCGCAGAAACAATTTAATCCGGTCAGTTCCTTATTCCTTTCTGAATCAGGCTTGCAAAAATTGACAAATAAATTTCGTCAATGACGAGTCGTCATTCCATTTTAATAAGTAAAAACAAATAGTTAATAAAATAAAATTTTCGCGTCAGTAAATTTTATCTATAAAAGTTTTGGGCCGCGGTTTTCAACCAAAAAATACCTGTTGTCGAACTGACGGGCAAACAAAAAAACACAGCACAGCAAGTTCTTACCCTAAAAAAGAGCGGAACTCGCGGGACAAAAAACAACAATTAAGAATTTGCCCGCCAGTTAGCGAAAATGATGCCAACGAGTTTGGTCCAAATATATCCGAAAACTAGCGGCAAAAAAGCGGAGATGACCCCTTACCCTAGGAACCTCATTATTGGGACTTAGCGCGCAAGAAACAGAATGCGCGGATGGTTATTTAGGCCACCGCCCAACCCGAGTTAATTTGTATGACCCAGTTCATTTCAGTGACTTAAATTATTCAACAAATGGAACCTCTATTTACTTATTTGTGCAATCCAATCAATTTTACCTAAAAAAGGCACCCATTTTTCAAACAAATTATTTGTTAACATCTTCATTTTACAAACTTCATTTATTAGCTAATCAATTTTGAATTACAACAATTTATTGAATGGGTTTTATCAGCAATTTGTGTTAAGTAAATCAAAAACGATAAACAAGTTTTGTTGTTCGAAAATCTCAAAAATAATAATTTGCTCAATAACTTGCTAATTTGTAAACATTGGTAAACATTTTCAGAGGGTAGTGACTTTGAAAAATATGAAGAGCTCTCGACCAATAGTGTTCGGCGATATAAAATTCAACTTTAAGTTTAAATTTTTAAACCTAATAATTACATTTTGAGAGCAAATATGAAAGATTATCTTTACAATAAAACGAAAAATATAACGTATTGAAATAAAGTTAACTTGAAAAATTCGCGGGCTTCAAAAAAAACTTTTTCACATAGTAAAGTTTGTAGCGAAATTGAGCTGTGGATATCACACACCGAGCGTATCAGTTGCCGCTCGTAATTAAAGCATCAATACATTATTTGCAATATAAGCGAAAAATCAATCAAATGCTTAGAGCCGGATGTGTTGAATTCTTATTAAAAAAAGTTGTATAGTATATCAAATGTATACGCTGGAAAGGCTTTTTCAAGGGCTCATTACTTTTTATTTCCGAGGTATTACTATTTTGTCGGGAATTTTCCCTTTATTTTTGCTACTTGGTATGAAAATGCGTAGGCCATTTAAAACTCTCCTTATAAATAGGAACAATTCCGTGAAAATTTTGCCCAAAATCAAGTGTCACTTCAAAATTGACAAGTGATATCACACACATGATTAACAACAGGAATTGCGTGGGAAAATGCCTGTAACTCACAAAGATTAACGGTATAAAAATGTACAGGGTGTAAGGTTTTTCCCTTTTTTTTCAAAAAACTGGTTACACTTGATTTCCGCCCGTTTTGATTGTTGAATCTGAGAAAAACTCTTTCTGACAACCAATCAAAAACGGCGGAAATCAAGTGTAACCAGTTTGGAAAAAAGAAGGTAAAAACCTTACACCCTGTTAGTTTATTGGTGCTCCTGTAGATCACATGTTAACACATTGTATCAAAAACACTTTCATAATTCTATTTTGTCAATGCAAAAATTAAAATTTTCAAAAACATTTAGAACATATTCTAGAATTTTCAAAAGAAAATATTAAATATTTACCGCCTACCATATTTCTCTCTATAGTTAAAGATAGGCTTTTTTTTAAACCGAAAAAAAATTCCCGACGAAAATAGTAAACCTCTATTCCTACATGAACACATTGTCATTGACACTTATAAATACAAAGTTCGTAATCTCTAAATCAATTTATCGTCTAAATTTTTCATAGCATGGTCGACCAACGGTAAATTAGTTAAGTTTTAAAAAAATAACGGGAAGTGCCGTTTTTGCCAGCCTCGCCACTGAAAAAGGTAGATTTATATATTTATTTGCGAACCAATTTTATAAAAACCTGAAGTTTTTCCAAAAAAATTTAGAAAAAACTGATATTTTTAATTTTTTTTATGTCTCATCTCCATGACACAATTTTAGAATTATTTTGAGCTCAAGGTCACGTAATCTAACTTCAAATTAACACCAAACGAGTTTTTAATATATTTTTTTCTGGAAATGAGATCATAACTAAGTCGAAGTGATTTAAAACTTAGAAAAAATCAAAAATCGGAATTTTTTTTATTCAAAACTTTCCATCTTATAAAACTTAAAAAGCCTGCTTGACTTCCGAAAATTAAGCTCTCAAGCAGTTCTAGATCCCAAGATATGGGCTCATCTAGACAACGCCCTTTAAAAGAGGTGGTGTAAGTGATTTTTGGAATTTCAGAGGCTTCGTACGGTTAAAAAAAATGCAGACTGGACAATTTTTGAAAACATTATTAGGAAGATCAATCTTGATCTCGGCCGATCCATTAAAACAGTTTAGATACCACCGCTCACCAACCATCTGTTAACCCGCGTTAAACACGAGTCCCTCAGCTTTTTTCAAAGAAAGCTTTTGTGCCTCGAGGCCTAATTTTGTATAACCCAAATTGGCGTTACTTAATTCTCAACCCTACTCGATTCACGTGATGGCTACATTGCAGTAAAAGCTCACCATGTACGCTTGCCAAAACAATTTCCTTTGCTTTCAACAAACCCGAGCTTACAACTCGACAATGTGGACAAATTCGACAAATGAAGAAAAATAGACGAAAAATTTAGGGCTGGCGGATGAGTATTTCGGCAGTGCGGTCCGGAATGTCCGATATCTTTTTTGGCATTTAAAACTGGGCCACCTTGTTATATTACGGCCGATGGATATTTGTATTAATGGTTTTAACCAAAATCATCAGTCAAACTGAGCAATTATGTCTTCTCGACAAAATTTTTTATATAGTCGAAGTTTAAATTGTTTTTATCGGGACGTTTCGGATCGTTGTGGTTGGAAGTATTTGTTTGTGGCTTTTTGATCACTTTTATTTCTAAATTTGTTAATTGCCCTGATATTTTGTTCTAAAACGTTCTTAAGTTTAAAATTTTTTTGATGTTAAAACTTCAAAATTAAGAGTTTTTTAGCATTTTATGCTTGAATAATTTTATTTGCAATTCAATTTTTTTGCAATTCAAAATTTTAAATATGGAAATCTTATTTTTTTGTCCGTTTAAATACTCATCATTTTTCAATTTACATTTATTTTTGAATATCATGAAATTTTAATATTTATAGAGCAGGGTGTGATTTCTCATCAGTTATTTTTTTAATTTTTAAATTACCTCATTTAAAACTTACGTGCGATAGTATAAAAATATCAGAGTGGGAAAAATTTGAAAAGACAATAATTGTATGATCATAGGTTCAGATTTTTAAAAAAAATCTTAAAAAATGATATGAGTAGTTTTTTCAAATTTTATAAAACAATACTGTTAGATCATTGTTCAGATTTAAAAAATCACTTAAAAAATGATGAAGTAGTTTTTTTCAAATTTATAAAACAATACATGTAAATCATTGTTCAGATTTAAAAAAATTCTTAAAAATGATATGAGTTAGTTTTTCAAATTTTATAAAACAATACTGTTAGATCATTGTCCAGATTAAAAAAAATCATTAAAAAATGACATCAAAAATTTTTTTCAAATAATTACCCAAGAATGTTTGACAAAAAGTGTTAATATAAGATATAAATATAATGACCTTGTTGTCTATATCGAGATCCGTGCCTAGTGTAATTTTAATGTCAAATAACAACATAAAACATACGATTGACATAAAATTACACTAGGCAGGTTCTTCGATATTTAGCAAATATGCGTATGAATGATTAAAATGTTTTTTTATATATTTAAATAATTTCATTGATGGGATCAACCTTTTGTTCTTTATCTTTCTGAAATCCAAAATTTTCTTCTAAATTATTTAATTTATTACTGTACACCAAATTTTGCGGCTAATCAAGTCTCTATGAGCAATAAACTAGCTTTCTTTCTACCTCCACCGTGGGTGATTAAGTTGAAAAAAAGGATCCTAGTGCTAAAATCGGAAGTTTTGAGAATTTAGTTAGAATCCGGAAAATGTCGGAATTTAGGTGAATCGGTTCTTTTTTGTCGATTTTTGCCTCAGGGGTTCAGCAAATCTGGATTAATATGTCAAAAAAATGGTGTTTTTTCGACGTTTTGATGAAAGGCTTTTTTCTGTGGAAATGCAAGAAACGTTATTTTCCGAAAAGTAAACAAGCACAGGGAGTGGTGAACATCAAATTGCTCGTCGCTTTTTTTAAGATTTTTGACTGATTGGCTTCAATCGTCAAAAAAGTTGCGCGAAATCGAACAATTTTGAATATGAAATGTGGGAATTAGAAAATTTAAATGCCACCAAAAGATTTCTTGGGTACGGTTTGCTGGAAACCATATAAGCAACTATGGTCTGATTTTGAAAACAGCGGATTCTAAAAAAAAATGAAAGTTTACATCAAAATTATTATTGATCTCTAGCACGTTCTGTTCGAAAAATCAGACCATAATCGCTATTATGGTTTCCAGCAAACCGTACCCAAGGAGTCTTTTGATGGCATTTAAATTTTCTAATTCTCACTTTCATTGTCAAATTTCGCGCACTTTTTTGTCGATTTACAGCCAATCAGCAGAAATCCAAAAAAAATACTACTGATTCGATATGTTCACCACGTCTGGGCTTGTTACATTCCGAAAATTCACGTTTCTTGCATTTCCAAAAAACAAAAAAGCTTTCATCAAAACGTCGAAAAAAACATCCTTTTTCGGCACATTCAAACCAGATTGCTGACCCCTGAGGCAAAAATCGAAAAAAAGAACCGATGCATCCAAAATTCAGACAATTTTCCGTGAATTCTCACCAAATCTCAAAAACCTCTGATATAAGCTCTAGGATCCTTGTTTCTTTGAAAAGATGAGGGACTCGTGTTTAATCGCGGTTAACCAGATGTGTTGTGAGAGTGTATTAAACTGTTAATGGAATCGCGAGACGAAAGATAGGAGGCTTCCAAATGTTTGCCGTTTAAAAATGTCCAGTCTGCATTTGTCTGATCGTACGAAGCCTCTGAAATCCCCAAAATCACTGACACCACCCCTTAAAGGAGGTGCTCCAATGTCTGATTTTGCATTTTGCCCAAGCTATTTTAGGAAAATCTTTAACCTTAGCAATAATATCCCAAAAATGCCCAATTTTGTAGAACCTAGCCTTAATTCTGTGAAATCAAGGTCAAAACTGAATTTTTGATGAACACAATCGTCGGGGGTAATGGTCGCTGGAATGACTTTCCTGGATGAGAAAATCAAGCCTGTCAGAAAAAAATTAGAGATAATTAAGTATCAGCCATGTTGTAGACAATCCTACCCTTAAGGAGTGGGGTGTCGCTGATCTTGAGCCTCTTCCAAGGTCATTTCCGCCAAACTATGCACAAGTATGGTAATTCAAATAACATTTGTCACTAAACAGAAACCAACCTCGGCGGTAAATTTATAATTTACAGTAATCTGATCAACAATCCCACCTACGCTGACACTACGCGTTTTAAAAAAAGCTTTCTTAAAGACACGCAGTCGTACCTACTCCTCAATTTTCAATCATTTTTATTATTTTTTTGTGTGATGGCTCCGGAGAAGCCTAACAAATAATGGCATAAATTGCTCTTTGTTTTAAAATTTGCTTTCGGCGGCCCAAATAAAGCAAAAAAACGGAAAACAAAAAAATATGATTTATTTATGATTAATTGAAAGTGCGCTCATTTGTTTTCTTTTGACGCACGAGTAAAAATTGCACCAAAAATCCATTAAAGTGTTTTTTATTTTACGGAAAAAATTATTCTGAAGCATTTTTTCTGGTTTCCTAAATTTTGTCCAAAAATTAGGCTCAAAATGAAAAGTTGCCATGGCCCCCATGGAACGCAAGCAAAATCTTCGAAAAAAACTCTCTAGTTTTATTGTCAAAACAAGTCTTCTGCTTTCAGATGCAGTATAGTCCGAAACTGTATCTCTCAAAACGGTGAAGGAGATACCTTTTCTGAGCCTCCAACTGACCCATTTGTTCGTCAACGAATTTGGCTAAAAATGAAAATTTGACCATGGCCCACAAGAGCACGCCGAAAGCAAAATTTCGAAAAAAAAAAGCTTCTCTAGTTTATATGTTGACAAGTCTTGTTGCTTTCAAGTGCAGTATGGAGTCGAAACTATATCTCTCAAACTGGTGGGGGAAGATAGCTTTTTGCCTGAGCCTCACCCAAACGATTCATTTCAAATATTTTTATTTTAGTTTTTTGTTGTGTTTTGTCCGTCGAAAGCAATTGTAAAATCAAAAGCAAATTTTTGCAAAGATTCGTTAAGCTTTCCGGAGCCTGACACAAAAAATTATAAAAAAATAATGAAAATTGAAGGAGTTAGGGCACTAACTGCGTGTCTTTTTAGGAGCGCTTTTTAAAAGCGGTAGAGTGTCGCGTAGGTGGGATTGTATCAGATTACTGTTAAGTTAAAAATAACCGTGAAGGTTGGTTTCTGTTAGTAACAAATGTTTTTGGAATATTCACCTTTGCTAGTTTGGC
>SCLH01000175.1:65614-97336 GCA_004367855.1 Oikopleura vanhoeffeni
ACTTTTATCTACCATTTTCAGAGACAATTGACGAAAAACAGTAAATTAGCAGTTTGAAAGTCAAAGCATGACAAAAATAACCATTTTTTTGAAAACGTATTCAAAATCTGAATACAATTTTTTTGGCAAAATTTTGAGTCCTTATGACACATGTATCTCTTAATCACCATATAAGGACAATTGTTCTCTGTAGCTGTTTGGAGGCAGCTGATGGTTTGAAAATACTCACACTACGGTTTGAGAGCTTTGCGCTCATTTTAAGCATACTTATAGCTGCGTTAGGGTTTATGGGCGCATCAAAATTGACAATCTATTTTCACGCTCCTGTCTCAGTGCTGTTTCAATTTTGAAACTGAGCTAACAGTTTTTGTTAGTACATTTCTGCCCTGTAGAACATCTATTGAAATGTTTTGGAATGCAAGCGAAAATTGTTTTTTTTGACAAAGATTAGAACCATCTTTTCTTTCAGTTTAAGATTCTATTTTCATGGGGTTTTACTTGAAAAACTCGTGAAACCCTGATTTTGCAAAGGTCAAACAACCTGTTGGCCAATAACTTTGTCCTTGTAAACGAATTTAAATCAATTTTTTTGCGATTTTTTTCTACGTCCCCGTGGTGCCCGGTTATTTTGATACCAAAAACTTGAAAATCGGAGTAATCATTTTTTTTTCGAGCAGATTGAATTTGAAATCCGCCAATGCGCTGAAAAGTTGGTGAATCATTCTGCACATCAAAAATTTTTCTCAATATCAAAGTTTTTTTTCCATGAAAAAATAGCAAAAAATAGAGAAAACCCCTTTTTTCGAAAATAAAAATTGACTTGCAATTGCGTTTTGATATTTAAAAATGTCTTGACTATCAAAAAATGACGCCTTTTACACACGACATTATATTGCAAATCTTTTACAAGAATAAAATTGAAGAAAATGGAGTTCCAAATGGCACTAACCAGTTGTGCAACCAAGTATTGTAAATTTCATCAATATTTGCTTGACCCTTCCATCGGTTGACATACGGAAACCAAATAGATACCTAGAAATTTCACAAGTGATTCTGCCTGAATTTTTATGGAAAATTCAAAAAAACTAATAATTCAAAATTTTGGACTTGATTTGCGGAAAATTTTTATGATATTTCTAAAAAATCGACAAAAGATAAAAAAAGACAGATTGTATGGTTTTTCAAATGGCGGTCAGGACATATGTAGGCATATAGTTAAAGAAGCTATTTTTTTTACCCAAAAATTTCAATAAAAAATGCGAAAAAATTTTCTTGATATTTTGATTTGAATGAAATTTTTACGAATTCCAAAATGAAAAATCTCACTCAAATCTTTCCTTAAATAGATAAAAATATTTGAATGAGCTGGAACACATTTATTCTGGTTGAGCTGACGATAATAAGCATAAAGAATAAACTACCTAATTACTTTCGTAGGTTATATTGACGTCAATCTGCCGGATATATCAATTACGGGGCCCTGCGGTCACTTTTTGCCATTTTTTTACCAAATTTTTTTTATTTAATTCGGCGTTTGAAAACGACTCAACCGATTGAGTTCTTGGATAGCTCAAACTGAGCACAAATCTTTGAAGAAAACTAAATTGAAACACAATAGTCCGAATTAGGCCATTGTTTCCTATTTTTTTAACTAAAACTCACAATAAAACTATTTCAGTAGTCTTTGAAAAAATCTAAACATGGTCCGATTCTGACCTTTTTGCTATTATTGTATTATTTACTAGATATTTGTGCTCAGTTTGAGCTGTCAAAAAACTTAATCGGATGAGTCGTTTTCAAAAGCCGAAATATATAAAAATTTTGGCTGAAAAAGTGTCAAAAAGTGACCGCAGGGCCCCGTAATAGATATGGCACCTCCTTAAAAAACAATTTGAAATTAGAAATTTTGAAAGTCAAAAATGAGCATTGATGTTTTTGACCGATCTTGTAGAAAAAATCTGCTCGTTTCAAGTCGATTTTTTTTGGTTTCGAGATTAAAAAAAACAATTTAAAGTTGCGAAAAGTGACTTTTTAGTCCGCGGGTTCTCATGAGAGTTAAAATAGTGGTATCAAAAATAAAATAAGCTGACGCGAAAGCGAAGGGTTTTTTTACAATTTTGCCTGCAAAAAAATATTCAAATATTTCAACTTTATACAAAAAGGCCGAGACCTCAATAGACTTTATTAGAAAATATGTTCATTTGTGTGCTTTATCTGAAATTATATCATGCAGATGGAGAAAAGTGTTTTGGATGATACAGAGGAATTTTCGTTTTTCGAATTTTCTGATTTTCTTTCTTTCAATGAAAACCGCATTTGTTCTTTTGCTGAGATTGGTGGAAATTCTCCATTTTTACCCGAAGACCAAATATTTCAAAAATTTTACTAATCGCAAACTACAAAGAAACGGGGAAGGAAGAGTAATAAAATTTACACTTTGTCAACTTATAAATATTTAGGGGAACTTTATTGCTAATTTCAACGCTAAAATTATCAATTTTAAAATAAAACTATATTTTTCAATATTTTTAAAAAATGATCTAACTTTGTAAATTATTATAAGTCAGCTTTGCCAGCGATCGGTTCGAATTGTACTGAATCCGATAAGCGCAATGTTGTGTAATATTTGAATTCAACTACGCCGTGCAGATGTTTTCTGCTAGACTGGGATTAAATTGTCACCTTGCATGCGTAGGCGATTAAAAGTTAAGGAACAAGAAGTATTTACAATTAGTAAGGCATCAATAGTTTTGTTTGTTAGGAAGACGCCACTGGTGGGCAAATTTGATGAAAAAGTGCGCGCCTTTCGAATTAGTTAATTGAAAATAATATATTTTTTAAGTTATTCTTTGAAGGAATTTTTCGGGCCAAAAATTATTTTTCGTGATTTTTAAGTCTACTGTTTGGTCGGTTTCTTACATAGAAAACAGGCCAAAGTTACACATAGTGCACTGACGGCTATGAGAGCTGAGAGGACGGCGACGTGGAATGGGGTGAAAAGTGGAATTTCTTCGTCGTTGAAATTTTCATAATCCATCTCGATTTCTTCGATGACAATTTCTGGGATGCTATCTCCTCGTGCAATTGGTCCGAGAGAAATTAAATGGCTCCAAACGGATTGTTTCACCTGTTAGCATTAATATGATGAAAAAATTATTGACAGCGCGAGATGCAAGTAAAATCGTGACAAAAAGGGATTTGTCGGGACAAAAAGTGATTTGTCGAGACTAGAGATGATTTGAGGCTAGAATTCAAACCTTTTGAAAATATAATGATTTCGAATCACTTCATGTCTCGACGCCACTTGCAATTCACGTGGTAAAATAAGAGTATTGCATTGAAAAAAAAACTGAAATCAAATATTATTATTTAATTATTATGCAAAAAACGATCTTGAAATTGAAGCTTAGTGCGTCAGGAATTCTTATTTTGTCTGATTAAATAGGTGAATTCAAACTGTTTAATTCGATCTCCTAGCGAGATGATAACAATGACATATGTACCAGGTAAGACGAAAATTATTCTGAATATTAATAAATTAACCCAGCGCTTCTAGACTTAAAATATTTAGAATGATTTAATTTTGTTTATAACCAAAAATGAGCAACTTTGATTTAATTTTCAGAAACGATTTGATACGCCTCGGTGTGAGCTAATAAACAGCTGAAGAATTTGATTTACTGATAAATTCCAGACCCGCCGAAAGATCTGCTATTCTAATCAAAAATTATATATTTTCCGTAAACTTCCGATTTATGGCCCAAAGTTCTATAAGAATGTCTAAAGTTCATTTCTTTTATTATTTTTGCTTTTACCATTTTTTGACCTGTATACGAATTTTTATTATTACATAAAAATTTGGTGGGAAACCCACGAGGCTTATTTCAAGCCAAGAATTTATATTTCAAAATGTATGATGCAAAATAAATCAAGTCAGTTTTTGGCCTCGAATTTGATACTATCTGGACGACACTATCAAAATTAATTCGAAATTTTCAGAAATGTGGTACGATCATCTGACGACAATTTTTTCTGCTTTTATAACACGATCGATTTGGTGCATTTTTATTCAGACAGAAAAAAGGGTTAACCCCTTTAGTTAGCAAATACGTTTCCCAATAATGCTTTAACTTTAATATCGTTGAAATCGTCAAAAAATGTATTATTTTATGCATAAAAAATTTGAAAAATTGTTATCCAAAATACTATTGCATATGTCCAAATGTGTCAAAAAGCCCACAAAATATAAGGTTTTTATTCAAAAGAAAACTATGTAAAGTTTTATACACCTCCTGCTTAGAAATAACAAGTCACATACTTGCAACTCTGCGGCTCTCGCGCGGCGCGCCTATGAAATGGCCTCTTCAAAAAAATCAAAGCGTAACTTTACATTTTGTGCCTTGTTGTTTTCACCAATGATAGAAAAATATATTAAATAATTTTATCAATTATGAATTTGAAATATCTTATTGATTTACCTATTTCTATAACGTTACTTGTTGGGGCTTTTATGCCACTTTTTGCCTGATTTTCTATATAATTCGGCTTTTGAAAATACAAATTGAAAAAATGACCGTGTTTTTGCTAAATTTGTCAAAACAATCCTGTCATCCCAATCATTTGGACCATAACCTCCAAAAGCATCTCTTCTTCGTCGTCTCGAGCACTGTGGTTGACAAGGTTCAGCAATACAAATTTGGAGATCACAATGAAGCCAGACAGCAGAGTAAGAAACAAATTTAAAAACTGGTACTTCAAAACGTCCATAAGTTTGGTCTCCATTGACGGATACGTCTAGTCCCTGAGCTTTTGCAAATGAGTTCGAGCAACCGTCTTGAATGAGATCAAATGGAGTCTCGTCCTCGGAATTTGAAGTAGGGGTGGCCCAGCATCGCTCCATTCGGAGGTAGATGTCTTCGGAGAGCTGACCCAAAAGCTGTACACCTAAAGTTTCATACTTAGTTTTTGCAAGCTACTTAGTTTATGTTGAATTTCAGATTTAATTCATATCAATATCCTTTTCTCAACGAAAGTGAATATTGAAAATGATGGTGACCTCTGTAGCGCGTGGTCGAATCCCGTTATTGTCAAATCCGAAGCCGCCTTATTTGCCGGGGGTTGATCGGCTGATATCACACATCAATCAACTTTGGCGCTGCCAGTATCAAGCACCCTTACTGATTTTTATACCCATAACAATCACTGAGAACATAATAGTTGGATTCGAACACGCGCTATAAATATCATCATTTTCAAGATTCACGTTGGTTAGGAAAAGTATATGTGGGGAAAAATTAATTACAAATTATTCACCCTCAGTCAAAAATCAAGCCAATTTATTTTAAGTGCTCAAAAATAAGATTTAAAATTCGTTTTCGAGTCTCAAACACCTGAAAACAAAGATCGTATCAAAGATCTCTAGGCCTTTAGTTTCACGTTCGCGTTTGACCAATGAAAGCATCAAAATGAGTTCTAACGCAAACGCGAAACTGAAGGCCTCCAATTTGAAATCCAACTTTTCCAACCTAAGTGGATCTTGAAAATGAGGGTTATCTCTATAGCGCGTGCTCGAATCCTACTAATGTTGTCTTAGTTATTGTCTTGAGTATGATAATAGGCAAGGCTGCTTGATATTGGGAGCGCCAAAGTTTTTTGGTGCGTAATCACTAAGGCAATCAGTAAAAATTCATTTTGACCCTCATTTTCAAGATCCACTGAGGTTGGATGAAGGATATACTCGAATTCAACAAAACCGTATTTGAAGCTAATTGTCCCTTTTTTCGAGACGCTAGAGAAAAATAAATAATTTCTCTAATTGTCTTTCAAAACACTGAAGCGCAGGTAGGTTATAAAACCGCAAGTGAGGCCCTCATCGTGAGGGTTAAATACAATTTGAATCTGTAATACAGATTCTGTATTCAACAATAACATGTTTCTTACATTTCTTAAAGAAATTAACTCAGATCACTGTTTTTAGATTTAACGTCCTATTTTACACTAGAACAAATTTGGAATGTCTCAAAAATCCCACACAATTGAGTTTTTAATTCTGAGGTAAATGTCTCCTGAGAGCTGGCCCAAAAGCTGGACACCTTGAGTTTGAGACTTAGTTTTTGCAAGTAATTTAATTTATTGAGAATTTCACCTCGAGAACAGGCGGAAAATTGATCATGAAATAAGGCGGTGGATTTTAGATAAAGTTCATTTCAAAGTATGAGACGCAAACTTCGAAAAAGTTATTAACCACATTTGCCCCGTTGTAGTTTAAACCACAGAAATAAATAATAATTTAGTTCGTTTGAAGACATATAAAGAATCAAGATTCAATTGATTCAAGATCTAGGTCATTTAGTGGCGAAATCTGAAAATATTTTTTTGTTTGATTATAAGCACAAAACTTTTAATATGACATTTTGCGATCTTTACAATTAAAGCGCAGGTACAACCTTGTAAAGAAATGCATCATTAGCTCATTTTCCATCCCCTGTACCTTAATTAAGT
This sequence comes from Oikopleura vanhoeffeni, assembly GCA_004367855.1. Taxonomy (NCBI): domain Eukaryota; kingdom Metazoa; phylum Chordata; class Appendicularia; order Copelata; family Oikopleuridae; genus Oikopleura; species Oikopleura vanhoeffeni. The sequence continues at coordinate 72,116 of SCLH01000175.1, forward strand.
GCACACGTGGGGGGAGTTAAGTGAAATTAGAATTTGTCTCTCCACAGTGAAAATTTTAACTACCATTTTTGAAGAAAATTTCAAAATTGATCAAAAAAAATTGCTCGATTTTTTTCTGATTTGACACCTCATAGTAAGGTCCTTACTTGACACTCAAACTAATTTTGAAAATCATGACAAAATCATTATTTTGTAACAAAATTTATGGTGCTATTCATCTACTTGCCCGAATTTACATTGAAAAATGATTTATTTTGTATTAAATTCTAGAACAAATAAAAATTTGAAATACCGATGTAAAGAGAATCTCCAGTGTTGAGTCTTGGATTTGACATGTATGCTTCTTCGTATTCGACAGTTTTAAACAGACTCATTGATGCCATGAAAGAACCTTCTCCGAAAACTTCTGGTAGCAGAAATAAGGGTTCGAAATATATTCGATCATTTTTTTCTTAACAATATTTTGACCAAAAATATAAAAAATGAAAAAGTCGCAATTGCAATCGTTTAATAACAATGAAAAAAATTTAATTCCTGGTTTCATGAAAATATTGAACAAACCTACACAAATTGTTCTACTCCTTTTTTGACGGAAACGAAACCTTATCATTAGGCATAGGCTATGCTAGCCTTTAGCTAGCCTTTAGTGGATGAACTAATAGAATGGTGATCACCTATTCGCTAGTGCTCTACAGCCTTGAAAAGTAAAATAGGGACCAGCTGTGGAATAAATAACCTTAAATGCTAATTACCTCAATTTTTGGGGTAAAAACATCAGGTCCCTTTCTTTCTTGCTGCAAAAAGTCATAAAATAAATGCTATTAAACACAAAAAAAAACGATAAAAATTCTGGAGCAAACTTTTATTCAAAAATTGGCACACAAATTTGATCGTTGAATTTTTCGACAAAAATTTGACGAAAAATAATCAGTTGGAAAAGAAAAATTGAAAGAAATCCGTCGCTTATTATACAATACTCATCCTCAAAATTAAAATGGAACAAATCGGCTTGTGGTTGTACAAAGTACTAATAAAAAACTGCAAGGGTTTCACTTTTTAACCACCGGATGGTTGAATTTGGTTACTTAAATGAGCAAATGTTTCTCAAGGAGGGTAAGATTGGTTCTCAAGTAGGGTGACCAAGGTTTTTTTAATAAATGAAATATAAATTTTAATAAATAATCTTCAAATTAGGAGCGAATCATATTTGACAAAAACAATTTTCGATAAGATTTATTTAATTTCAACTAAGGGGTATAAAACAGTTTTTCAGACTGACACAAAATGACGAATGGCGATTTTAGTTATTTTTTGAAAAATATTTTGAAAACATAAAGATGGCCTAAATTATGCCTCTTAATGCCCATTGCTCTTAAACGCAGCATATTATGGCATCGTTTTATCATCTAAAAGAAATGACATGACAAATGTACGCTTGCCTGTAAGTTTTCATCGGTTTCTGACATAAAAAACAAAAAAATCATCAAACTTTAAAGTTGCTTAAAATCGCCATTTGCTGGGCTGATTTACGGTTACAGCAGGGTGCGACGTATAGTTATACGCGTATAGTTAGATTCCACGCAAAAACCTACGTAAGCCTCCACAAAAACCTACGCATTTTGAAAATAAATTATTCGTTCCTGGCGTGCGGCGTATAGTTATAGGCAAAAGTAGGGCTTTTTTTCAAACGTTCCTAGGCAAAAGATAGGCGTTTTAAAACCAGATTTTCAGACCAAGATTCTCCAGTCGGCGCACAATGTAAAATACACTTTTTAAAAACATGTTCAGATTGACCAATGAAGTGTCGGTATTTTAAGGAGTTTAAAAATATGTTTTCAAGTCTCGCAGACAATGTCGGCTAGCTTGAAAAATGGCCAATAGTTATTCAGATAAAAATATTTAGTTTTTCTGGTTTTCTGACATTTAACGATTTTCGGATAAATCTTTTCGAATTCATGTTTATTTAAAATTAACTTTATTTCATTTTTTTCAATAAAATTAAATATACATCCTAGAAGATTTGTAACGAAAAATGAACTGTTAAAATCACCAAAAATTCTTACTCTGACCATATTTTACGCAATTTTAAACTCTAGATATTGTCCAAATTGACCAATCAGAGCACATTTTCCCAAAAGTACGCGTATAGTTAGAAAAACGCGTATAGTTAGAATTACGCGTATAGTTAGGGTTTTTTGGCGACAAACTTCTAGCTATACGCCGCACCCTGCTGTATTACACAAAATTCTCGGCCACCCTACTGAGTAGGGCCTACTCTCAACCCTTTACTGGCAGTGCAAATGATATTAAATTTCAGGAAAATTTTTGTATATTTTGCATAACCACTTCAAAAGTGCTTTTGCTATGGATTATTTAGAATATGAATGACGTCAATTCGGAACAAATTTGGATTCTAATGGCAACGTGGCTAAAACTATTTACCATATCTATAAATATTCATACAGAAAAATTAAGTATGGTTTTATCTTATAATGTTTCGCGTTAATCTGAATACAAGACACGTTTAAGAAGTAATATAATTCACTAAATGTCATAGTGGTGGAGCATTCAAATTGGTGGTTTGATAAGCCAGGCTTATTGACATTAGACTTCATTGAAAATTAAGGATGTCCATATTCAAAACTTTTTTAAAAGTGACTTTTAAAACACTTTTCGATACATTTATTTCCAAAATGGTATTAGAAAACATTCGAGACTTTTTATGAAAATTTAGACAATAACATTTTCGCTAGATAAGCTTTAATCAGAAACGTCAATTGTCAGATAGAACTTAATTGGATATATGTTTTTGAGGGAAATTGCGGGATAACTTGCGCGCCTGTAATTGGTTGATCCTTGTCACGTTATCCCCACCGGCTCACTTTGATGACGCACCTTCTGCATCAGAAAATGGAGCTCACGGAGTGTATGGTAGGTGATTAATTAGGTGATCTCATGACTTTATTAAACTGTAATAAAATCTAATACGTATTAAATACAGGGTGGCTTTTTTAAGGGTGATCATTTTAATTTTTCACTTGATGGTGACTTTAAATGATGAGTGACGTGTTATCCGATGTGAAATAATGTTAATGTTAAATAATTTGTCATAATCTGTCAACATATTTCGAATCCCATGGCGGAATTTCAATATGCGAAATGTTGGGCAAGAATGCGGTAGAAACCATCAATTCTACTGGGAAAACACATCGGACCTTTGCTGATAATGACTGTCGAGATGGCGAGTTGGCTTTTCCAACAACGACCATTCCTTTCTCTAACTCTTGTTCTTCATCCCCAGCCACAATTTTGTTTTTGTATTCGACGTGAGTAGTATTCAGCTGAAAAATTTTTTAAAATTGACATTATATAAAATTGTCCCCTAAAGAAATTTTTTTATTTTGTGCCAATATCAAAACGATATGAATGGTTTTTCGTAAAATTTACAAAAAAAATCTTTATGATGCATAATACAAAATAAAAAGTCACCGCGAAAATGCTAGGGTGATTATTTAGATTAATCGGCACAAGCTATGAATTTTTCGCTTATTAGTTGAGATTTAGGACATGCTCAAAACTCTTCAGGTCTGTGATGACTTGACGACATAGCTCTTGCATTTTAGCGGTGACTTTATATTTGCAACATTTGGACCGATAATTTTATTTTGTTAAGTAGGTAAATTACAGTTAATTGGAGACAACTGTTTTCGTAGAGTCAAACTTTTATATTTTTCACTTAAATCAGTTGCCTGAATGTTCAATTAAATGCGTAGGAATAAATTTGACTTTATTCGAAAAATAATTTATGACGCATTCAATGTTTTGTTGTGAATCATGACAAACCGAAAAAATAATCTCCGTTAAATTTCCTACAAAATGGCTATCTTGATTTGTTCTGAATGACGATATAAGAAAAAATATGTATTTGGACCCGAGCATCGTTATCAATATTTGTATTTCCTGCATGAATCATCTAAAACAATCCAATGTAACGACAAACTTTTCGTACCATTGTTTGCCGTCAAATTTTTTCTAATATTTTTGATATAGTAGACAATTTTTAGTTTATGACAATTTGAACTTAAGTGAAAATACGTCAATTATTCATGTTTCAAGTTTTCAGAGTAACAAATTATGATGACAACATAAACAGCGGGAAGTTTACGTTTCCCAACAATTTCTCCTATGTATAATTACCTTCAACTCGGTTCCACAAGCAGTCAATGGGGAGACTTGGTACCTTAAATAAATAATTTAATAAATTTAATAAGAGCAATAATTTTTTTCAACAGGAATAAATTTAGGGGGAGGCCTCCGAGGCTCAATATCGCCGAAAGTTTTTGATCAAAAAAATTCAGCGTTATTGAGCACTTTCGGCAATATGCGGACATAAATAAAAATTTTCAATCAAAAATGAAAAAAAGCGTGGGCGTTCGGAACGCCGTCATAATTTGAAAAGTGTTTTAATTGTATAAAGAGTTTTACGATAGGTTGAAATGAAGTAAAATACCAAAACGTGTAAAATTTAGTACTGCACAACACGCAATCAAATCAAAATTCGATAAAGTTGATTTGGAAAATTCAATCTTTAAATATGACGTCATTCATGACGCATTCAACGCAATTTGTTATAAAAACTTCGAACGCTCTTGTAATTTCGTCGATATTGGCACATTCGGCAATATGGGCACATTCGGCGATATGAGCACATTCGGCGATATGAGCACTGATAGGATTCTAGCTTAAAATCGTGAAATTGCGTAGGTTTTTGAAGGCGATATGGGGCCTCTCGCTGTAAAATGAAATAACTGCGATGTATTATTTTAGCTTTCCATGCACTTTTTTATGATGAAATTTTTTTACATTAATGCTCAATCAAGATAACTGGTAATTTGTTCAAACAAGCCAGGTTTTATTTTCATTGGGATTGTACACGTAAGTTTTGAGTAAAAAGCTGTGTTAATTTTTCATTATTACAAATCATGGTTTGATAATGGTAATAAAGTCGAAAACTTTAACCAAAAACATATTGTTTGATAATATAATAACATCAGGTCGTGTCGGCTGACAAAAATCTGAGATGTTGTCATCATACATTTGTAGATCATGCATGTGTATTATAACAATATATGTGGTTGATATCGTTTGAGATAAATCAGAAAAAAAGTATAACGCATGCTTTGAACGTGATTTTCAAAACAAGAAAATCTTTTATTTAATACTAAATAAATGATTTGGAGCTCTCCAAATTCCCTTATTTGCAATAAATAAAGAAATTTGAGACCAAGTTCACAACAACTTGAGTGTCGTTAATTTTGATGGAAAAATCTGTATCGAACATCCTACTTGCGCGTTGCTGAGAATGCCGCCGTTCTAATTGTGGCGTCAAAAATAATAATGACCAATAGAATCACACGATTGGCAACTTGTTTTAAGAACCGTGTGATGTAATAAGTCTAACGTCAAAGTTATGACGGTGGCATTCTCAGCAAGGCGCAAGTATGATTTTCTTAAAACACTCTCATTTTTCATCGATGGGGGGGAATAAAACAAGGTGCATTAGATAAAAAAACAAATGCTTGATTTTAAAAATATTCATATACATGTAAGGTTTCGATATATCATCAAAATTAAAAATGATGAATTTTTCAACAAGGTGAATGACAACAAACATAAAGGAAGTACCAAAGTGTATGCGGTATTTTAAAATTAATTAAATAATACAGCATGTCTTTTTTCATGCGAAAATTTAAGAATGGTTCGGAAGAATTTTCTTAGAATTGGGGAGAATGCAGCATTCTGAATGCTCCTCGTCCTTTGTCAAATTTTCCCGCGGAAAAAGACATACTGTATCTATAGCTATTTTGTTCTGATATATGATACAGTACTTCTTTTAATTTTCTGAAGCATTTACATGTAGATAAAAATTAATTGAAATTATAAGTTTTTAAAATAAATACGAGATCTATTTTATTTTTTTTACATTTTTATCCGCTTCCGTTTTGGTAAAGACAAATGACAGCCTAATTGTAATATAATTGTCAGTGCCGGTTTGAATGACGCAGTTCTGCGGTGATTAATCTTCTTTTTCAAACCAAAATTATATGATATTATATTTAGAATTGCAAATTTTATTGGAAAATGACATTTTGTAAGCGAATAATTGAAAGTTTCCGAAGGCAGTTAAGGTCAATCAACCAGATTTAAATTCAGTGAAATGTCGATAAATATACTATTAAAATTTTTTCAATTATATACATTATTTGTATTATTATTTAAATATTAATTAAATATTATTAAAATTATTAATTTTATATTAACGATTATTGGTGACAAAATTCAAGCTCAAAAGCACATAAAAATTCACTCGTACAATGAAACGAAAATGATTGAAGCATTTTTCTTATCAATACATTTTCCTGACTTAAAAATAGAATGCATCTCTTAACATTTTTTAAGTTCCGGTTAGCAGCTGGGATCGATGGAAAAAACAATATAGACCAATCAGGGCCCGGATTACTTTGGACTTATCGCGTATCAGTTGAAAATGGGAAATAAGTTATTTATTTCAATCAATTTATTTCAAATAATTCATACCGTACTACAGTAAAATTTAAACTTCGAAAATAATTATATTACATTTTCAGTAGATTTTAAAGATGACAAATTAATTTCATTTCGATTATTCGATTTCCCATCAAAGTAAATAAATCTCTAAATGACTGAATCAACATTTAACTTGTGGGCTTCATTTATTTAATTCTTCACGTTCATTTCAGATTTAATAATATTTCATTTTATCTATTATTCTAGGTGAATCTAATCCACGTCTAAACATAATTCAGACCTACTGGATTAATTTTTATCCTAAACAAATCTTCCCGAAAAAATCAGGTTCGGTCCAGAGCCGTTCACTTCCTGAGATTAGCGGGGAATAAGAAGACAAGACACTTAATTTATCTACCCCTTGTTTAGCCTTTAAATTGCATGGTATTTGAGGACTCAGGGGTTTTACTAAATACGCCCCTAAATAGATAAAGTGAAGAAAGTATTAAATGAAATTTTGTGAAACCAGATTTTTTTAAATAGGTTCATATTAGATTACAATTTATTGACCATCTGCAGAACTACTAGTTATTCGAAAAAATAACAGATAACTGAATTTTCAAAACTTATACCTCGGCTAGTCAAGAAATCATTTGGTATTTCATTTGGGCGAAAAATTTGCGATTCTGGACTTGGCGCAACATCGAAAATCCGATCCCTCGCTGGGAGTGTGAATTGGAACTATTAAAGTTTTTTTGAATGTTTGGTTCCAGTTTTACGGAGTGCTGATTAATTAGGATTTTTCGCCTATGTTTAGCCCGAACATTTCAGGGTCATATCCGGGAGCACTATCTGCCAAGCTAATAGCGTCAGCAATAATTTCATATACTTATCGCTTATAAGTTATAGGGTCAATCCTTTTCAGAAAAACAGAATTCGATCATGAAAATTTTTTTTGAGCCACCTGGTGGTCAGAAATTGAGCACGAAGAACACCTTTTTAGGCTTTGTTAAGCACTTTACGGTATAATATATTTCTTATTTTCAGACATTTTTTTTCGGAAGTGAAATTCCTTAGTTATCAACTTCAAGTATCCCATGAAAAAATTTAATTATTATAAAAATGAATATAAGCAATCAAAAATTGACAACAGTTGTACTTTATTACCATATTTACTTGAAAATAAAAAAAAAGTTGAATAATCTGGTTTAATAGGAAAAATAAAAAAAAATTATCAAAAATCATGATTTTTCCATGGAAATTTTTGGCTTATTTATGAATAACTTTTGATTTATGAGATATAATTTATATCATATAAATCAAATCGGACAAAACTTTAACGTAGGCCAGATACTTGTGCATCGTTTCCGACAGAATTGTAACTTGTGAAGACAGCTGTGACCGTGCATCACGTGATATGGTATACTTTGCTTTTCTCGCTATATATTCTAGAACTGAAAATTAAAAATTCTAGAATATAAATGTCGGATGCAAAATATCACCTTTAAACTTCTTATGCAGAAAAATTGAAATTCCAACTGCCTTAAGCTTTCTGTAAACAACATTCAAAGTAGAGCCACAATTGTGGCTCTGGTGCCTTGACGGAACTTTTTTTATATGCTCACAAGGGTTAAACAATTTGGTCATGAAATTTGACACTCATACAATGATGAACAAATTTTGACATCAAATTATTTTGAAGTCCACTGATTTTAAGCATTTTTTTCATATTCACTTATTTTGATATGTCTCAGGTGGTTTCACTTTACAAAATTATTCAAAAGTTCTACTTTCAGTATTTTGTAATAAGTCGCACTTAGGTTTTCCAACTTACACAAAATATTGTTCATCTTCTGTTTCTGTAAAGACGCAACTTTCATCCTAAAAATAAAATTTAGAACTTGATAATCGAATTTTGAGTGTTATTTAACTCTGAACATTTTAATTTTTTCACGACAGAAATAATCATGTTGAAATCAGAGATTTTTTCAGATTACTTAAGTCGTATTTTGTTTTTAGAACTTTATTTCTCATTTCGACACTTTGTCAACCAAGTACCCGAACCACTCCTATGGTTATTCTATGGCATACAGATAAAATGTGATTCGAAATTTGGAAGAACGCCTTAGTTCATTTAGGAATTTGAAAACAAAAATGTAATTCACAGTATTTTCTGTCCATTTATAAATTTCTTACCTTCAATTTTACATCAGAAGCGGTGTATCCGGTTGATTCCACAAGAGCTAAAAATATTATTTGAGTTTAATTTTGCGCCTACTATAATTATTTTAAATATATTGGAAAAATCTACAAACTTTCAATGTTTTCATAAAGCAAAAAAGCTACACTACTATTCTGGTGAACCATATTTAGCGTGCGATGCTTGCTTGAGGAAACAATCCGAACTTTAGTACAAGTTTCGATCCAATGAAAACCACACAAATAATGGTTTATAAAATGAGTGTTTTATTCAGTATCAATAAATTATGATTTCAATCATAAAATGAATTATGCTAACACGTTGTTTTTAGAAGAAAAAAGTCATCAAAAAAATGAAAGGTGATTATTCAAGGCAGTTTTTAATACTTTTTCATCATTTTTTACATCTTAGTTTGCAATGGTTGAAAACCAATTTTTTTCTGTCCAATCACAAGTTTCAGAGTGAAAAAATGCGAGACTGATTTCTAAAGACATTGATTTATCATTCTCAAACATATTTTTCGTTTGTTAATTCGCAATGCTTGTAATAGCTAATTTAAGAAATTTTTCGTGACAATCGCAACTTTACGGGTACTTTAATTCTATTGTGATAAGCAGCAAAAAATAAAATCACAAGAAAAGTACGAAGTGTCTACATCTGGCCGACTTAATTTCGAGGGCGGATTCAAATTTTATTTTTCATCGAGAACGTTTTACACCGAGAACGTGGTTTCTAATCAGTTATCACGACAGACGTTGTTTTGGGCTAAACAGACAACTCTGTTCCGAAATGCGTTATTCTGAAGTTTTGGTTTTTAGCGGTGAATAAATGGTCAAATAAAAATTTTTATCGCATGTCGGAAATCTAGGCATATATATATGTGGCCGATTTTCAGCTAAACTTTTTTTTGTTCAATTTATTTTCAAATATTGTCCTCGAAGTTAAGTCAAATTAAAGTTTCCACGGAATTTTTTCATATATCAATTTTTTAATGTTCGGAAAAGTAAATTAATATTGATTCTAAGAACATACTGCATAACCATAAAACAAACATGAAACTCTCAATCTGTCTTTTATCTATTTTCTTATATCCTTTTCTCAACCTAAGTATATCTTAAAAATGCTTGTTATCTCTATAGCGCGTGTTCGAATCTCACTTATTTTGTCTCAGTGATTGTCTTGAGTATGATTATAGGCAAGGGTGCTTGATATTGGGACCGCCAAAATTGATCGGTGTGTAATCACTCAAGCAATCACTAAGACAATCACTTAGACAATCTCTAACACAACATTAGTGGGATGCGAACAAGCGCAATAAAGATAATAAGCTTTTTTAAGACGGACCTTATTTGGGAAAAGGATATAGTTTGGAACAAAGATAAGGTGCGTTGGAATCTTTGTCGACTTATTCTTGTAGTTTCATATTTTTGTATTCAAAGTGCTAAGGGATCATGATCGATATATTATTTTAAATTTTAATTTTTCTTACCTTTTGTGATTCGGATTTCCATTTTGTCGGGATCGCAAGTGACTTGAACATCTTCTTGGCAAGAAACCAGTGATAGAACAAATAAAAACACTCGCATTTTCTAAATAAAATAAATTATTAAAATTTTAAATAAATGCTATTTTTCAAAAATTAGAAAAAAAGGTTCCTTGGTTAATCCTGAATTAAAGCTCTTCATTACGACATTTTAAGCTGGGTCATCTTATTTTTGATAAACATTGTCTATTTTTCTGTTAAGGACCTAATTTCTTTTTTTTACTTAATAAAAAACAACGTTCTGAGAGATGATCTATATTACATGTTTGTCTCTCAAAACGTTTAATTTTCCGTTAAATTAGGAAATAGGTCCTTTAAAACAGAAAAAAACGATGGGAACACGAAGCGTGAAAAACATAGTTTTAGTATTTTTTACATCGTGTTAAATTTAACGATTATTTCACATATTCCATCAAAAATTAAAGGATGAAAATTGTGAGAAATAAAATTTTCGGAAAAATAACGTTATTATATTTTTTATTATTTTTTTGATATTTTCGCCAGAACTATAAAAAATTATGAAAATAAAAAGGCAACCTCTATAGATGATAAGGAGATATAGATGGCCCTCGTTTTGTGTTCTCGTGTGCCCTACATTTTCGACGCCCTTATTGGTCCAAAAGGAACGCAAAACTAGAACCCTGGGAATCGCCTTATCATAAAAACTTTACTTTAGGCGTCAAATTAGTTGTCCTTATAAAAACGAGTAGTTATTGTTTCACTTTATGAAACCAGGTATAATAATGTACATTTTTTCGCAGATGTCTTCCAAACACGTGGCTGAATTTTATTCCTAAAATACGTTTAAGTTCTCATTTTTGTCTCAACCGGTAAAACAATGCAACTCCGCCTACATCACCAAATTACATTATTTTTGTATTTGCACAAATTTGGATAGCTTGTGCTATAAATATATATAAGGCGTCAATTGAGCTTTTATATTATTGATTCCGGAGCACTTTCTTGTTAAACAGACGTTTTCTAAGGAGTCTCCAACTTATATTTATATCCATAAGAAATATCAGCACTATTTATATTTGACTTAGATCATCAAACTCAGTTGAGTTTTTGAGAATATTAAAATAAAAAAAGGGCCAAAATTTTTCAAAAACACGAATTTTTACTCTGTTCATGACTAAACCGACTGTGAAGTTTTCAAAAATGTTTTCAAAAAAATTCTACCACCTTTGAAAAGCAAAATTAAAATTTTTTATTTATTTAAAATCGAAGTGAAAATTAAAAAAAGCGTCGATGGCGATCTAGCCAAACGTTCGAGTATTTATATCTGAATAATCAATATTTTGTATGAATTTGTACCTATTCCGTCATTTTTATTTCTGAAAAAAATCAAACAAAAACCAGTAGCAGAAAAAGATGGTCGAGATTTTCTAGACAGATCTTCATTTGTGCATTTACTTATAATTTTTTCGTCGAAAGTTTCTTAATAAAATCAAATGCCCTTCGGTATGTTTCAGTTATGTGGTATGTGACATTTGAAAGTTTAGTAAATAGCTCTTTTTCGTCCGAATTACTGTGGTACATTAGTTAAGATTTATGTTTTGTACATTATTTTTTGTACATTCATGTTTTACAAAGACCAAACGTTAATTTCTAAATTTGATTTGCTTAACACTAAAAATATATATTGAGCAAACTTCAAAAATGTAAAACAGTCGGTACGTTGACAAAATAAAGATTCAGTTTTAAGATATATTTAAAAGTTTTAAACCTTGTTTCAATTAGCTTTAAAATGGACTATCGAAACGTTGAATTATAAATTAAGATATATTTTAACCCTTTTAGACAGCAAGTTGTATTCACAAAACACGAATCTTCCTCGTGTTATTTTTGTACAAGTAATGACATCAAATGATATCAGTTCTGAAACTCTTTCGTTTTACTTCACACGAGTTTTATATCACGACCTAGGCCCGTGAGGAATTAACAGTTAAAACTTATTTTTCGCATTTTTACTACAAGAGAGTTGAAATATGTTTTTGAATTTTTTCGTTTTTTCAAAAATATATTTTTATACTTTTATTAATGCTCAAAAATTTATATTTTTGAAACGACAGACTTTGAGATTCAAAATGTGATTCACATACGACTGAGATGAGGGATTCCGTAGATACATGTCCACTATGGGCCATAGTCTATGGCACATGGATTAAGGGCCAATCAGCGATGAACGCACCACGGGCCTCATCTGAACTGTACTTGATTTTATTTCACTATCTTTGAGAACATAAAGTTACATCAAGTATGATTTGAGCAAAACTATTTTTGATAATTAAATCGCAAATTCTTTAAAGTTATATTCTATAAAATCGGTATGTCTATCTTAAATCCTGGAAGAGAGGCCTTTTTTAGTAAATTAAGCTAAAATTTTGGCTATGCCTGGCATTTTGCGCTCGACCAATAAGACCACAGAAAATGACGACGTTGACCAATAAGAGCTTTGAAATTAAGCTAAAACGCAAACGCATATCGCCAGACCTAGAGATCCCAATCTTGGATCCAAGGTTTTTTTCAGTGAATATTTTCCCAAAACTTTTTGTCTGTTGATTATAAGACCAGCCGTAAGTTCAGAGAATTTTAAGTTTTCAAAACCAGAATCTCAGTTTTTGTGGATTGATTAGACCCACAAATGGATACTAATGCCCCGACGTATGATTTCACACCGAGCAATTTATCATTTTGTTGCGATAAGCACGCAAAAGAACTCTAGATGAGTCAAAAGGCTCAAAAAGGATTATGTTCAGCTCTAAAATATCAAAAAATTGTACCGTATTAAAAATAATTCGATGATAAGAAATGTGCTCAATTTACCCAGATAAATTCAACTTATATTTAATTCAAAGGTGTGACCAGTTCTTCGGAAAATTTGAAAGTTACTTTTTTGATTTACAAATAGCTGTTTGATATTTAAATTAGTAAAATTTTAACCCTCACTTTTGAAAGTTCAATAAATCTTACAGCTTGGTTTTAAAGGCTCAAAATTTCAATCGAGTTTTAATTTAATAAGATGATTTTATGTAGAAAATTTGAAACGCACATAATGTGAGAATAATTGCAGTTATTCAATTGCAGTGAAAAGCAGCTTGCATAACTGCAAAATTTTGTTTGGTTGAAATTATTGGAGTTAGAATCTCAGAACGTTTCCTTATCAACATATGCTAATTTTGCATTATTTGGCAAGAAAAGTTAGATTGAATTTCGGAATATAAGCGTTTTTTTCATTTGTGTAAGGCTTATAACATTTTTTTGACAAATCCGATTTTTTCTTGAAATTTGAATTTCTTAAAAATAAACTCTCAGAAATCAGCGTAAACGAATCATAATTTTCATGTCGTTTAAAAATCTGATGAAATAGTCCAGTTTGATAAATTTGAGAGCCCTTCATTTCCAAATTATTCGGACTCAAAATGCGTGATAAAATCTAGATAAAATTCTTATTTGCAATAATTAAAATGAATTGAAAGCTAATCAAATATTTGTTTCCTGAAATTTTGTAAAATACGATTGAAAATCGTTATTGCAGGAAAAATCTTCGATGCACTCTTCGATATACAGATATCGTCATCACACAAATGCAAGGGTAAATATCACTGATAATTTATCAGCCATGAAAAATAAATCAGGCTGAAAAGTTGCATCGGAAAGAATGTTTAATTTAATGCATATTTTTTCATCGCCTCTATCTGTTTTATGGCTTGAAATTTTAACCCTTGTATTTTTGTGATGAAAATATGTTTGCGATTGTAGTCTATAGCTTGTAGCAAAGTTATGTTTCTACGTCGAAAAATAACTTAAATTAACTGTAAAAATTCAACTGAAACACTTAACATAAGTATTTGTCGGTGCTGAATTCTTTTCTCGATAAATACATAAGCAAAAATATACACAAAACCCTAAGGACCGTCTCTGTATTTAACAATATACCTAAATGAAACACTTTTTTGACGTGGGTCAGTGGACCAGTTAGAAAAACAGGACTGTAATTTTATAATTTTTAAGTAATTTCAAACTAATTATTCAATGTCTATTTTGATGTCAAATTTTGGTTTAGTAACCTACTCGTACGATTAATGCTAATAGTATGCTAAACTAAAAATTGACATGAAAATCTACATTGAATAATTAGTTCTTAACAATCACAAACTAAGTTTGTCAAACTTGCAAATTCTGCCTTGTCAGTTAAGTTTGAAAATGGTGTTTGAACAAGTGTATGATTTTTTCTCCAGAAACTGGGTGTTATTATAATTCAGAAGTATTACATCTAATGTCAAACAAAATTTGATATCAATTGGCGACGCTTCTGAGAGATAATTTCTCGGATATTAACCCCTGGCATTTTTATGGCACTTTACGACGGTTAATCAAAAATGAGGAGATCGTTTACAAAGTGGTCGATCAACTTTGACACTAATTGACGTTTGTGCGTTTTTGAACATTTCACCGTATTACCATACTTTTTGTTGGACATTTTTGTAATCACCACCAAAAATCTTTGAGCGTAATCAGTTAATTTTTTTCATCACAACATAGCTGACAAATCACGTGACTGTATAACACAGAAGTAAGCTTGGCCAAAAAATACTGTTTTCAAGAAGATCTTGAATTATCTTGATAAAAATTCAGGAGAAATTGAATTAGTTTTTGACTTTTTATTATATTAATTAAGGTGATGTCCAAAAATAACGTGTCTTGAAATCAAGGAATAAGGTTTGGCATAAGAGTACTGTTTTTTCAAAAAGTACTCAAATAACGTCAAGAAAAACTGAGAAAAGAATCAAAATAATTCCAGATTTTTTCATTTCAAAATTGTCACGCAACGTCACGTGACCTTATTTATCAATAAATAATACTTGTTATCTGTCATAATTGTCTGGCTTTTTCTTCAAAAAACTGGGTGTAATTATATTTCACAAGTTTTACATCTATTGTCAAACAAAATTTAAAATAAACTGGCAATGCTTTTGAGAGATAATCTCCCAGAGATTAACCCCTGGCATTTTATGGCACTTGAAAAACGTGATAAGGTTTAGCATAAATCAAGTTCACTTACAAAAAAGGTACTCAGAAATAATTCAAGTGGTTACTTTGAGGCCACAAGGTTAGCAAAGGGTAAAACAAATGAGTACTGAGTCAGTACTACTGCCGTCGAAATCAGCGAAAAATTACAGTTCTAATAACTAATCAATACGCTTAACGAAATCAGATTATAAACTGTTTTAAAAGATTAAAAACCAAAAAGAAGCGGCGAATTGTCGCAGACAAAATATCTGAATATTTCTAATAAGTGTCAATTTACGAAGACCTTGAAAAAATGCGGTTGACCAGGTCCGAAAAAATCTTTTTCCAGATTGTTCAACTCTCAGAAGTCAACTTAGGAAATAAATCATGTTTATGCTTATAAGTATGAAAATATGTTAAGAATCGAACAAATTCATCCCGAATTAGTTAAAATTATGATTCATATTGCTACTTTTCATAAATTTGAAGCACTTTTGTTGCTTTTAAGTACAAAATATATAACATTTCTTAGTGATTTAACTCTTATGTGGTTTTTTGAATATTTGTGTTACAGATTAAACTTTAGAAAAAGTATAGCTGGTCTAGGAATCGACCCGAGTGATCAACTGTCACTAAGTTTTTAACCACTACGCTATCTTCCCTTTTGAGCATATTTAATCTGCTTAATTGTACTTAGTAGTACATGTAGTAGTAGTAATTTTATTTAAATTATATTAATAAAAGTGCATTCTTTTTGTGAAAATGAATATTCATGTTGTTCAATAAAATAAAATAAGGATTTGTCAAGCAAACTTAAAAAATAAAGTTTATATGTATAAACACAAAGAAAAATTAGTTTCCAAGTTCATTTCTGGACAACTTGGATCAAAGACGGCTCACACTAGCTTTGACACACATTATTTCTTGTGGATGACTTGTGGGCGTTAAAATTAACTACGTAAAACATAATTATTATGTGGTATTTTTTAGAAATTATTTTTCCTCAACGTGAGAACCCGTTTTCTGGTGAAAAAACTGTCATTTCTAGATTTGGTATGTCAGAAATTGGTCATTAAAGTTAAGTTTTTTGACCTTGATCTATTTGGCTTATCTTGACTGCTAGTCATTTATCTCGCAACCGACCACATATTCAATTAGTTTGGTTTCTAACATTTAAATTTGGCCAAGTGCACATATAATTATGCAAAAATAATTTGAAAGAATTTTATAATCTCAAAATGTTTAATTTGTCCGACAAGAGAATTAACAAGAAGTTTTAAGATGGTTCCTAACTTATTTGATAATTATAGATTGAACAAAATGTCGAATTACATTATTCATGCTCAATTAAAGACACCGTTGTGAAATGTGCGTTGGAAAATTATCCACATTACATAGTCAACTCGAAGGCTACACTCCGATTTTGGCAACGCGGCGTCCATCTCAAATTAACCGATAGCACATTTTCAAAATAATAATTATAAAATAGTTATAAAATAATAATAAAATAATTATAAAATGATTATAAAATAATTATACCAAAATAATTATAAAATAATTGTAAAATAATTATAAAATAATTATAAAATGATTATAAAATAATTATAAAATAATTATAAAATGATTGTAAAATAATTATAAAATAATTATAAAATATTATTAAATAAATATAATATAATTAATAAATAATTATTAAATAATTATAAATAATATAAACTAATTATAAATAATTATAAAATAATTATAAAATAATTAAAAAATAATTAAAAATAATTATAAGATAATTATAAAATAATTATAATAATTATAAAATAATTATGAAATAATTATAGAATATATATAGAATTATTATAAAATATTATAAAATAATTATAGAATGATCATAAAATAATATAAATAATAATAAAAAACTTACAAAAAAAATTTATAGAAATGGATCGAAATAATAAATCGAAAACGTTAACTAAAGTTAATCTTTTAATTTTTAGAATAAAGTTTCACCCCTTATGAGCATATAAAAAAAGTTCCGCCAACGCACCAGAGCCACAATTGTGGCTCTACTTTAAATGTTGTTCACAGCAAGCTTGAGGCAGTTAGAATTTCATTTTTTTCTGCATTAGGAAGTTGAAATGTAATATTTCTGCATCCGACATTTTATATTCTAGAATTTTAATTTTTAGTTTAAGAAAAGATAGTGAGAAAAACTAGGTATACCATATCACGTAATACACGGTCACAATTGTCTACACAAGTTACATTTCTGTCGGAAACGATGCACAAGTATATGGCCTACGTCATAGTTTTGTCCGCATTGATTTATATTTCAAAAATCAAAAATTGATTTATAAATAAGTCAAAAATTTTGATAGAAAAATCATGATTTTTGATAAAAAGGTTATTTTTCCCTATAAAAGTAGATTATTACACTTTATTCTATTATTTTCAAGTAAATATGGTAATGAAGTACAACTGTTGACAATTTTTGATTGCTTAAATTCACTTTTATAATAATTAAATTATTTTATGGTAAACTTGAAGTTAAAAATTTTGAAATTTCACTTCCGAAAAAAAATTTCCGCCNAATATTTTCAATGAGATAATAATCGGTGATTCGATGATTTATAATTGAAAATTTTAGTTAAACTTGTTTTAAAAAAATAGTAGAAAAGACAGATTGAAGGGGCTTTGGGTGTTAATTGATTGTAGAAAGTTACTCGTTGGCTTTCAAGTATTTTAAATTGTTCAAAATTCTTGCGTTTGTCGTTTATTCAGCCAAAATGAATAATGAAAAATTTAAATTTAATTATCCGTAACAAATGTTTAGTTAAAACGATAGACACAAATTTATACAGTATGTGTTTTTTTACTTGCGAAATGAAAATTGTCATTTTGGTAATTAGGGCCAATAAAAATGGTTACTAGGTGGATCATATTTTCAAACCCTTAACATCGGCTAAAGCATGGCTTTCAAAATAAAATCCACCTAGTTACCATTTTTAATTGGCCGTAATTACCAAAATGACAATTCATTTCGCAAGTAAAAAAACACATACTGTAGATTAATTAAGCAATCTGATAGCTTTTAGTTTCCGTGTTTAAAAAATAATCTCCAAAAAGATCCAGACTAGTTTATTTGTATTGACTTAGAAAACCCGACGAATTTGAAGGGACTATTTCAGACTAATTAAAATAGCTCGGACTAAGTAATTTTAAACTTTATGAGCTGCAAAAAAGCAATATTTTTTTTATTTCTAGAATACAGCTTTACAAAATTTCAGTACTTAATTATAATAATCTAATTGATGATGTTGATGATCAGTTGGTAGTCAGTGTTGAGAGTTCAGACGACTAAGTTATACATCAAGAGATCAAATGCCGAAAGAGACCTCCATGTTCACTAGTGTTACGCCAGGATCAACGAATATAAAACGCTTAAATGAACGTAGAATTTTTGAACCGAACGGTGAAAAAGGTGCGAATAAGTTATTCTTATTTTGCCTCCGGAAAGATATTTCGTGACGGCAATTACTCGAGTTTTGTGTGAATATATTATACTAATATTAATACAAACATAACAGTATATGGAGTCCAAAAAGAAATGCAAACAAAGATCAAGTACCCCTTAAACCCGCTTTGTAAGATTAGTTTAGGCGGTTTTTATTATATGTTCGTGAGACTATGTGGGAGAAGACACCCCGCAAGCCCCCTCGAAAGTGAATTGCCTTATTTTGCCTTGGAATATACAGGATATTCGTTGACGCAACAATCGGAGTTTTGTGTAAAAGATAAAAAACGCTACAAATGTGTATTATAAAAGTCAAAACAGAAAAAATGTCAAAGTTTACCATTTTTCACGCATTTTGACATGGGATGACACATTTTCAACCACAATTGTTGTATTAAATCTGCTGTTTACGGACCTCAAACAAAAACATGATGCTTAGAAAATATTAAAGCCTACTATTTAGAATAACACTTTGAATTTTCTTGCAGAAACGAATTTTCTGAAGGTATTGTTTTATTATCACCTCGCAATTTGCAATTACGTATCTAACTCGCGGTGACAGGCCTTAATAACCAGAACATAAATGGCTCTGCGCAGGCAGTTCCTTAATCTGCCAATTATGTTTGAATTTTTATTGCATTACAACATGGACTTCCCTCGAAAAAAAGGTGACTTGAAGTAATCAAGGTACAATAAAAATTGCCAAGATTAACTATTCTTTCAAAAAGTACTAACATATACATTTGAGATTAAAACTTTATTTATTTTGTCTGCACAAAAAACAGTCTCAAAAAATCACGTGACCGTATAATCAGGAACAAAGGTTGAACACAAAGGATAATCTGTTTGTTGTCAATTGGTACTTTAAATTAAGTCGAATAATATCAAGGGTGATTAGCAAACAACATTTATAGGTGTTTGCTTGACATCACATGCATTTTCAAAAATTCAGAGTAAACACCCTCATGACGTTTTCGCATATTTCTTTAAATTTACTAGACTATTATGCATATTTTAGAAAAACTTCAATCTAAATTTAGCACAAATTTGTGATTAAAATGACCTACATGTCTGTGTAATTTTTTTTCCCTTATAAGTATTTTGCTGCTAAATTGATTCATTTAAACTGAGTAAGGGATCGTTTTTGACTTTCCACATGCATTTTCGATCCATATATTAATCGTATTGATAAATATTCAAAATAAATATTTGCGAATGTCTGTCGTAGTTTTCCACAAAAAATGTAGAATCTTTCCGTATAAATGTGCCGAGTATTTTTGTTAGAGCTTCGAAGTCTTTTTAAGAAAAATTCTCGGGCAAATTTATTAGCAAAAAAATCTAGAATTTTTTTATACACAACTGCGGATAGACAATTCGCAAATTTTATTTTTATTAGGGCTTTTTGATATTTTAATCCACAATACGATAAATATGATGCAAAAATTATGTGCAAAGTCAGACACGATGCCTCAATCCTAAAAATGTGTTAAAGGATTTAATAAAAACCTTTTTTGTAGAAAATAATTAAGAGAAATTATTTGATTTGATGAATTCATTTGAGCCCTTTTTTCAAGAATTTATGAATTAAGAATAAAAAGGAAGGTTGAATAGGGTAATCTAGTTTTGAATGAAGGCGCATTATCGATACGGTGCAATGGCAATTAATTCGACATAGAAAATATTAATGGGTGGATTGTTCTGGAATACTTCTTGGGGTGATAATATATGTCAAAAATGAAAAAAAATTTATGAAATTTTTTTTTATCAAAATAGCATACCGAATAGCAATCGTCGGAGACTACTTTATCAACAAGCGGAAAAGTTGTTTATCTTGGTATCCAAAAAATATCTAACTTTTGCTCGTCCTTTGCTATGATATGCGACCCGAAAAACCCCCTATTTTCAATTCGAAATACGAATTTTTCACAACTAAATTAATCATTTTTCTCAAAAAAAATGTCGAATTTTTGAAAAAAAATAGTTCACGTCACAAGACGCGCAACTAAAATTCGACACAAACTAGTATATGCTAATATCAAATCCTAGCTGTCGATTTTGACCCAAAATCGAATTGGTGGCCATGCTAAGGCATGGTCAAGGGATTTTTTCTAATGTTTTAAGGACCACGTTAAAACTAGCTTATTTAGATATTAAAAACGCGATTCCTTGCATTTCTCTGAACTTGTTCATCATTCCTTTGGAAATTAAGAAATGAGATGAACAATTTCTGTATTTATCCAGTAAAAATCGCGTAAAACATTTCTTTAAAGGTTTTATGTATTAGGATTTTCGCAAGGGTCCTTTTTAATCTTTTTGGCAAGGTCACCTGATGTTTAGAGTACTCGTCTGGGAAGGTCAAGAAATGTTCCAAAATATTTTGTTTATTAAAACGACAATTATATCAAACAATTCGGTAGTTGTTTTATAAACAAATTACCAGATGACTGTTTGATAGAAACATTTTTATGAAAACCAAATTTTGAATTGGATTGGTTATTTTCATCATTTGAGCAGAATAGTTTTTGCGGAGAAATATTTTCGAAGGCGAATCAACTAGAAATATTTAAGGGCGTGAAAGTTTTGGTGCGTTTATTTAAATATAAATATAAAAACATCGTCTTTAATTTCAAAAATTTTATTAAAAATAAAGGGTTAACTCTTTTATTAATTTATTTCATTTTTCTCGAGGAAATACAATCACATGAATCAGAGGGTCGGCACAGACCCGTGTTTAAAAAACCTGATCGGGATCGTAGATTTGAAACCCTGATTGCGGATCGAACCTTATGATCGGATCGGAAACTTTGAAACACCTGGTCGGATCCGAACTTGCCACGAAATCGAAAATTTTTATAACCTGATCGGATCGAACTTGATCAGCATCGGATGGTTAACAAAAACCTGATCGATTGGTCGAACAAGTGCGATCCGAGATCCAAGTTCGATTCCGATCAAGTATTGGCCGACCCCTGCATTCATATTATTAGTAATAAAAACAATATATTTCCGTTAATCAAGTTGAATCAGGAATGGTATTTTGAAAGAAAAAATGGTCCTCTGGCTACATATATTTTCCACCAAGTGAGCAGCCTGCGGTTTTTAAAATTTTTGTATATTTTCGGACGCCTTGACTGTACCTGGAAAATACCAAAATGGTTAAACAGAAAAGAATTTTTTTGTTTATTAGAAGGACATTATTATACAAACAAATTTTGATTGTTTTAATAAACAACAATACCAGATGCTGTTTGATAGAAACATTTGAATGGACATCTTTTAAAGCAACAAATTTTTGGCTTGAATTGTCAATTTTATTATTTGAGCAGAATTATTATTACGAGAAAATACTTTTGTAATAAGTTTGTAAACAATGTATTTTTTTCAAATCTGAAATAAGGTGTTTTTGCGTAAGTTACATAATTGGATACTTTGGATAGGGAGTAAAATGCCTTACACCTAATGAAGTAACCATGTCTTAAAAACAGGAGTGAAATTCTTAAAAAAACTCAATAACAAATAAACGATTAATGCGTCAGGCGGGACATAGTAAAATGCCTTACATCAGTGTAATCCTTAATTTTGGTAGTGTAATGCTTAATTTTTGGTAGTATAATGCCTTAATTTTTTTTTAATTTTTTAAAAATTAATATTTTCCAAAATTCTGTTTTTACAAAAAACTAGTTCTAAAGTTTTCAAAATTTTTGGTTAGTTTCACGATGGAGTCGGGATATGAAATATGCTTTAACTAGCAGCAAGTAATCCTCGGTTTGAAAGAGGCAGCTGATCTGTACCGTTTGACGATCTATGGAATTCGAACTTGGAGCCAAAATTTTTATCGGAAAACGTCTGAGGCATCACTTGAATGACCAGGGTTAAGACGCACGATCGCAGTCTTTATTTATTGTAAGGTACAAATATTGAATTAACAAAACGCTTGAATCAGATTTGTATATTTTTAAAGAAAACGATAAATTGAACAATTTAGTAATCTTCGTAAAAATTAACGAAATAGTCCCGATTTGATCATTTTTTTATCTCATTACGCTACAAGATATTTGTGCTCAGTTTTGAGTTTGTCTAAGAATTTCCGATCGAAAAAATATATTCGGCTTCATTGTGGAAGGTTCGAAGTTCAGAATGGTTAAATCATAAAACCACTTAACGACTTCAGCTGCTTTTGCTTGGCCTTGTGATTAGCACGTCAGACTTGAAAGCGAAAACAACTATTGCGTTCGAGTCCTGAGTACGCATCCTTTTTTTATCTCGTGGAAAATAAACACAAAAATATTTTTTTTATCGTATTATCTACAAGATATTTATGGTTTTTTTCAAAAGCGCAAATTAAATCGATGTTGCCACTTTTTAACCCACATAGAATTTTTTAAAAATTAAAGCAACCTGGTCTCCAAAGAAAACAAAAACTTGATTTGGAAACTTCACAAGCTCGACTACAGACTCTTCTGTCGATTACAACTTAACTTCCAGTACCGTAGAGCCTACGGATAAAATTTTATACAGTGTGGTAAAATCCAAAAAGAACCAAACCTTTTTCAATCAATATGCAAAATGAAAATCAGAGTTCAGTACTATCAGCACAAATAATTGCATTCGATAGAAAAAAAAGAGACATATAGATTCACATAAAATGGTTTCAATAGAAAATAAAAGCTCTATAATGTTGTAAAGGCTGGGTGTTAACAGGTTTTTCTCGACCTTGGATTCTTCATTAAAGTGGATATTTTTGCGCCAATTAGGGGGATAATGATTTGCAAAAAATAATCAAATTCTACAAAGTATTATTTTTTTGTTATAGAAATGTCGATTAAATTCGCCGATTACTGGGCAATTTTCGGCGATATTGGTATATTTCGGCGATATTAGCATTGGAAGTATTTGAGCTAAAAATGGTGAAAAAACCTATGTCACCTCGTAAGACTCAAGTAAAATAGAACTTTTCGAAGAAAAGACTTGGTTATTGAAAAAACTGCTGGAGACTCTTAAATAAAAACTGGAAAAACAAATAAAAACAAAATTTTGGTTGATACTGATAATCCAGAAGTTTTTTAACTATTGAAATTACGTTAATGAAGTTAGTAAAGCATGCTGTTTTGAGAAGCTCGAAGATCATTCCAGATTTTAATGATTTCAAAAACACATTTGTGGAGAAAGTGACAGAAGAATAAGTTGGTTCCGGCAACTCACCTTGCACGCACAGCCATCGCGGAAACAGAAGGTTGCGCCAATAACTATGAAAGACTGCGCTTTATAGGTAAATCTTTTCAAAAACCGACAAAATCCTGACTGCTCAAGATTAAAATTTTCAAAATTTATAAACGACCACCATTTTAAAAAGCTAAGATTAAGTCTTTTCTTAATTTTTGAATAAAAAAATTGCCTTATCGACAGCGGCACGATGTGGGTTGCAACCGAGAATATTTTTCTAAAAATTATTTTGTGAAAGCAACTATCCGAGTTCTATGTTTGGAAAGAGTAATAATCCACCTAGTTACTCATTTTTGTATTGGCCGTAATTCCTAAGATGACAATTCATTAATCGCAAGTAGAAAAAAGGCACATCTGGATAAAACATTTGTTATCGAGTAGCTTGATTTTTTTCTTGGAAGCGCCTAACTTAAATTTAACTTCAGAAAGTAAATTTAAAGCGAAAGACGAAGAACCTTCAAAACTTGAATGAAAATTACGATCTACCAAGCAGATATGATTACATATTATTTACAAGACATTATATAGTCACGGATCTGTCTACTGAAGTTACATTAGTACTATCCTTTTTCCCAACCTTGACTCCAGCTTGAAATGCTTACTATCTTTATAGCGCGTGTTCTAATCCAGATAATTTTTGTCTTAGTCATTGTCTTGAGCTATAATAATCAGCAAGGTGCCTTCATATAGGGACGCCAAAATTTTGATCAGTGTTATCACGCGCTTATAGGAGATGTGAAGATTTTTAAGATGGACTTAGGTTGGGCAAAAGATATGAGAGGCTTAATATTTTCAGGAATATCAAGGTCAAAAAATTTATGATTGATCAAATGAATGTGATTGATACACGTTTAAATACTTTGAGAAAAAATAAGCTTTCAAATTAAGCGTACCGCCGTAGGCGCAGAAAGGCTGAAATTTTTGCCCATGGATACGTTTTTTTGGTACTACTTGGCACATTGTTATCTAGTCAAAAAAAATTTTTGTTTTTAAGGGAGATATACAAGCGCAAATCGAATATGCGTTCATATTCAATTCTCGCGAAAAAAGAAAAAGAAATTTTTTTTGAAAAATTTTGGAAAAAAATTTTCGTAATTTTTTTCAAAAAATTTCGAAATTTAAGATATTGAATACCTACTGTAAACTCATGCCAGATATCGCAAAATAGACAGGTGAGGGAGATGTACC
>SCLH01000175.1:97357-109200 GCA_004367855.1 Oikopleura vanhoeffeni
CATAGATATTGAATCAAATTGAGGCGGTTTTATTAATTTGTCGTCTATTTCAATAGACTATTTTGTTTCCGGGCAAATTTTTCAAATTAAATTAGGTTGTTCAAGTTAAGCAAATTTGGAGATCAAACTTTTGGTCGATAGTGACATGTATAAAAAGTGAAATGTATTAATTGAGATTTTGAACATAGACAGGCGAGAAGAAGAGTTCTAGAGCATAATATTTCGATGTTTTGCTGGATCAGATTTATGAGATCAAATTCTTCAAAATGATAAATAAAATATTTTTTTGTGCACTCTATCATTTTGAAAATGCAATGACATCATGAAAAATACAGATTTTAGTACATTAACAAAATGTTAAGCAATTTATATTTTGATTGGCTATGCAAAAAAATAATTTTTTTATAATTTTGAAGAATTCGACCTCAATAATCTGATCCAGAAAAAGCATTGGAATTTATGCTCTAAAACTCTTGTTTTCGCCTTTCATGTTCAAAATCTCAAATTTATACATTTCACTTTTTATACATTTTACTATCGACTCCAAACTTTTCTATGTAAAATTTTACGCTGAACTTTTTTTTGATTTCTTAAAAACATATTTATCTGACGTTTCGATGTATTTATCATTTCAATGATGTAATTTTTCAACAAGTTACAGAAGACACTATCAAAGTGATATTCTAGAATTTTGCTAAAATTTTCTAAACATCACAAAAACAACCAAAATTTTGGAGACCATTATTCTCGAATACAACAGCGTAGGCAGTGCTAGGCATACTGGGCACATCAGCGGCATTCTCCAATACAAATGAAAAGTCAGGATTAATCAAAGTTTTCCACGCAAAAGCGGTTTCCCAGATAAGTTTTGTATGAAAATTTGAAACAAAAAATTATATTTCAAAAATATATTTATGGAAGCTGAACTCTCAATTTATTTAATTAGAAACCAGCTTTATTATTAAATTTGTATATATTTCATATAGAGTCGACAAGTAAGGAGTTTTGTTAATTTTGGGTCTGCTCTGCTCTTAAAATTTTGATTCAAAAACGTTTGCTCTGCTTTACCTGATTTTCAAAACGTTTGCTCTGCTCTGCTCTACCCTGATTTTTCAAAATGTTTGCTCTGCTCTGATATTTTAGAAAACAGCTCTGCTCTGAAAAGTAGTGTTCTGCTCTAGCGTAGAGCAGAGCAAACTCTGCCGATCTCTGGTGAGGGACATGGGTTGATTCCAAATTCAATAATGTCGAAAAAAAATGATGGCTTCGATTTTGGAATTTTTGGTATCAAAATGACCGCCGTGGCTGAGACTTCAGAAAAAATAAAAACATTTTAGAAAATTTGCTCTAAGGACAGAGTTTTTCAAGAAAAGGTTGTTTGGCTATTGGACCCTGCAGTTTTTTGTGTGACATAGCACAGAGCTTAAATAAGCTCATTCTTATACTGAGGTTCATATTGGTTGGGGAGAATTGTCTAAACCGGATTCAACGATACCGAATATCTCCAGGACCTGTAAGTTGAGAAAGGTCATTGAAAATCTTGTAATTGCAATTTAGAAATCATTTTGATGACGATGTGGCTGTTTATCATGCCAAAAAACTCACCTGGCGCTCAGCTTTCTAATGAATGTATTCAAACCAATCAGAAGCTTTGTAATAGGCCAATACTGAGTGTTGTCCTTATATTGCCAACGTTTAAAATATAGGTCCTAAGGACTCAAACGTTTCCAAAACAAATTTGACACTTTCAGCTCATTTTGACTTTCAAAATGCCAATTTGAGTTTTTCTTCATATTTTGCAGTTTTTACTGTACTGAAAGTTATTGGACCACCATTTCGGCATTTAATTATGAAAATAACCAAAGTATCCTCAAATTGACCGTTGGACATAAATCATTGGGGTAAAATAATTAAATAAATTTTGACTAATCAAACAGTCACAGGATAAAAAAATCAAAAAGCTCTTGAAAACAACTTTTAAGTTGTTACACCCACCATATCGTCATTCATTATGAAAAATAACCCAAAGTACCCTCAAATTGACCGTTGACATAAATCTGTTGAGGTGAAAGTTAAAAAAAAATTTGACCAATGAGTAGGCCCCCGAGCAAAATCAGCTACCCGATAAAAAGTCGATATAAATCTGAAAAATTTAGACATTGTGTAGTTTTTGACGATGAAAATTTTTTGCGGGAAATATTCTGCTCTAGATTGACATCTCAGATTTAAAACGTATGTGTTTTTTACTTGCGAATGAAATTGTCATACGGTTATTACGGTCAAATAAAAATGGTAACTAGGTGGATTTTATTTTGAAAGCCAAGCTATAGCCGATGTCAAGGGTTTGGAAATATAATCCACCTAGTTACCAGTTTTTATTGGCCGTAATTACCTAAATGACAATTTTCATTTCGCAAGTAAAAAAAACACATACTGTACCCAAACAATCACGTTGGTGTAACACCGGAAATGGAGGGCCCGAAAACTCGACTTATTTTAAAACAAAGATTCATGGTCCTCAAAAGAGGCGCAAGCATCGACTTTGTGATAACGGTGATAGTAACTGTAGGACTCAGATAACCACAGGTGGTGCTACAGGCGACTATGTGATTTGGTGGTGTAAACAGCAACACGGTATTGAACATTTACAGGAAAGCTCATTATAAGAAATGGATGGAAGTAACCATTAGATAGGAAATTTTATTAAGGATTAATTTAAATTAATATATGCAGAAAATTTTTCAAAATTTTGCCGATCGTGATTGGTTGAAAATAAAAATGCCCAAAGTTGCTTTTGACCTCGAAAATGAAACCGCACGATCAAATTATACTAAACAAAATATTTTTAAATTGCGTTACAAATCAGAAAATGGTTTTAAAGGGTACTAAAAATGACAAAGATTATTAATTTGAGGGTGTATGCGACTCTGATTTGACATATTCTCGGTGAAGATGCTAATTTGTAGATCTTTCTTTTATCTTGCAAAAAAGGCGTCACAAAATATTCTTGACCATCACACAAATAGGTACAGTATGTTTACAATAAGACACTTTCAAAACTGCAAAATCTATCACCTTCCAGACAGTATATCAAATTGAGCTCCAAGTATGTCAATCTTTGAAGACAAGCTTTTTTTGATCCGGCAAATGAACAATTATAGAACGCCAAATAACCGACGATTCAATACAATCTCAGACTTGAGTCCCCAATCGGCCGAAGGCCGATAAAGGAAAAATTATATTTTGTATTCAATTTTGTTGAAAAATGAGCCCCAAATCGGCCGGAGGCCGATAAAAGGGGGATTTTTAATTAAATTTTCCTGTAAAATCAGCCCCAAATCGGCCGAAGTCCGATAAAAGGGGATTGTATATTTAATTTTGTTAAAAAATGAGTCCTCAATCGGCCGAAGGCCGATAAAAGAGACTTTTGTATTAAATTTTGTTGAGCCCCAAATCGGCCGAATGCCGATAAAAAGAGATTTNGATTTAAATTTAATTAAGTTGAAAAATAAATTCCCAATCGGCCGAAGGCCGATAAAAGAGAATTTTATATTTTGTGTTTAATTGTGTTGAAAAATGAGTCCTCATTCGATCGAAGGCCGATAAAAGAGAATTTTATATTTTGTATTTAATTTTGTTGAAAAATGAGCCCCAAATCGGCCAAAGGCCAATTAAAGAGGATTTTGTATTCAATGTTGTTGAAAAATGGGCCTCCAATCGGCCAGAGACCGATAAAAGGGAATTTATATTTTGTATCTGATGTTGAATAGATAATTATTTGACTAATTTGAAGAAATTATCTAATTTTGAAACAAAATGTGCAAATTCTATAAAAAATTTGATTATTTTCGAAAAAATTGACAATAAATTTGAAATTCGTCTCTAGAATTTGTACATTTTTTTTCAAAATTAGATATTTTTTTTTCAAATTATTCTCATTATTATCTTTTCAAAATCAGATACAAAATATTAAATCACCTTTTATCGGCCTCCGGCCGATTGGAGGTTTTATTTTGGGAAAACATTATTCAACAGGAAAAATTTATTAACAAAACTTTTTCCAACAAAACATTTTCTAACAAAAAACAGATTTTTTAACAAAAAGCATTTTAAACAAGAAAAAACATTTTTTAACAAATAAAACATTTTTAAAGAAAAAAAAAATTTCACAAAAAAACATTTTTTTACAAATAAAAATTTTTTCAACAAAAAATATTTGAACAAAAAAATGTTTTCAACGCGTTTTGGTGAATTCCATCTTCGAGTAAGAAAAAAACGCGGTAAACGAGAAAACTCAGGCTGTACAGTTGGCAACTTTATACCCACAAAAACCGCAGGCTGCTTCAGCATGTCGGCCAGGCGACTCAATCTGAAAATACGAAATTTCCGAATCTACTCAGGCCAAATTCAAAGAATACGCTGCTCCAAATTTATTGTTAATAAGTATCAGGGAAGTCGAAAATGACACTTTAAATGTTTCAAAGTGAACATTTTGCTTTTCAGTTAAATGTAGAATTCTGTATTTTGCGTTTTCGCCGTTTTGCTTGCCACCCAATATTTATATGCGTCCAAAGGTATAAAAAGGTACTCAACGATTTCAAATAAGGAATTATAAAACTTAAAAATGGGTATCAATGCTTTTAAGCGTTTTAAAAAGTTTAAAATTTCATTATGAGAAAATATGTTTTTTATATTAAATGATTTTTTTTGTTAGAGAATGATTTTATTGTGAAAAATGTTTTGTTTTGTTTAAAAATGGTTTGTTTTGTCAAAATGTTTTTGTTTTGTTAAAATTTTTTTTTAAATAAGATTATTTTGTTATTAAATGGTTTTTATGTTAATAAATGGTGTTTTTGTTAAAATATTTTTTTTTCTTTGTTAAAAAAATTTTTTTGTTAAAAAATGCTGTTTTTGTTAAAAATGTTTTGTTGAAAAAATTTTTGTTAAAAAACTCCCTGCCGCTCATTTTCAACAAAATCGAATACAAAATATAAAATTCTCTTTTATCGGAACTTCGCGATTTTGTTGTTGTTTATTTGCAATCAATGGAACAGATTGGGTACAACTAGTACTTTTTATAATAAATTATAATATTAAGCATTTCGTCGTTAATTTTTACATTAAAATAATAATTTGTTGCAGTACAGTTTTTAAATAGTTAATTTTATTTATCAAATATATAGATATGTATGTTCATGTCTTATTAATAAACCAGCTTATTTTTATTTCATCATCAAACACTTAACCCCCAAAACACCGTACTCCCCCAGTATGAGTCATAGTCACACTTTTAGTTTTTTGCAACCGTCATATATGAATCATTCCGACGCAATCTTCTCATTGGTCACTATTTTCATATTGTTTTTAATTCTTCATTTTTATGAAAAAATAGTGTGTTTTTTTTAAAAACTTTGTATAAGAAAAAGACTTCAGATTTTTGACAATAACTCTCGATCATTTTCAGTGTGACTGTCACGCTACATAACGAATTATAGAGAAAAAATGAGTCATGGCGAACGACATGATATGGCGCGTACCGTTCTTCACCGATCTTATGGGAAGCTTATCCTTTTATACGCTGATGGGTTTGAGGACACGGTATACGACAAGGAGCGTATCCGTTGGCTTTTAAATGAGGCCGATGCATTGGTGAGTTTTTGTTATTTGATTGTATTTCAAAAAAACTTAAAAAAAACTTAACCTGATAATTATTTTTGCATTTTGAGGAAGAAAATTTTATGCTACAAATTCTATTTTTGTTGCAGTTCTTCGATATTCAGCGTAGGACCGGTTGAGAGTCAAAAAAAAAGAAAAAATAATTTTTTACCGAGAGCATTTGTTATTCTAGATTTTTAAAAAAAATTCATTTGTCAATTTTCACTCAAAAAAAATATTTTAGGATCATCCTACAACGTTTCAACGCCGAGAAGCACAATACGCTCATGATTCGGCCTACAATTCAGTCGTTTGTTTCACCCCCTACCCCCCTAATTTTCGCTGCAATCGGGATTTACTTTTTAACTCCGTAAACTCTGCCCCTGCTCGACATGGGCGACTGTGCCGTTATCACCATGGAATTAAGGATCGCTTTCCCGGAGAAGTATGGCC
Source organism: Oikopleura vanhoeffeni (assembly GCA_004367855.1). NCBI lineage: Eukaryota > Metazoa > Chordata > Appendicularia > Copelata > Oikopleuridae > Oikopleura > Oikopleura vanhoeffeni. The sequence goes on from SCLH01000175.1 coordinate 103,466, forward strand.
AGCTGGCTATCCTCCGCACTTCCCCCTGGTATTGTTCCGGTGTGAATTTATATTGGAAATTTTGCATTATCATTTTCGGGTTGTTGTGTTCGGCGATCGCGTTATAAGGGATATATGCGCATTACGACAACTTTTGTTTTCTTGTAGACGAATGTATACAGTAAGTTTATCGTAAAATGATTCATAAAAAGTTTTCATTCTTCCATAAAAATTGCTTCAAGGGTCATATTTATCGCTTTTCTAAAAACGTGACTCGGTTTACAGATCCAACTTTTCTACTGGAGAAACTTTAAACTTGTATAGATATTTGCCACTTTTTTGAAATGATTATTTTTGACTTTACAGATCATTGCTACAAAAAATATGGATATGGCACTTTTAGTTTTTTACAGTGTTGTTGGCTTATATTATCAGATTTTAACAAAAAAAATTTTCTATACATTTTTATAAAGTATATCTCCTAATTTTTACATTTTCTAGCATCATTATTTCTATGGTACTCAAGTACGTGCACTGAAGTCGTTTTTCAACAATGAAGTGTCTTTATTGAAAATCGTAAGTCAAATTACAATAAACCAAGAAAGAGCGAAAAAAAATCACTACGTATTAATTTTAGGGCAAAATATTACTATTTCTACATCAGTATGTGTTTTACACACAATTTTTGCGGCTATGAATTTATTGATTTTAGCAAGTTTTAAATTTTATGTAAAAAAATTTCTTATATGGTATATTTGATTGAAGTTTTGCCCTTCAAATGTTCTAGCAATTCACTCAGTCACTATTGATTCATACCCAATTTTTCTAGGCAATTGATGACTTCTGGGTAAACTCTATAGAGCTTTATGAAGTTGAAGTTGTGGAATCCCTACAGAGCTTTGTTAATGTTTTGGACAGCGGGGATAAATTACCACGATCCTGTGTAATTACGGGAATTAAGCAGCTCGTAGATAATTATTATTCTATGCGCCCACTCCCATACCATGTGGTCCATGTAGATTACCCATTTTTCCAAGAAAATCCCGAGAAAGAGGTCCCCCCATCACCCGTATATGATTCGGATTCTAGCATCTCGACTCACTCCGATACAACAAATGGCAACGGGCTGTCCACTCAATCACCAGACGAATTCAGTGATGACAACCATGAATGATTAAAATATAGAAAATATTTTCTTGGGGATTCATTTTTTATAAAAATTAAATATGAAATCCCCTTTTATCGGCATTCGGCCGATTAAGGGCTAATTTTTCAACAAAATCAAATACAAAATATAAAATTCTCTTTTATCGGTTTTCGGCCGATTGGGAATTCATTTTTCAGTAAAATTAAATATAAAATCTCCTTTTATCGGCATTCGGCCGATTTAGGGCTCAACAAAATTTGATACAAAATTCTCTTTTATCGGCCTTCGGCCGATTGGGGACTCATTTTTCAACAAAATAAAATATAAAATCTCTTTTTATCGGCATTCCGCCGATTTTGGGATTAACAAAATTTGAAACAAAATTCTCTTTTATCGGCCTCCGGCCGATTGGGGGCTCATTTTTCAACAAAATTTAAAAAAAAATCCCCCTTTATCGGCCTTCGGCCGATTTGGGGCTCATTTTTCAACAAAATTGAATACAAAATAAAATTTTTTCTTTATCGGCCTTCGGCCGATTGGGGACTCAAGTCTGAGATTGTATTGAATCCTCGGTTATTTGGCGTTCTAGAATTGTTTATTTGCCGGATCAAAAAAAAGCTTGTCTTCAAAAATTTACATACTATCGTTACGTGATCTGTGAAAATTGGAGCTCAGTTTGATATACCGTCTGGGAGGAGATAGATTTTGCAGTTTTGAAAGTGTCTTATTGTGCACATACTGTACATTTTTGTGTGATGGTCAAAAATATTTTGTGACGCACTTTTTTTGCAAGATAAAAGAAAGATTTACAAATAAGCATCTTCACTTAGAATATGTCAAATCAGAATCGCATACCCTCTCAAATTAACAATCTTTGTCATTTTGAGAACCGTTAAAAACCATATTTTGATTTGTAACACAATTTGAAAATATTTTGTCTGTTATAATTTGATCGTGCGGTTTCATTTTCGGGGTCAAAAGTCACTTCTGGGCATTTTATTTTTTCAACCAATCAGCGATCGGCAAAATTTTGTAAAATTTTCTGCATCAATTAATTCAAATTAATCTTTAAAAAATTTCCTATCTAATGGTTACTTTCATTTATTTCTTATAATGAGCTTTCCTGTAAGTTCAATACCGTCTTGCTGTTCACACCACCAAAATCACATAGTCGCGCTGTAGGTTATTCTGAGACCTACAGTTGCTAATACCGTTTCAACAAAGTCGATGTTGCGCATTTTTTAAGCAACATGAATCATTGTTTTAAAATAAATTCGAGTTTTCGGGCACTCATTTTCGGTGTTAAACCACGTGATTGTTTGGGTATTTAAAATTTGAGATGTCGATCTGGAGCAGAATACGCTGTACACGAAAAAGTTAGTAAAACTTGCAAAAAAAAGATATACATTTTGCTTTTTTTTAAAACGAAAAACTTTGATCGCCCAAAACAGCGCCACTAAGTGGTCGCACGTGAAATATTTCCCACAAAAATTTCATCGTCAAAAACATGCTACAATGTCTAAAGTTTTCAGATTTATATGACTTTTTTATCGGGTAGCTGATTTTTTGCTCGGGAGGCCTACTCATTGGTCAAATTTTTTTTCAACATTTTCATCTCGACAGATTTATGTTCAGCGGTCAATTTGAGGGTACTTTGGGTTATTTTTATAATGAAATGACGAAATGGTGGGTGTAACAAAGAAATAATTTTCTTAGTATCTGAGAAAACACGGTAGTTTCTGCACGGTTGCACACGGTGTAAACCTTATTTTCAGCCAAAACATTAAAAAGGCCCTGAGGAGCTCTTGTCTTAGTTGTACACCGTTTAGCTCACCGTAGCACGCGTTTATCAGAATTATTTGACATAAATAGGTAGAACAGAGAAAATATTCGATGGAAAAAATGGATTTCACCTTTGCTAAGTCTCTGGTGCTAGTTTTTTTTGTCATTTTGGTTTTTCTTCAAAGTTTAACTTTTTACAGCACAGTTGTAGAAGAGGAATTGGTTAAAAGACGAAAATAAAACGAAAAAACTGAATTTTAGCACATCGAAACTAATAGTTTTTTTCATGAGTTTAAAGAAATAAATTTTAAACGGTGGATGGGTCGGCTTACCAATTTTGCAAGTTTTAGTGAAATAATTGTTCTTAATTTTGGATAAATAGGGCTTCGATATATTCCTCCCAAACCGTAGTCTCTCAAAACGAAGACATATTTGAATAAAATAAATGGTGGCATTCTCAATATTTTCTGCCGGTGATACCAAAAAATAAGTTTTAAAATTTTTGAACAAAAAATGAGGAAAATTTTCAAAATATTTCTGACCAAAAATCAAATGGCAAATTTGTTTTTCGAGCGTTCTTAACTGATATAATTATTTTAAAAATAAGAAAAAAGTGATTTATTTCACTTAAACCCTTTAAACTTCTGTTGGCTCTCGGTTAACCTTATTTACCACTTGGTTTGACATGCGATTGATTGTGAAATTGAACAGATGATTATTTGTGATTACAACATATAATCTAAACGTTAATATCATTGTCTAGTAGAAAAGGGGGAATCATTTTTTCACAGGATATTTCGTCAAATTTTCATATTTTTTGTCAGAATTGTATATTTTTCTGTGGACAATGCTGCTGAGAGCATTCAATTCACGATTTGTTGAAAGGTTCCAATAAATATTACGAGTATAACAAAAAAAGTGTTCGCGAGAAACGAATTTTTTCTGAATGAAATTTTGACAAAAATAATAAATTCTGACGAAAAAATTTTTATTATTCTCCGAAATCGACTTTTTCTTAAATACAACTTTTAAACCAAATAATAGTTTGAAAGTGGTGGTGATTCCAGAAATTCTACCAAAAACCAAACTTTTGAAATGTCGAAATTCCAAACGATGAAAAATTTCTTAATCCAAAAAAAAGGAGAAAATAGTGCCAATAAATTTAGAAAAAGTTTTTGAAAATCGTCGAATTATCATGAAACGTGGGTGTACAATTTTTGAAAACACATCGAATCCCTGATGACTGATCCAAAAGTACGTTTCAAGAGCTTCTCAAATTCCATTATTTTATACATAACAAGCGCAAAAATCGAACAGCACCAAAGCTTATGAACAAAGAAGAATGTGACACCTCTTATACAGTTATTCTGGAGTCCGTGTAATTGGACTCCCCTTTATATTAGATTTGTTTGCCGCCAAAATGTGGCACCCCAATTGGCAGCGAGGAATGAATGTCCTGCAGGCGAGAATAGGGGAGGTATTTTAATAGTAAGTTTTCATTTATAATTTTTGACATAGAATTAGGTTTTTGTGACTTAAAACTGATTTTCTCTCGGAATAACCCCGATATATATTCAAAAATGTCAGAAGAAAAAATAAAATGCGAAAGTTTTGTTTCAGTTTCTTATTTTTCCATTTATTGATGAAGGAAGGCTAAAATTATAAAAAATTAATACCTGTTTTATCATCATGAGGCACGAGTAACTTAAAAATCTTATTCCCCATTTTTTTAAAATGACAAATAGAGAATTTTTAGCGTACTCGTGGCATCATGATCGATATACTTCGATGTACTTATTAGTATTTTGATCCGCAAAATACTCGACGTGGTTGGTCACTATGCAGGAATAATCGGAACCGATTGGGTTGTATTGTTTTCGCAAAATATAGAAATGTGGTAACGATAGACACAGGTTTTAATTAAAAAATATTTTTAATAATTGTACGTTTTTTACAGTTTGATTTGGATTTCAAAAATAGTTATTGTGAATTATGTTAATATGAATTGGTTCGAGGTGATCGACAACCTTCAAATTTTCTTGAATTTTGACGTTAGGTCAATAGGTAACAGCCAGATTAGAGTGGCCGCGGTCTGTAAGCATTTTGGGAAGGGATAAAATCAGAAAAAAAATCGAGGAAGCCATTTTGTAGGACTTTACGGAATTATATTTTTGAGATTTTCAAAAAAAATTAAATTTTAGACCGCGGCACTCTAACCAGGTAATAATTTTTTCGAATGAGTCATGTAGACTCCTGATTTTCGGAAAGAACCTGAGTTAGCATTACATGTAGAGGAAAAAAATTTGTTTGCTTCGAGAAAAGAATGTCTTAACGAAATATACAGGGGGCTCAATATCGCCGAAAGTTTTTTGCTAAAAAATTTCGCGATATGGCACTGTTGGTAAGTGCCCTGTCCCTTTGCTGGTTTGCTTGCAAAAACTCTTTACTTTCCAAAAAGGGGTAACTAATCTTTTAATTGGTTCGGGACAAGAATTTTTCTAAGAAACCTAAGCCCCGCTTATTCGGCGATATTGCCCCCCCTTTATGTACTGATGGGCCCAAATATATTGCTATGGGCCACATCGCAGAAGAGTTTGTCGCCAAATTGCGTAGGTTTTCGGCAATTTCGGCGATATTGGCCCCCCTCTAAAATATTATAATAAGATTTATTTTGAAAAACAGCGTTAATTTTTTGGGAAAACGAGCAACTACTGTAGAGAAAATTAACAATAGCCGAAATAAATTCCTAAGTTCCTTACAGGGGTAGTGCGATGTTGCAGATTGGTACCTTTTTTTCGCGGGTGGATTTATGAAAAAAAAAAAAAAA
>SCLH01000175.1:110883-124497 GCA_004367855.1 Oikopleura vanhoeffeni
AATGCTTAAAAATAATGATTGATCTTCATTGAATTTTTTAAGAATATCCGTCATTTTCCTCGAAGGCTACGGCCGGCCATACGATTTTGCCTATACGTTATAGGCTATACCAGATATCAACAAGTAGTTTTTTGCTATGTGTAGCCAAGTAAATTTGTGGCTAGCAAAAGTACTCTTAATCCCTGTTAGCACAGAAAAAAAAGTTCCGCCAAGGCACCAGAGCCTATATATATAGGCTCTACTTTCGATGTTGATTACTGAAAGCAAGTGATAAAATAATCTTTTAGTAGTACCACCTTTTAAATCAATAACATGTATAAACTCTAGATACTCTTGAAATAGATCAACCAGAGCACATTTAACCAGCCGTACGCGTATAACTTATCTTATTTAATTTTTGATTATACAGGGTGTAAGGTTTTTCCCTTCTTTTTTCCAAACTGGTTACACTTGATTTCCGCCGTTTTGATTGGTTGAATCTGAGAAAACTCTTCTGACAACCAATCAAAACGGCGGAAATCAAGTGTAACCAGTTTGTAAAAAAGAAGGTAAAAACCTTACACCCTGTATAGTTTTCATAAAACTGACCACTAGGTGGCTGATCATCCCAGCTGGGATAAACAAGCTGGTTTAATATCAATTAGCAGGTAAACTCAAGTGAGACAGGTACGCAAATTGACAGGTTTTCATCTGCGGCGGTAGAATTTAGAGAGATTTTGATATGAAGAAGATTGCCCGACGAGGCATGCCGCGGCAGAACTTATCATTTCGGGATCATTTTTTATACAAAGTAAGGTATCTTAGAACATTCGATTATACATTTTCTGAGTGATTAATGATCGTTAAGAACCCAGTTTAGATTTGTCCTATGTAAAGTGAGATGAGCCATCGGATCAGGGGTCGGCACAATTGGATCAGATCGAAAAAATCGATCCGATCCAATTTTTCTTGGAGTGCTACCGATCCGATCCAAATTTTTTTCGAATGTGCCGACCCCTGCATCGGATGATTGAGGAAATGTAGAATTTGGTTACAATCGTGATCAGAAATTTGAATGATAAAAAGCTTATTTTTTCGGGAATGTTTGAAGTCGAGAAAATTTAAGTCAGATTTAAGCGGAAATGAACATTAAAATTATAACTTAATTAATATGTTAAATAATTTATTTCAAATAAAGGAGATTTTTGTTTAACTACTGCATATCTTTTTCTCAACCGACGTGACTCTTAGAAGTTAATAGAGGTGTCCACATCGTAACATTTAGAAAGATTTTTAAGAAAGATGACCAGTGGTCATTGACCACACATATTGAAACAAAAATAACAAGAGATAGTAAGTCCGAATCGGATCATTTTTTACTCTTTTTAAAAAAAATTGAGATTCATTATACGTTTTTTCAAAATAAAAATTAGAAAAAAGTTCTAATTTGGATTAATTAAATATCCTTTTAACACTTTTACATGTATAGTGATTTAGGTCGAAATTTTGATTAGGATCGGATTTTTCTCAATAAATTGGCCGGGTTTTTTTTTAGAAATGTTTTGGCTTTGAAGCGCCGAAGGGCCCGTATCAGAGAAAAAATCACAAAGTCTTTGTATAACCAATGGTCATTAACCATAATCATTAAAATTTTTGTTCTGATTTTATTACATAATTAATTACGCTTAAAAATTTTGTAATTTGGGATACTGTAAAAATACAAAGTAAAAATAAAAAATATATGCAACCATATTTTTGAAGTAGAATAACTTGGTTAACGATTGATTTTGTTAATTTGAAAGTTTTTTTCTTTCTCACTCCGAAAACGGGCCTTTTGGGTACATTTCGTTTTGTTCTCAAAAATAAAAAAGAAAATACAAAAATAAACCTTACTTTTAAAGTTCAAAACCTTCCGTTTTATACATAGCTATTTATATATGGTCAACCAAAGCTATTTATATGCAGTAGATTTCGAGAAATCTCTTTTATTAAAAATATAAATAAAATTAAAATTAGGGGAGGGCATATCGCCGGAAGTTTTTTGGAAAAAAATCGGCAATATTGGCACTCTCGGAGATATGGGGACAAAATGACGTCATAATTTGAAAAGTTTTTTTCAATTTTATTAAGAGTTTAACAATTCTTTAAGATAAAGTAAATAACCAAATTGCATAAAATTAATTACTCTTTTAAAAATAAATTTATGAATTATTCAATCTTATACAGTATGTCACGTTTTTCTTTCTTTATTCCAATTTGCATAACTTGCTATCCGCCATTGAGAACGATCAATTTTTGCAAATACCTACGTCTTTTCCAGATTAAACCAATCAAAACGGTGGAATTCAGATTTATGCAAATTGGAAGAAAGAAAGTAAAAACGTGACATACTGTTAATGACGTGATTCATGACACATCGAAAGAAATCTGTAATAATAATCTTTAACACCCACGCACTTCGGCGATATTGACACAATCGCATTTCCTCTGCCAAGATAGCCCATCCTGTTATACATCTACTACACAAGGTTCTTAATCACTGAAAAAATGTTATATCAAAAGTTCTTAAATACCTTACTTTGTATAAGCAATTATGCCGAAACGTTAAGTTCTATCACGGGTAGAGTCACGCGTAGAAAAGTCGGCCAATCGTCTTCATATTGAAATCTATCAAATTTCACCGCCCGCAGATTAAAATGAGATTATTCACGTGTCAATCTTGCGTGTACTGTTTCACACGAGTGTACCTGATAATTGTTTCAACAGCCTGGTTTGGTCCAGCTGGGATCACAGCACCTAGTGGCCTACTGTTATGAAACTTATATAATCCAAAATTTATAAGATAAGGTTATAAAATCTAATTTTTTGGACAAAGGTGTTCCAAACAGTGGCAGCTATTCAGGAACTATCACAAATGTTGATGAAAAGTATAATTTTATTAGAAAATAAAGTTATAAAGTTGAAGTACCAAAACTGAACTTTGGGAAAATTAATAGAATTTTAACTATGAAATGTTCAACCCAGAAAAGACGAGAACAAAATATGATGAAATATAAAAAACTAAACAAATCAGAATACAACATCCGAAAAAGAACCTCATTTACATCTCCACAGCAAAAAAGGCTTGAAAAGGCATTTCAAAAAGGAAAATATATTTCGGGATGTGCCCGATTGGATCTTGCGGCTGAACTGGGACTAGAAGTTAAACAAGTTAAAATTTGGTTTCAAAATAGAAGATTTAGAATTAGAAAAGTTAGTTCCGAGTCTGATAATTATACTGNTGGTCACTATCAGGAATAACGGAACCCGATTGGTTTATTTTCGCGAAATAAGAAAATGTGGTTAACGATAGACACAGGTTTTAATTAAGAAAATATTTTTAATAAGTTTTACGTTTTTTACACTTTTGGATTTTATCAAAAATAAGTTATTGTGAATTATGTTAATATGAATTGTTCGAGGTGATCGACAGCCTCAAAATTTTCTTAATTTTGACGTTAGGTCAAATATGGTAACAACCAGATTAGAGTGGCCGCGGTCTGTAGCATTTTTTGGAAGAGATAAAAATCAGAAAAAATCGAGGAAGCCATTTTCTAGGAAATTTTACGGAGATTATATTTTTGAGATTTTCGAAGAAAAAAATTAAAATTTGAGACCGCGGCCACTCTAAGCCAGAGAATAATTTTTTCGATGAGTTCTGCAGACTCCTGATTTTCGGGAAGAACCTGAGTTAGCAATTACATTTAGATGAAAGAAACTTGTTTGCTTCGAGAGCAGATTTCTTAACGATATACAGGGGGCTCAATATCGCCGAAAGTTTTTTGCAAAAACATTTCGCCGATATTGGCACATTCGGCGATATTGCCCACCCCTGTTTATGTACTGAGGGCCCATATATTATATATATGATATGGGCCACATCGCAGAAAGTTTTTCGCAAAATTGCGTAGGTTTTCGGCAAATTCGGTGATATTGGCCCCCCTCTGAATATATAAAAAGATTTATTTTTGTAAAAACGTCGATTATTTTTTTGGGAAAACGAGCAACTACTGAGAGAAAATTACAATTAGCCAAATAGTTTTTTGGAGTGAAAGAAAAAGAAATTTGAAAATTGATTTTTTATCTTCAATAAAAGTGTTCATTCTTGCAAACTTTAATATTTTAAATTTCTCAACATAACTAAGCATCTGTAAAAATATCAAAAACCACTTTTCATTATAACTCCATTTCAAACTTGACCAGATGTGAGATTTTTTTACAGGCAATATTTAAAAACTTCAGACATTTTCGGGTGTTATGCGCTTATTAGTGGGAGAATCATTATCCATATGAAATAATTTCCTTAATATGAAAGTTGTTTTTCCATAAAAAGAGAAAAACAGCTTTTAAGGAAAAAAAATTGACCTTCAATTGCGTTTTAAAATCAAAAAATCTCCTGACTTTGAAAAGAAAAGTAGCCTTTAACACCCGAAATTTAATTGAGATTTTCTGAAAATAATATTTTTTTTATAAATTGCGTGCCAAATGGCACAAACCGGTGTCACAATCAAGTGTTGTAAATTTCATTAGTAGTTCAGAAACGATATTCGATTGACCCTTCTATCGGTTGAAATACGGAAATCCAATAGATACCACAAAATAACTCAACTGATTCGGTCTGATTTTTCAAGAAAAATTCAAAAAGGCATTAATAAAAAATTTTGAACTTGATTTGCGAAAATTTTTCATAATATTTCTAAAAAAAATCGACAAAAAATGACAAATGACCATGTTATGATTTTTTAAACAGCAGAAAGAAAATATGTAAACATGCATGAAAAAAGTTAAACTGGCCATTTTTTTTTCATTCACAGATTTCAGAAAAAAAACAAGTGAAACGAGTGAAAAATGTGTGAAATTTTAGTAATACTTTGAATTTTTTGAAAATTTTACGAATTCAAAAATAAAAGTTCGAACTCAAATCTTTCGTTAAATAGATTATAAATTACTTCAATGAGCTGATACACATTTATTTTGATTCAGCTAACGATAATAAGCACAAAAAAATAAACCAACTAATTATTTTCGGAAGTTAAATTGTCGCCAGTCTGCCACATCGCTGCTACCCCCTTAAGGTAGATTTACGGTGGATTTTTTGGCATTTGACTATTTTGGTCTGCTACTGGCAATCCTAATCATAAGATATAAATTTATTAGCAGATTGTAATCTATTTTGAACGCTAAAGGAATAACTCAATCGATATTGATATGGGTTTTAATTTTACAGTTAACAGTTCTTTTATTTATTTTTAAATATTAATTGAGTTCGGAATATAAACTAAAAATGTTAATTTATACTATTTTCATTTATTTTAGAAATTTATGTTGTTCCTTTATATGCACATACTATGTAAAAAACGGGGTGCAGCCCCTTTTTTGAAGTTAATGTAAAGAATTTATTCATTTCTTATCTTAATTCTTATTTATATTCTTCCTAGTCTCACACAATTTTTTGTCTTCGTCAACTTTGTGATGGTTTCAAAACCTTGAAGTGGGCGCTAAAAAGTTATAACCTTTCTGAGGAATAACGGAAACAAAAATGACAGAAGGCAAAAAAATATAAAAATTATTTTTTAAAATACCCGGTTTCTCATTCGAGAAAATTTAATACTTAGAAAAGTAAAGCAATTAATTTTGAATCTTCATGTTAAAAATATATTTTTTAAAAATTGATAAACGTTTTGCGTGAGCATTTTTAAGTTTTTGAAACATAAGTTTTGGAAGTTTCAAGAATTTAAAAATTCGAAATAGAGAATTTTCAAACTTTTGTGTGGGCAGAGAAAAGTTTCCATACGGAAAGTTAGGGAACATTTCTTTATGAACAATTTTAAAATACAGAAAATGTCTTTAAAATTTAGGCCGACCTTTGTAGAGCAAAAGCTTTTTTCATTTGAATGCATCGACCTTCATTAAATGATCAAAAATACCATACAAAAATTTAAACAATATTTTGATTGAAATTCAGATTTTGAATAAAATGTTGAATTTTGAAAGTAATTTTAATTTCAAAAATTAATTTTCAATTATATTATAACGTTTTCGATAATCTGATTTATTTTTAATACATTTCAAAAAAAAATTAAAATGTGAATTTCATTTTTATAAAACCTGATAATATTTCGTTGAATTTACAGTTTTGCATTCATATTATCAATTTTCTATTGAAATTTTGAATATTCTAGTGAAATTTTTAATTATATTATTAAATTTCACATTTTCAAAATCGATTAAATATTTTCGAATGAAATTTAAAGTGCTTTAAATTATTTAGATCAAAAAATTAGATTAAAATTTTTTATTTCTTTGCAAAAATTACAATTTTTGCACTATATTTACATTTTACTGATAAAAATATATTGTAAGCTGTTTAATTTAAAATTTTCATGCAATTTACATGCAGAGAGGCTGCATTTTTAACCAAATTGGATTGTGTTGGTGAATTACCAATGGTGATGTACTTATTTTTGTTAGTTTCCAGATTTAAGAAATGCTCCAAGTTTAAAAAAACAAATTAAAAGTAGTTTTTGAAATGTGAGATAAGCTCAAATAAAACCGTTTAACTTTCCAACCCTGACAACAGCCATTTTTAGTATTTTTTTTAAACTGGTATTATATCAATAATTGGGAAAGTTTTCACGCCGATTTTGATTCAAGATATAAACGTGTATCAAACGGGCTTGTTATCAGAAACGATAGTCGGACCACAAAGAGGTGACAAAAATGTTCTGGGTGGCCCTTCTTATTTTCGATGTAAAGAATCTTGAACAGGGCTATATTTATCTCGCGTCCAAACGGCGGCTCGTTACGGCGGCCGCGGCGCTCGAGCTCAAAAATCTTGGTCAGTTGGTAAAGCCTTAATTTTAAGGCAAACTGGACCAATTTTAATGGCTTGAAAATTTATAATCTTAATAAATTGATAGATAAAATTTCTCTACACATTTTTTATGTAATGCATGAAAATTGTTTCTGGAGAGTTCCCAGTGGGGACGAATCGAAAATATAAATTGTGTCAAATATTATCAATTTTTTATTGCTGATTTATTTCAAATTTTAGCTAAAACGCTAATTTTAAGAACAGGCTCCTCATAAATTGTAAAAAAGTGCATAGTATAAAGCAGAAACGATTTAACCGAAAAATTTTGATTTCAGATTTAAGACAAGTTTACCAAAAAAATTTAAAAATGTACTTAAAATGGCAGTTTTCAGGATTGAAAAGTTAAACGGTTTTATTTGAGCTTATCTTAGAAAGATAATCTCATATTCCAAAACTACTTTTAAGGAGGAGCGGTCGCATAAATGTACTTTTGTACTCTTATTTACCAGAATACAAAACTGCTTGAAAACTTTTGAGAATAGTCATATCATATGACTCATATGGTAGATCTATCCTTGATCTACAAAAATAATTAATCAGAATAATTTTTGGTCGACCCTGGTTTTCAAATTACTACTCCTCCCAGAGCTTGCATACGATCTCACTCAAACTTGGCATCAACCACGGAAACGCTTATGGTTGTTATTTAATGAAATGGATTTTTGAATTTTCATTTTGTTTTTTCTAGAACTGCGAAAAACCGCCTTATTTCAAGATTTTCGCTCTTCAAAGAACTACACCTCATAGGTTACATTTCAGAATTCAGTATTAATTTGGAAAAGGTGGAGGAATATGTTTTTGTTATTTTGATGAAGCCGAATTTTGAAATAATTTGTTGAATTCTAGAAAATAGCATTTAAGTAAACCAGAAGTGAAATCTTGGAAAATGAAAGTCGTCGTATTTTCGATAATTTGAGTTTTACTGGTCGAAAATTGAGTTTCAATGTGCGCACCTGAGGCTCGATTCTTACGCTGCTAAAAACTGAAAATATTTCGCTAATTAGTACAATCTGCTCTCCAAAAAAAAGTTTTCCTCATATTTTAAACTCATTTATTTCTCACTTTATGATTATGGAATAAACCGAAACGTCAAAAAATACAATTTTTTAATTGAAGACTTTATATATAAAGTATAAAAGGCTCTGAGACAACCCATCCTTAAAAAAAATTCCATTTAATTGAATTATTCAAGTATATCTTATCCCCCACTCATTTAAACTGTTATATAACCCACCTGCAAATGAGTGTTTTAAAACACACTAGTATTCAAACTTGAAAAAACGAGATAAATATGTATTTTTCTTCTAATTCAAAACCGCAAGAGCGTGACCGCAACGACTTTTCGGTTAAAACAGAATAAACAATTGTTAGATAAGTTTGAAGAAAATTTTTTGGAAATTTGAAGGTAAAATTTAACCATTGAAAATGCGTAGGCGGAAAAATGTTTATTTTAAAGTACAGCAGGGTGCGGCGTATAGTTAGAAAGTTTGTCGCCAAAAACCCTAACTATACGCGTAATTCTAACTTTACGTGTACTTTCTAACTATACGCGTACTTTTGGGAAACTGTGCTCTGATTGGTCAATTTGGACAATATCTAGAGTTTTAAATTACGTTAAAGTATGGTCAGAGTAAGAATTTTTGGTGATTTTAAAGTTAATTTTTCGTTACAAATATTCTAGAATGTATAAATTTAATTTTATTGAAAAAAAGGAAATAAAGTTATTTTNCGTTACGGCGGCCGCGGCGCTCGAGCTCAAAAATCTTGGTCAGTTGGTAAAGCCTTAATTTTAAGGCAAACTGAATCAATTTTAATGGCTTGAAAATTTATAATCTGAATAAATTGATAGATTAAATTTCTCTACACATTTTTTATGTTAATTAAATTATGCCTGAAAATTGTTTCTGGGAAGTCCCCAGTGGGGACGAATCGAAAAGATAAATTGTGTCAAATATCATCGATTTTTTATTGCTGATTTCTTTCAAATTTTAGCTAAAACGCTAATTTTAAGAACAGGCTCCTCATAAATTGTTAAAAAGTGGATAGTATAAAGCAGAAACGATTTAACCGAAAAATTTTGGTTTGAGATTTAAGACAAATTTTCCAAAAATTTTTAAAAATGTACTTAAAATGGCTGTTTTCAGGGTTAAAAAACTAGTTTTAAGGGGGTAGCGGTCGCATAAATGTACTTTTGTACTCTGATTTACCAGAATACAAAACTGCTTGGAAACTTTTGAGAATAGCCATATGGTAGATCTATCCTTGATCTACAAAAATAATTAATCAGAATAATTTTTGGTCGACCCTGGTGACTATCATGCAGAGAGTTCTANAGCACCTAACCGAATTTTCAAATTACTACTCCTCCCAGAGCTTGCATACGATCTCACTCAAACTTGGCATCAACCACGGAAACACTTATGGTTGTTATTTGATGAAGTGGATTTTTGAATTTTCATTTTGTTTTTTCTAGAACTGCGAAAAACCGCCTAATGTCAAGATTTTCGCTCTTCAAAGAACTACTCCTCATAGGTTACATTTCAGAATTCAGTATGAATTTGGAAAAGGTGGAGGAATATGTTTTTGTAATTTTGATGAAGCCGAATTTTGAAATAGTTTGTTGAATTCTAGAAAAGAGCATTTAAGTAAACCAGAAGTGAAATCTTGGAAAATGAAAGTCGTCGTATTTTCGATAATTTTAGTTTTTCTGGTCGAAAATTGGGTTTCAATGTTTTCCAAAAAAAATCACTCAGAAAAATTATCAAAAAATGAAAATTTCGAATTTTTTTTTCGAGTTTTTTATTTTTATATAATAAGTTTATGCTTTCTGAGTGTTCCCTGGCAATGTCGTGCTATTTTAACACCCAAAGTACCCTGAAAAGAGTGCGACCGCTACCCCCTTAATTTGTTTTTTAAACTGGAAGTATTTCTTTAACTGGAAGTAAAAACAATAAGTGCATCACCATTGGTAATTCACCAACACAATTTAATTTGCTTGAAAATAAAGCCTCTATGCATGTAAATTGTATGAATTTTTCAAATTAAACAGCTTTCAAAATATTTTATGGGAAAAATGTACATATGTTGCAAAAATTGAAGATGTGAAATTAAATAAGATAATAAAACATTTCACTTGAAAATTGAAAATATGAATAAAAAACTGTTAACTAAACGAAATATTATCAGGTTTTATCAAAATGAAATTCATATTTCAATTTTATTTTTAAAATCTTATAAAATTAAATTCGATTATCGAAAATATTATAAGTTAATTGTAAATTAAATTTTGAAATTAAAATTTCTTTCAAAATCAGAATTCTTCAGGACATATAAAAACAAATAAAGCAATTTTGCAGTATTTTAAACTGTTTAAAATAACTCATGCCTAACTTTCCATGAAAACTTTTCTTTGACCATACAAAATATTGAAAATTCTNTATTTCGAATTTTTAAAATCTTCTCAGTATATAAATATGTTTGTTGAGTATCTTATACCGGAATTTTTGAAGATAAAAAATTGCTAGCTTTTACCGAGTATTTAAAAAACAAATTCTTATATTTTTTCGCCTTCTGTTATGTATGTTCAGCCGCCCCCTCCCAAAAATGGTGATAACTTTTTGACGCCCACCTCAAGGTCTTGACTCTATTACAAAGTTGTCGAAGTCAAAAAATTGTGTGAGACTAGGATGAATATAGATAAGGATTAAGATAAGAAGATAAATCAATTTTTGATATAAACTTCAAAAAAAACGGGGCTACGCCCTGGTTTTTATATATATATATATATCTTGAATCAAAATCGGCGTGAAAACCTACCAAATTCTTGATATATTCATTTTTAAAATCAAAATTTATTTATTATTGATTTATTAATTTGACCGCACATTTTAAGTCTTTGATCAGAAATATTTTTTTGACAAAACCAGATGAACAGCTTAATTTAATAATTAATTTTTAATTAATTTTAGATAATTTTTCATANTAAAATTTCAAGATCATCTTTTGGTAGAACTTTCTTTATGCTGAATTAACTTAACATTATATTTCGAAATAAATCCATTTTACGAAACAAAACTTACGTCAAAACTAGGCTACTCTAGCAAAGCGATGGTTCTGCGTTCGAATCTTAGAGGCCATGTATATGGTTATTTGTATTTACTGAATTATTTCTGTATTGTCAGATCGTCAAAATAAACGCATACTTTACAAAGTATTAAAAGGCTTTGAGACAACCCATCTTTAAGAAAAATCCATTTAATTGAATTATTCAAGTATATCTTATCCGCCACCCATTTGAACTGTTATATTACCCACCTGCAAATAAGTGTTTTAAAACACACTAGTATTGAAACTTGACAAAAACGAGATAAATATGGATTTTTTTTTTAATTCAAAACCGCAAGAGCGTGACCGCAACGACTTTTCGGTTAAAACAGAATAAACTATTGTGAGATAAGTTTAAAGAAAAAATTTTAGAAATTTGAAGGTAAAATTTAACCATTGAAAATGCGTAGGCAGAAAAATGTTTATTTTAAAGTACAGCAGGGTGCGGCGTATAGTTAGAAAGTTTGTCGCCAAAAACCCTCACTATACGCGTAATTCTAACTATACGTGTACTCTCTAACTATACGCGTACTTTTGGGAAACTGTGCTCTGATTGGTCAATTTGGACAATATCTAGAGTTTAAAATTGCGTTAAAATATGGTCAGAGTAAGAATTTTTGGTGATTTTTAATTTAATTTTTCGTTACAAATATTCTAGAATGTATAAATTTTATTTTATTGAAAAAAAGGAAATAAACTTAATTTTAAATTAACATGAATTCGAAAAAGATTTATCCGAAAATCGTTAAATGTCAAAGAAACAATGAAAATTATTAAAAAAAATATGCTCACAGTAAATCAATCTCAAAAAACCAGAAAAACTAAATATTTTTATCTGAATAACTATTGGCCTATTTTCAAGCTAGCAGACATTGTCTGCGAGACTTGAAAACATATTTTAAAACTCCTTGAAGTACCGACACTTCATTGGTCGATCTGAACATGTTTTTAAAAATATGTATTTTTCATTGTCGCGCCGACTGGATAATCTTGGTCTGAAAATCTGGTTTAAAACGCCTATCTAAAAGCCCTATCTTTTGCCCATAACTATACGCCGCACGCCAGGAACGAATAAATTTATCTTTTAAATGCGTAGGTTTTTGCGGAAGCTAACGTAGGTTTTTGCGTGGAATTAAACTATACGCCGCACCCTGCTGTATTTGATTCAGTTCTTATCTTCCGGAAACTTTTCATTTGTTTATCTTAGAGAGAATTTCATGGGCGACAATTTGTACTAAATGAACCTTCTTGCGCGCGATGTGAACCTTCTTAAATTGTCAATTCAAAATTTTGACCGCAAATTACACCACCAGGTGGTGCCGTGAGTAAAAATTGATAATGCCAAAATTCTTGAAACTAAAATTTAGGGGAACTTTCCGGGGTCTGTTCGGATATTCCGCTGGCCAAAATGATACTTTCCCAAAATATTTTTGGTCTTTGTGTTTTAAAACACATAGTTGCAGGTGGGGGTTATGATATAGGGTATATGATATAGGGTATATTTTTTTAATCCTGTAATAATCAAGCATGATATATATTACACATAATATGTCGCGCCCCTAGTGTGGTAGATAAAGAGTTGCGTGGGACGTTCGTAGTTAGAAGTCAACCGGATTTACTATGATTTCCTATAAGTACCTATGATTCATGGGCTATGAAGATTCATTGAGTAATTTCGGCATTTTAATTTTTTAATATTATTGTCAAGTAAATTTCAAAAAATTTGAATGACAAGAACTGTGCATCATCAAAAAAAGCCTAGATCAAATTTATGCTGAAAATCTATAATCTTAACCAATTTTAACCGTGTTGATAGTTTTTCGGCTACAAATATTAAGTTTTCGGCTATAACATGGATTAAATGTAAGCATAAAGTTTTTCGGCTAATTTTAATTTTTTTGGTGACATTTTAAAGTTTTCCGGCTTGTTTCAAAAAAAAGGCTGTCATTTAAAAGTTTTTTGGTCAATTTTTCAAAAATAGGATGTCGTGTAAAAGTTTAAAACATGGTGTATTCGAAAAGTTTTTTGCCTGATCTCAAAAATTAAGCGTGTTGTTTGATAGTTTTTTGGCTGGTTCCATAGAAATAGGCTGCCGTCTGNAACATAAATTAACTTGTATCGTCGCCTTGAAAAAATATCTTTTAGAATGTAGGTTGAAAAATAAATAAAAAAAAAATTTTGGTCGCCACTTTGCAACGCTACGAGTTTAAATATATTTATGTACAGTCTGCATAAAAAAATTAACTTAGCCAAAAAGAGCGATTCAATTCGTTCAAATGTCAAGCAATTAAAATCGATCTAGGTCGTGTTAATTTTGAGAAAGAAGACCTCGTTTTTATCAAGATGCTTTTATTTTCTTAAAAATCCCGAAAATCGAAATAAATATTCAGACTCTACTCTGCGTGGCATGATAAATCTCGTACTCATTTGTTTTCAAATGGTTCTTATGATATCAGAAGTTTTCGAGGCCGAAATTTAACAGATGAGGAGGTGACGTATGAAATTCGACAAAGACTTGACCGTATGCTACATAATCTTACCATTAGTTTCCAAGAACCGTATTATGCTGTGATAAAACCATTTGAAAAAGAGCCTCAAGAAGGCGTGAATTACACATT
>SCLH01000175.1:129835-157887 GCA_004367855.1 Oikopleura vanhoeffeni
CTACTCAGTTAGTTTCAACCGAGGTTATTTTATTTCAACATAAAATATACTTTTTCCAACCAAAGTGCCTCTCAGTAGTTTAAAGGATGTCCAGTTGACACTGTCCACACTCTTCACAGTTCGGCTTTAAGAAAGGTTTCATTCGATTGCTTTCTTGAAAAGCTCTAAATAAACTCACGAAC
Source organism: Oikopleura vanhoeffeni (assembly GCA_004367855.1). NCBI lineage: Eukaryota > Metazoa > Chordata > Appendicularia > Copelata > Oikopleuridae > Oikopleura > Oikopleura vanhoeffeni. Next base: position 130,018 of record SCLH01000175.1, read on the forward strand.
AAAGTGGAAAATGTTCCGATTCGGAGCAAATTTTTTTAGATTTTTTCAGTTGATATTTTTGGTCATTATGACCTAACTAAAAAACTTCGGATAAGGCTGTTCTAGTGTCGAAATGCAAACGGTGTGAATACGCTATTAACTTCTAGGAGGCACTTTGATTGCGTAAAGGATATCAACAAAAATTAAGATAATTTTTCAGTAAATTTTTTTTTTAATAAATTTGTTTTTTGTTTTCAAAATTTTTCGTACACAAATTTAATCCTCTTGTACAGAATATATTGCAGCAAATTTGGGCGATTCAAAAATGAATCATCATTGGNATTGCAAAATTGATATAAATAATATTAAAAAATAAATTGTTGGCGATTTTCGAACCCTCAAAAAAATAACGATTTTCAAGAAAAACAGCCCTGGTACGATTATCAATTTTTTTAAAAAAATTGCTTAAAATTGTATTGCGACATTTTAGAGCAGACTTCGGCACCCACTGGCTTGGCTTGAGTGAAGCCAAGCCAGAGAGATTTTGACTCAAGTCAAGCCAAGCTAGAGAACCCTTGGCTTGGTTTGGCTTAATAATAAGTTTTTTCGTCTGGTCAAGCCAAGGCAGACCCGAGGTCTGTTTAAGAGAAGCGATAATCTTGCCAGATTTATCCGTCGAGTGTTTTTATTAGATATCCCTTTATCACCTTTTGGTTCGAATGCGTAGCCACTACTCCTTTTAACGTGTGATTTTAACGTTGTGGCTACGCATTCTAACCAAAAGGTGATAAAGGGATATACAATGCAAATATCGGAGCGCCTAATAATCAGGAGAGGCCCAATATCACCGAAAGTTTTTCCGAAAAAAATTCGGTGAAATTGGGCACTTTAGGCAATATTGGCACTTTTGGCGATATGAGGACAGAAATAAATCTTTGTTGAAAATTAAAAAAAGGCGTTCAGAATTTTGTCGTAATAAGCCGGTGATTTTTGACCCCTGTGGAATTTTTTTCTGTATGGCTTTCAATTTCATAAGTTTCGATAAGTTTCTTTATCATAAAAACACTCGTTAAAAGGTGAATAATTTCACTCACATTCCTGGTGAATATTCCTGGAGTCCTGCTGGGCGAGACGAGGAACATTGGAGTAGTATTCCCCGCCGAACAGTAGAAAATATTTATAAACATTATTACGCCGATTTCCTTCTATTTGGATATTCACCACAAGAAGTCTTAAGGTTAGTTTACAAAGCAATTAACAGAGAAAAAATAGTCTTATTTTTAGTTATATAAGAGCTTCAAACAAAACTGGAGATTCGGCGAGCGAATGGCAAATAAATCAATCAAGAATAAATTTAGTTGAAATTTCTAGAAAGGATCATAATTTTGGCAACGAAGATTTTATTTGTACAAAACCATATACAGCTTTCGAAAAGTTTAAGGGGGTAGTGTTTAAGGGGGTAGTGTCCAATTATTTTCCCGGAAAGCAACCCTAGCCTAATTTGTCATTTCTAGAAGATTTTATATGGGAGCTTCTTTGGAAATTACTCAACTCTCCGTAGAAATTGAAATCATATGTTAATTTATAAAAAAAACACCTTACATATATCACTTATATAATAATTTTAATCCTGCAAAACTGTACAAGTTCTGTTTTTCAAAGCCGTTCTGTACCCAGAGAATGCAAATAAAACAATAATAATAATAGGGCGCTACTAGGCTGACCGCGGTTGTCCCCTGAGGCGAAACTATACATTTCTCGGAAAAAGTATTCGTCTCAAAAATTTGAAAAACTTTCAATTTCCTCAAATCCAGATTTTTTTGAAAATTTTGAGCACGGCTTCTGATTGGTTGGAAAATGCTAAGAAATAGGTTTTGATATGTCTATCTTGTAGCGCTAATCAAGGCGATCATTTTTTATATTAAAACATACCTACTTAGACCCCTAAAAAAAAGTTATGGGGGGTCTTTTGACTACTTGTCCTTATNTTTTTTTTTTTTTTTCATTTTTACGAATCACCTGAACGTAAACTAATTATCTCTTAACTATAGTTTGGTCGACTGTTATGTTTCCGTGTTATTTTGAAAGTTCCAACTAATTCGTATATTACCTGCTCGAGTTTTTGACTGCTGGGCAAAAATTGTGCATTTCTCAAACTCGTTTTCGTAATACGATTTACGAATTTGTTACTAATGAGAAAAATTTTTTGTGTTTATAAAAATTATGAAAAGTGTTTACAGAACAATAAATGTTTTTCATTTTCATGTTTGATCATTTTAATCACAAGTAACAGACTGTTGAAAAGTGGTTACAAATACCCAGCAATTTACATTCAGAACCCCCTTAACACATTGAAACCGATTTTTGACTTTTGAAATTCCTTATTTCAAATCGTCAATGCATATATTTGCCTATATGTATTTGCTCATTATATTATGTATTTGATTATATCATCTGTTTAATTATAATATTATGTATTTGATTATAATATACGGTCTCAGAATAGATGGCGTCGATTCAATAAAACATCGGTCGATATTTTATCATGTTAGTACGGTTTAGTTTTCCATATAACTTTAAATTTGCAAGATAAATAAGACAGTACAGTTCCCGTTATCTTGTAATTTTCAGTTAAATGGAAAATGATTTTTTGAATCCCATGTTAGTCTGTGTGTGTACATTCCCATACTAACATTGGGTGTTTGAAAATTTTCCGACGAACTTACATCGGAAACTTCATTTCCTATTTTGTGTAAAGTTTGTGTAAACTCTTCTTCAGATTCTTCGCACGGTCCGCCCGAAAAGGTTGAATTGTCCAGTCTGGCTGATAAGTCTAAATTTTCAGTTCGGAGATTTTCTATTTCGGAATTTTTCTTTTCAATTTCAGAAGTAAGCTCTTTTGCCTGCACACGATACAGCTCCTGAACAAACAAGTTATACAATCTGCCGCGATTTTAATGACGCTATTTTTAATTAGCCAATTTCGGGCCCCACCAAATTACCCAGATAAACATATTGCGAAAATGTTTTACTGTTAAAAAACCTTGTTCCAAAAATGATCGATAATAAATATAAAGTTTGAAATTTTTGGTTTTACTAAAAAATGCCATTTTTCAAACTGATGAAGTCTTCAAAAAATATCAAAAAACGGCAGGGTATTATTCGCTTATAAGTTTTTTTTTAAATTAAAAAAGTGGTTGTCGAAAAAATTCTTAGCTAATTTGGCCGACTTTGATTTATTTCCAAAATGCAGTTAGCATGGAAATTCGTGTTACAATTTTAAAATTGCATAGACAACGTAAACTAGAAATTTAAAGTCAACCGCCACAAAAACACTAATATACTGATTTGGAACCTCCTTAATTTTCCTCTGCTGAACTCTTTATCTCCCAGGTATTTCAATAATAAAACTAAGCAGCAAAGCATGATAGGCAATTTTAAAAACGGTTTTCAATTTTTGACAGGGTTCCAAGTGGTTTAAAAAAATTCCAAAGTTATTTATTTGTAATTCTCTACAATAAACTATATTCATTTTCACGGTCCCTATTTATAACCTATATTGAAACCGATCATAGCAGCATTGTTATAATACAGAGAATGTATAAAATAAATTGGAAAATTTTATTAAACTTTTTTTTATCCTTAAAATATAAAATTGATATATTAAATTGTCGGAAGTCAGCAATTTTGCTTGTACAAGAAACAGCTACTGAATAGGTAAATAGAACTAGCTTTATTCAACCAATATTAAAAAGTACAATTTTAACACAAATAAAGCCAAACCACTAAACTTCCCCTCATTGTCCAACCTCCTTGAATGAGGAAAAAATGACATCCTGAAGATCCTACTATAAATTCAAAATTCTATGTTAGAACCGGATTTTTGTCTCGGAATATGTAATTTGTTACAGTTTTTATGAAACACGAATAACAATCTGACAATCTTTAATTAATTTTGGCATTATCAAAAGGCGTCAATTACTTCTATGTGAGTTCAACTTGTAAAACCGAAATATTAACCGCCTTATGCTTTGACACACATGTGTAATGTGTGGGTTGTAATTTTAAATACTGATTCAATTTCATTACGTTATAATTCATTTTCCGACGCGAGTATCCCTATATACAAAAGTTACACCAGCAGGTATTTTCTTCGATATGCAGTTTTAAGTATTATAAATGAATTATTTCTTACTACTTAAATGGTGGGGTTAAGGGTATGGTGGTTCCTAATTTGACATATCTCTCGATAAAATATTAGCCAAACAGGGCTTCAAGCGATATGAATTTAGATTAGCCAGTTTGTAGAATATAGGCGCTATCTGCGTAAAAATTGTCGAAATTTTTTTGCATGGCATACACTCCAGACACATAAGCGAGACCAGGGAGACCTAAGTCAAAACGGAAAATCTATCTCACCATCTCAGGCTTTCTTTTGAAATAAACCTCATTTTACCATAAACTGTATCAATTAGTCATTTAAAACTTTGAGGAGCGCTTTTGTCGATAAGTGCTATATTATTTCTTAGCATATGCGATAAACCACCGTTTTTTCGACTTTGTTCCATCGGAAAATCTGTCTCCTCCTAGGTTAACTTTAAAATCACTCAAATTTTGCACGGTAGCTCGAAACAAATAGAAACTTCTGAGAGCCGTTTTTTTAATTTTCGACCCCAAACTCAAAATATGAAATTTTTCAAGGTCCGGGAAAAAATTTCGAAAGAAAATGTGCTTCGATTTTTTCGACCAGTAGGCCAAAAGAAAGCTGGGCAAACAACTGAGCGAAAGTTGGCTTACGTCAAGCCGACTTTTAACATACCCCTTGTTTAAGGGGGTTGTTTCGGCTAGAAAGACTTTTTCAGAAGGCCATAAGTTATGGCCCATAACGCTTCACTCCAACTTCGGATTAGTATGAAAATTTCCAGATTGTTATTTCGTAATCTCAAGAACAAAATTTTCGGATAATTTCAAGAATTGCATGTTGAACCAACCGGTAAATCAGGTTAACCGGAAGCAAAATATTTTTTTTAAATCGTATTTTTTTTACACCCAGCATCATAAATTTCTTGACATAAGTTAGAAAATTAAAATTTGAAAAAAATGTTGGGCGTGCTTTTTCAAATTCCATCCTGAAAGTGCCTCGAAATCGACAAAAACTGTCGTTTTTCATAGTTTTGGCGACGGAAAACCGTATTTTTTCTACATGTTACTTACAATACTATTTTCACATTTACAATAGGCACTTCTGACAATTACGCAAAAAATGACGGACGTTTTATTTTGATATTCATACAGTACAGTTTGAAAATTTTTTTGTGACCTTAATGTCACCGTATCAAGTTGTAAGTAGCACCAAACAAATTGTAAGTATCGGTTTTCTGAAAATGGTACTATAAACTATGGTGCAATTATGAGCTGTTCGAGTGCTAAAGCGCAAAACATTTTGTCATGTTCAGCACTCAGAAAGAATTTCACAAATTTGTAGTCTTCAAATTTTTAGTCTAATATAACTTAACCAGTCTACTTGACTTCAAAAATCGAAAAATAAACTCTCTTTTACTTTTAAATTGCCTTATATAGCCAGTCGATACAACCCCCTTAAAGATTTGTTAATCCCGCACAGAATTATCAAGTTAATTTTCAGGAAATTATTAAAGCCCAACTTTATTATCCAATACAGTGGGGTCTCTCTTATTGGAAAAAACTTCTAAAAGGCCCGAAGTTAATATTTGTTTCAGTTAGAGGTGATCTAGTCAGTTATTATATTTGGAAATTAACCGTAGCTGATTAGTTTGTCTCTGCGGAAAGAACATAGTAAACGAGAAAACTCAGGCTCTACGCTGCATACATAATGTGATATCATTCTAACATACCCTATACGAATAGTAAAAATAAATCAGAATAAACGTATGATACCCTACAGGCATCCATAGAAGCCATGTGTCGATCTGGAATAACATGTCCCATATCATTATGTTGATTTCATATTTCTCTTTTAAGATTTTTTTTTATTTGTTACGTTCAAATATAATCTTTAAGTAGTTTGGAACAATGTCATATCTTTCATTTATATAAATAGTAAAATCATTGTTGATCTTAACCAAAATCAACAAATCATTCAATTTGAAAGTATGTAGGAAGAAAATTGTCTAAAACTATTATCTAAAACTTTATTTTGTGAGAGACATTGTTTCCACATATCCGAAATCCACTTTAAATTACTTGAAACCGTCGCTACAACTCTCGCACCCTTTATCAGTCATACTCTAGACGCAACTCTGGTCCTATACCCCAACCCCCCCGCTCACCCACTTTCATACGACCGGTTTAAAGTAATCTTTAGTCGGCTTTACGCGACGTGACGTATCAAACTACCCAGTTACTCCGGTTACCTTGGTGGAACTCAAACAGAATAACCTCACCGTTTGACACAAAATGCGTAACGGCGAAAGAATGTCTTAAAAAAAACTACAAATCATTTGAGTCCAAACTATCACTGTATTCATCATGCATAGTACAGAACTCGTATCCGGGCAAGCATGATTATATTCAGATCCAACTGCTTAGCGTAAAACATAGCACATAAGTCTGCACATATTAATCTGATTTACTTATTTACTTCAACTAGCAACTTTCGGAAGATTTCTTCTCCAGGCTAACTGGGACGATTCTTAAACTTTGTCAGTTTCGAAAACATAAGCTGCGCACTCTAGATTTCCCAATTTTGGACCCTACCATCCTCGCTACACACTTAATCTGTTGGCAAGTACCTCAACTAATTTTTAGGCCCCACGCCCCCCCCGCCCCCCCCCCATCCCCCCTACCTCCTCCTCCCCCCTCCCCCCATCCCTCCTCACTCAGATACCTAGCTACGTGAGAATTTTTAATCCACTGATTCACTTCGTCTCTTACTTCTAGACGACTCCCAATCTCATTTATAATCTCTCTTCAATAAACCAAGAAGCCGAAATAAATATCTTACATGTACAGCTTTTAAAAGGGAAGGAAACGACAATTCAGAATAGAAAAAATGGGAGGGAATGGGAACGGGGATGAAAAGGGAAGGAAGTTATTTAGGGGAAGGAATTTATAAATGAGGTTCGAAATTTATTTGCTTTTAATAAAGAAAGGACAGTTCACATTGAATATTTTAACCGCCTCACACCTCAAGCCTATTATATAGGCCCTATATATAGCCGCGACTTTGAGCGCTTATTACGTGAAAAGTTAAAGTGCTTGCAACTTTATTGTTCTTTAGTCCCCGAGATGAAGGATAGACTTAAACTTTTATGTTATTTAATTTAGATTTTGACTTTATTAACCCTGTAGAATAGGGACATTCACAAAGTCAACCTAGGCAATTAATTTGTGAGAAAATGCGAGATGTCAGAACAAAAATTAATAATGGAAGAGATTAGGAATTAAATTTCCTAAAAAGTGACTACCTCAGAAATAACCTGCAATTTTCGGTCTTCAATCTACAGGTGTTTTCCGAAAAAAAACTAACCTACACAATTTATCAAAACCACTTGTGAAAGAATAAAAATTTACTCTAAGACGTTAGATCAAAACTTGAAAATGAAGCAGATTCAGAAGAAAATTTCCTAAAAAGCGACTTAATCAGAAGTCACCTGCGATTTCTGGTACCTTATCTAAAGGTGTTTTCTAAAATGGCTTTGGGTGTGAGGGGGGTTAAGTCATGAAAATCATATAAGAATGACGTGACATTTATTTATATTTATCAGCAGAAAAAAGTTCATTTACCCTGAATACAAGTCTTCTTGAAAAGTTGGTTATTTAGCAACAGTACTCAAATTTTAAAGTTTAGCCCTCTAGCTCTGCGTGTGGTCGCATGATGTAGAAAAAGGTATTCAAGTTCCAGAAATACTCAAATTTAGAATTTTAACTTTTTAGCTCTGGCTGTGAAATTTTCGATATGATTTTAAAATTCCTACGAGTTGTTTGACCGTAGATACAAGTTTTCTAGAAAAGTTGTTCATTTTTCAGAGCTCTCTAGCTCTGCCTGTGGTTGCATGATGAAATTTTAAAGGTGATTTGGAATTCATTTGGGTTAATTTACCAATAAGGCCCAAATCGTTCTGTTTACTTAGCGTCCCACGCTGAATTCTGCGACCGAAATTCAGCGATGGTACTTAAATTCCAACTTCACTGTTACTTACCCTGCGTAACCGGCCGCGATCGTCGCGCCAGACTGCCCCCCCCGCGTCAAATACTCTACTTAGCGAAAGCTCATCTAGTTGGTTTATTTTTTGTGCTTCTTATCGTTAGCTGAACCAGAATAATGTGTATATACCCAACTTAACATATCTTTTTTCTAATCTATTAAGGCAAGTTTGAGTTCGAACTTTTCTCTTTTTGGATTCGTAACATTTCAAAAATTCAAAACATTATCCTCCCCCCCAATCTCTCACCGCTCATTTCACCCCACACCATCTCTTCTTTCCCATGAATCTGTGAATACCAAAACGAAAACAATCACCAGCTACTTACACCTGTTCTTCATCCGCATGTTTACATATTTTCTCGAATGACGTTTAACAAATCCATACATGTCTCATCCCTTGTCATAATTTTCTTTCGACTTTTTTTAGATAATTATAAAACTTGTTCGCAAAACAAGTCGAAAATTTTTTAATAATGCTCCTCTTTTGGAATCTCTCTGAAAATACAGGCACGCTCCGTGTGTTTTCTGATTCTCTAGGGAGCGTCTATTCTAGATTTTCCCGTATTCAAACGATGGAGCCAGCGGTCCTATCGACCATACTCCGTTTTTGAACACTACTCCGACCTCCCAACTCCGACAACCTTCCACACCATTTGCTCGTAGACAACAGCCCCCCCGGGTTTGTGCCCTTCTCGCCAGTAATTAATACAAAAATTTATCTCCGTTTTCCCAAAATCTCAATTAAATTTCGGGTGTTATAAGCTACTTTTCTTTCCAAGTCAGGAGGTTTTTTATATTTAACACCTTGAACGAGTCAACTTTTCTTCACCAACAGCCTGTTTCTTCTCTTCTTTTTTCCATGGAAAAAACTTTTCATATTAAGACCAGCGAAATTGTTACTGAGTATTGATCAACCGATTCTCCCACCTCAATCTACGCGCTATACACCACCCGACACTGCTGACCTTTAGCGAAATATCCAGTCTTCAAATTTTCTTACTCGGGCTCAAGTTCGGACACAACTGAGTTTTATGAAAAGCTGCGAATTTTGATACTTCTTACGGTTTTTGATATTCCGTACCAGATACTTTAAGGGAGTACTGGTCGCATTCTTACACCGCAAAACACCGGTCTTCTCAGCGTCGGAATCCATAGGCAACTAACCTCAGAACCCAGCCGAACCACTATGGATTTCAGATCTACGGATACTTGAGACCCATTTAATTCTTGACTCTCCCAAAAAACCAATCTCGAGCCCTCTGACTTATGCAGACCCCAATCAGACAAGCGACCTTTAACACACCAGTCAGGCACCATTTTTTCACTTCAAAAGCTACTCCCTCACCCTCGAGTTGCCTTGAGATAGAGCATCACTCTTTTATACGCCTTTCTATCTGATCCAAGAGAACGCCTCAAACACATCTCCATCCGGCTCTAACATGAGGCAACAAAACTTGGCCAAACCAAGACACAAAAAACAGTTATCTTGTTTCGCGTCATTTAAGGCGCCCGGAACTGCCAATTCTTCTTCATGAAGTCCGAAAACTCGACTAGGGGTCTGCCCACGGTCTCTCCTGTGGTCATAACAAGCTCATATCACGTATCTCTCTTATACCATTAAAACTCAGTGAGGAGTAGGCTTTTGAAGTCGCACCAAAATGTGCCACTTTGAAGCGTCCGTCCCCCCTCTCCTGATTGGTCCTAATCAGCAACGGCCCTCCGATCGCTGTTTTGTGGAAGCCAAGATTCATGCTTCATATACTCCTCAAACCTCGCAACCCTATGCCTCGTGCTGTTCTATATTTCATTAGACGGCGACAGCTCGGCAAACCCCTGTTCTTTCTGGCCTTCCAACCCTGCTCCAGTACTCTACCCCCTAAGTAATGTTGAGGAATTAAAACACTCTACAACGTTCTTGCAAGAATGAACACTTTTCATTATAAGATGACAAAGACTAAATTAATTTTTCCACCATTCTTTTCTCTGTTCATAAATCACTCCCCGAACAAATGTACCCCCAATCGCCCCCACACTCTCGCTGCCTACCCCCCCCCCCCCCCCCCCCCCCCCCCCCCTCTTATTAATACTAACTTTTCTTCCGCACTACCCGCGCCTCCTTCCTCCGCGAAGGGCCCACACCGCACTTAACTCCCGAGGCACACCCAACAAGCAGGGAAGCAGTCGCGGACGCACTGTCGATCCCAGGGACGTGCCCTGCAGACAAATACCTCTTCTTCTGCTTTCGCATTTTTTTCTTGACTAGACCACTCGGCCAACTAACTACAAACTCGTTCTAGCATTATCCATTCTCTCCCGCGTAACCACATGACCACAAACTTATTTCCCCCTATTCTTGTAACAGGCAAATAAGTTTTTAGTGTTACCTGGGGATAATGATGGATATGTCCTTCAGCTCAGTTTCTAGTAGGCGGGCCTGTTCAAAACTTTATTTTACGGATAATTTTGAGATCAAAATTAAACGCCATAATAGTTAGACCGAATCTTGAAATACAAATAAAAAAAACGCACATAAAGAAGTTAACTCAAAGGACTATGATTAACGCTGCTCTGAGAACAATCTATTCGATGCTGAAATCTTTCAGCGCCATCCACTGAGACCTTACTTTTTACCAAGATTTTAAACGTCCGACTACATAATGCTTACTAGTGCTAGCTTTAAAAAACATAGTGACTACTGATGAACATAGCCCCATATTGTTTCCTCGATGAATATTAACACTATAAATAAACACCAAAATTAATTCACGGCCCTCCAGTGGTTAGGTCGTCCCATTGTGATTTCGACTGGGAGAACTAGACAAGATAGTGACAAATGGTTTTTTGCATGTGAAACCTTAGAAAAAATTATACGGTAGAAAATTTTGGCTGCCTAGGTTGATCACGTGACCGGAAATCAGTCATCGAAATTGTGCTTCATCATATGGGTAAGGAAATAACTTGCGCGCACACCTAAACTGGAAATTTTTATTTCAACCGCCATTTTCAACGGTTAAAAAAAATTTGGGCAATAATTTTATACCGTGACTTTGTTTACAAGTGTAAGTTCTAGTTAGAAAAAAGTGAAAATGTTTTGATATCCCTATCGTCTACGTTAAAACTCGCACTTCACGATGAGGATTCGGTAGTACATATCGGGGATGTATAAGAATCCCTGGTTTAGGTTGAGTATATATTCTGAATGATTATAACTAGTGTAAGAGAAATATGTCCCGGTTAGAGGTAGACTCAAACTAAAGCCAAGGAAACACACAAAAAATCTTCTTCCAACTTAAAAAATTCTATACTTTTTTTCAAGTTCCTCACACCCACAAACGAGAACTTCGCCTCACAACCAAAAGCCTATCTGAAGGCACTACTTTGAGCGCTTATCATGGGAAAACTGGAAAAGATATCAATTTACTTATTTTTCACTGATTGAGATCAAGGATAGAATTAAGTAAATAACACATAAATATTGCTAATCAGCTGATAACTCAAAATCAGTACCACCTTATGTTCTACACTTGATCGATTTGTTTTTGTCGGCTTTATTTGGGTTTAATTGCCGTTCAATTCTTTCGGATTTTATTTTTTTGAGTTTCATAAAAATCACTTGTGAAAAAATTATTCTTCGTATAGAGACTGCAAAAAAAATAAACTAATATCAAAAAAATCCTCAAATACTTTCCTAAAAACTGGCTTCCTCAGAATTTCGATATTATGTATCGTTTTCACACAATTAATTTTTTAAGAAATTTTGGCGAAAATCTTAAAAAAAAGTACGAAAAAATATCTTTCGAACGGCTAATCGTATGAAATTTTCAACAATATTTTTGGAAATTAAATAGCAAACCTTATGAGTCATAGACTATGACGCATTTGAAAATTACGAAAAAATGCAAAAACTTTGCATTTTCATTGCTTCTAAGTTCTTATAAATCCAACGCCGAATACCCATTTTAAAACTTTTCGGAACGTTATGTACAGATGAAGATCACCGATATAGTATTACTGTGGGTCTTGGCTTATCAGACATAATTGTAAATCCCGGTTTGTCAGCTACTTCTTTATGGTCATTTAATTTATGGTCAAAATTCCTGTTTTGTCCGCTTAGACTCACGTTTTTGGGACTTCCGGAAAAATGCGTGGGTTTTGCCCGATTGGTCAAGACCCACAGTACCTTGAACTATTACAGTATAAGTTGTCTTCATTGTCATAATTTATGATAATCAAAAGATATAATGTTCCAATATTTTTTTAACTCAGACGCAGTTCAACTCCGGATACTTTTCATCATTTTCCGGTAAAATTATATTTTAATTATGATGACAGGGGCAATTAAGCCCGGTTAGAGCAACTACGGTTATGACAAACTAAGTTAGTAGGAAAATAATCACTTGCGAAAAGGTCTTTTGAAACATATTTTATCAAATTTTTATTTGCTGAGTCTCAGCAGCTGAGATGTTTATTTTTCTGATTATTGCATCAAAAAATCCTATTTTTTGACTGCACAAGAAAATATACAGTATGTGTTTTTTTTCATGCGAACAAAACAGAATTATTCGGGAGAATGATTCTCCCGAATAAATATTTTTTGTTCGCACGAAAAAAAAACATACTGTATTTTAAATCCCTTATCGGACTCTCAGATTAACCTCGACTTTCATACTCATTTAAATAGAATTGATACTCTCCATTGCAACTTTTATTTTAAGATAATTAATTATTTTCAAAAACTGTCTTTCAAAACAGGTTAATAATTAATAAAAATTATCAGCCACTTTGTCCGGACATGTACAATGCCAGAAATGTAATCTGCATAAACTCGAGCTATAGCTCAATTGAGTAGGCTAATGAAACGCATTTGGTTTGGTCCCTTTGAGCCAATGGGTCGGTCTTATTTGTATAGGCCAATGGGAGCTAAAAAACGTGCGTTCAAATTATTTTTCTCAAATTAAAAATTGGAAAACGTGAAATGATATAAATTGTAATACTTTAAAGCATTGAAGATCGATAAGAAGCTTATCAGTAAAAAGGCCACTACAGAATAGTGACTTCAATTAAGCGGCTATATAAACTTACACATTTAGATTTATATATTTAGAATGCCCCGAAATGGTAATCTGTAGGACTCGGGTCCGGGTCTTTTTTCGCCGCATCATGCGGGAAAAAAAGTCAGATTTTTTCTTCCCGCATGAAAAAAATGCGGGAAAAAATTACTTTTTTTTCCGCATTCGATTTTTGAATAAACCTAGGTTAGGATAGGTGAATAGGGGAATGGTTAGGAAATAGGGTTAGATAGGAGAATAGGTAATACGGGTTAGGAATAGGGTTAGAATAGAATAGGTAGGAATAGGGTTAGGAAATAGGTTAGGAACTAGGTAGGATGGGTTTAGGAATCGTTGATGGGTTAGGAAAGAGGATAGGGTAGGAATAAGGTTAGGAATAGGGTTAGGAATAGGGTTACGGAATAGGGTAGGAATAGGGTAGGAAATTGTAGGGTTAGGAATAGGGTTAGGGGAATAGCGGTTAGGAATAAGGGTTTGGAATAGGGTTGACGGAATAGGGTTAGGAATAGCGGTTAGGAATGGTGTTAGGAATAGGGTTAGGAATAGGGGTAGCGAATAGGGTTAGGAATAGGTTAGGAAATAGGTTAGGATAGGGTTAGCAATAGGGTTGGATAGGGTTAGGAATGGGTAGGAATAGGGTTAGGAGGTAGGAGGTTAGGCAATCGGGTTAGGAATAGGGTTAGGAATAGGGTTAGGAATAGAGGGTTAGGAATAGTGGTTAGGAATAGGTAGATTAGGGTGGAATAGGGTTAGGAATAGGGTTAGAATGGTTAGGAATAGGGTGAAGGTTACGGAATAGGGTTCAGGAACTAGGGTTAGGAATAGAGTTAGGATAGGGTTAGGACTAGGGTTAGGAATGAGGTTAGGAATAGGGGTTGGAATCAGGTTAGATGGGAATAGGGTTACGGAATCGGGTTGGAATAAGGGTTGGAATAGGGTAGGAATAGGGCCGGATGTTAGGAAGGGTAGGTAGTTAGGAATGGGTTAGGACTGAACCCGGGGAAAAAAGACCCCCCCACCTGTAGACAAGACTAAAAAATTACACGCTTTTTCCAATTTTGACTTATGAAAAAGAAAATAATTTTGAACGATCACGTTTTTTAAGCCCCATTGCTTCAATAAGACCGACCCATTGGCTCAGCAGGGACCAACCAAATGCGTGGTCATGTAGCCTACTCAATTGAAGCTATAGCTGCGAGTGTATGCAGATAACATTTCTGGCATTGTACTGTCCGGACAAAGTGGCTGATAATTTTTATTAATTAATTAACCTTTTGAAGACAGTTTTGAAAAATATTCATTATCTTAAAAATAAAAGTTGAATGGAGAGTAATCAATTTTATTTAAATGAAGTATGAACAGTTGAGGTTAAAGGGCGGAGGTCCAGCAAAAAAGTTTGGCTGAAAAAAATGTATATAACTAAATCGACCAGAAAAAAGGTTGGTCGGGGTTTCAGCAGCCGCTATCTGGTGTCTAGCGCACCCCAGCGCAATATTGAATCGCCTTCAGATATCTCGCTACTGGAATAAAATAATAAAGAGAAAACCGCTATGAATTTTAACTTAAAATAAATGCAATGAATACTAGGATTATCCTTCTTGGGAGACTTTGCTGCTAACAAGAAATCAATCGGATTGATTTAACCATAATCAAACATGAAAAAACATATTTATTATTTAGATTTTTTTGACAAAAACAATGCCATTTTTTATTACCAATTACAAGAAATTTAAAAATTCACATAATTTGATCAACAGATTTTTTTGGAGCAAAATATCACGTTGGGCAGTGAATGCGAGTTAAAAAGTGTTCGGGAAAATAGTAAAATGTACAAAACTGAAAAATTAATATAATAATTGGTGGTTGTTCAGTCGAAATTTTGACCAAATTTTTTATCAATTTTGCGAGTTCAAACCATTTTTTACGAAGATAATTTCTCAAACCTATAAGTTCTAAGCGTGCCTGATCATTATATTTTCGAAATTTTTTGGTTTTTGAAAGAAAAATTAGGTTTCATGCCCAAAAAAACACTTTTCTAATTTTTTACAATTTTGCCATTAGTGAGAGTATGGTAAACCATCGCAAATTTGCAGATTTTGGTAATGACAACCGCCAGCACACTTTTCACTTCATTGCAACTAAAGTTTAAAAAAAATCTAATCCCATCTTGAATATTGGTTGTTTGTATTTCAATTTGAGAACCACAACGAGGGCACAAAGCACCAAAATTTTTGAAAATTTCCGATCAAATTTTTTATAGAAAGTCATAATGAGAACATTATCTCCTTCTTTTATATTATGAACCCCCTTATTACTTTTAGGTAAATCCACGGTATCATATCTGATGAACATATCGTATTTTGCGGGCAAAATCACTTATAAGTTCTGATTATTTCTGAGTTTAGAATAGAAAGGTGTATTTTCTTTCAAAAATAGAATTATTAGTTTCAAAATTTCATCTTCAGCACTGAACATACAAATTCATCATTTTAAATTTCTCGGGATGAACTGCACCGTTCAATTTACCTCTTGATACGAAGGTGTACAATACTCTCTGTGTTTCTCATTGAGTTGTTGTCTGTTTAAAATTTTCTGAATTTCCTTATTTCAGATTAAAAAAACGCTTATTAAACTTCTTGGAGTTTAAGTTTTGGCATTTTTCCACAGTTGATTCTTCATTATGCATAAATTGTTTAACCTTATATTACACCTTGTTAGTGATTTCAGATCCACCACTCTAAAACAGATAATTGTGCTAAAATTGTGATTTGTATCAGTGAGTATTAATTAACGGAAATGCCAGAGTTTCATCACACAAAATGATTGATGGTCTACATATTTGCAAATCTTTGATAAACAATGTGTCTCTTTGAGATAGCGCCATAATTATTTGCTAGCCATTATAGACACTATCGTGCCAACTGTGTTGATCTTTATTAATATTTTCGCAGATAAAAACCTTCTTGATTTTATATTCCTTAGATTTGTTATTCCAAACTTTAACTTTATGACTTCAATATATTATTCAAAAAAGCCCTACTATATCGTTTGCAGCTTCAAACTGCGAGAGAAATTCCGCAACGCCAAGAGTTTTGCGCATAACTTTTTTCTAGGCCTTAAAAAAATTTGATCTCGATTATAATTAAGAGGAAGATTTCAAGGATAAAAACACTGCCGATTAAAAAAAAATTCTATGTCAAACAAAAAGCCTTGTTCAAAGACGAAATAAAAACACCGTTTTTCGGCATAAACTTTCGTTTAAAATCAAAACAAAAAACATTTAATCGATTATATGAGAAGATTATTTTCTGCAGTCACTCTCGTTTAAAATAATGATCGGATGTCAGATTAACATCCTTGTGCATTTGAAAATTCGAACTTTTGGGCGCCCTTTGTGGTGAACTATTTCAAAAAATCTGCGATGAACTCGACAAAATTTTTCTAGGTCAGTTTAGTATTATTCAAATTTTCAGCCCAAAGCTTTTTGCTGGACACTACCCCTTAATTGAGAGTCTCGATAAGGGATTTAAAATACCAGTATGTTCTTTTTTCGTGGCGAACAAAAATAGTTTATTCGGGAGAATCATTCTCCCGATAATTCTGTTTTGTTTCGCATGAAAAAAAACACATACTGTATATTTTCTTGTGCAGTCACAAATAGGATTTTTTTGATGCAATAATCAGAAATAACATCTCAGCTTGCTGAGAATCAGCAAAAAAATTTTGATAAAATATGTTTCAAAAGAGTTCTATTTCGCAAGGGGGAATTAGATTTTTTTCCTACTAACCTTAGTTTTGTCTAACGTAGTTTGCCTCTAACCGGCGGCTTTAATGCCCTGTCATCATAATTAAAATACTAATTTTACCGGAAAGATGATGAAAAGTTCCGGGAGTTGAACTGCGTCTGAGTTAAAAAAAATATTGGAACATTTATATCTTTTGATTATCATAAATCTAATGACAATGAAGAGACACTTATACTGTAATAGTTCAAGGTATGTGGGTCTTGACCAATCGGGACAACAACGGGCAAACCCACCGCATTTTTCCGACAAGGTCCAAAAGTGGAGTCTAAGCGGACAACAACAGGAATTTGACCATAAATTAAAATGACCATAAGAATAGCTGACAACCGGGATTACAATTATGCTCTGATAAAGCGCAGACCCCGTCAAATACTTATTCGGTATCTGCTCTGTACATACGTTCCTGAAAGTTTTTAAAATGGTATCCGGCGTTGGGATTTATAAGAACTTGAAAGCAGATGAAATGCAAGTTTTTGATTTCTTTGTATTTTTCAAGATGCGTCATAGTCATGGACTCAATAGAGTTGCTATTTAATTTCCAAAAAATAATTGTTGAAAAATTCAATACGAATTAGGCCCGTTCGAAGATATTTTTTCGTACTTTTTTTTTTAGATTTGTCGCCAAAATTTCTTAAAAAATTAATTGTGTGAAAACGATAACATAATATCGAAATTTCTGAGGAAGCCATGTTTTTTAGAAAGTATTTGAGGATTTTTTTGATATGTAGTTTGGTTTTTTTGGCAGTCTCTATCACGAAGAATAATTTTTTCACAAGTGATTTTTATGAACTCAAAAAAATAAAATCCGAAAGAATTGAACGGCAATTAAATTTCCCAAATCAAAGCCGACAAAACAAATCGGATCAAGTTGTAGAAAACATAAGTGGTACTGATTTTGAGTCTAATCAAGCTGATTACGCAATATTTTCATCGATTTACTGCATATATTTTGACGCACGGCGAACTATAAATAATTGTTTGTAAGCGATCGAAGATATCATATTTTAAATCTGGAGCGACGCAGCTATAAATAGTAGGCGTTCCCAACTTGTAAATTTGTAACTCATATCACATCTGTCATGTTAAAAAATGTATGGTTTTCCAAAAATCAAGTGAGTGAACCTCTCTTTCTCTTGCAGTTATCGGCTTCACAGATCTTCGAAATTTAAAAAATGTTATGTGTTATTTACTTAATCTACCGTTTTGATCCTCAATCAGTGGAAAATAAGTAATTTGACTATCTTTTCCAGCTTTTCCTTGGATAAGCGCTCAAGTAGTGCCTTCAGATTAGGCTTTGGTTGTGAGGCGAAGTTTCGTTTGGTGGGTGTGAGAACTTGAAAAAAAGTATAGATTTGTTTTAAGTTGGAAGAAGATTTTTGCTGTGTTTCTTGGCTTTTAGTTTGACTCTACTCTAACGGGATATTTCTCTTACACTTAGTTATTAATCATTCAGATAATACTCCAACTAAACAGGGATTCTTATACATCCCCGATATGGTACTACGAATCCTCATCGTGAATGTGCGGTTTTAACGTAGACGCATGGGATATTCAAAACATTTTCACTTTTTTGCTAACTAGACATTACACTTGTAAACAAGTCACGGTAAAAATTATTGCCGCAATTTTTTTTTAACGTTGAAAATGGCGGTTTAATAAACGATTTTCCATTTAGGTGTGCGCGCAAGTTATTTCCTTACCCATATTGATGAAAGCAAACAATTTTCGCATGAGCTGATTTCCGGTCACGTGATCCCTATGGCAGCAAAATTTTCTACCGTATAATTTTTCTAAGGTTTCCACCATGCAAAAAACATTTGTCACTATCTTGTCTAGTTCTCCCAGTCCGAAATACAATGGGACGACCTAACCACTGGAGGGCGCGTGAATTAATTTTGGTTGTTTAGTTATAGTGTTTAATATTCAAATCGAGGAACAATATGGGGCTATGTTCATCAGTAGTCACTATGTTTTTTAAGCTAGCACTAGTAGCTATGTTAGCTCGGACGTTTAAAATCTTGGTAAAAAGTAAGGTTCAGTGGAATGGCGCTGAAATGTATCGCATCGAATAGATTGTTCTCAGAGCAGCGTTAATCATAGTCCTTTGAGTTCACATTCTTTATGTGCGTTTTTTTTATTTTGTAATTTCAAGATTTCGGTCTAACCTATTATGGCGTTCTAATTTTGATCTCAAATAATCCGTAAAATAAATTTGGAATAGGCCCGCTACATAGCTAACTGAGCTGAAGGACACTATCATTCATTATCCCCAGGTACACTAAAAACTGTATTTGGCCTGTTACAAGAAATAGGGAACATAAGTTTTTAGTGTTACCCGGGGATATAATGGATATCCTACACGATTTGTACAGTATGCTGTTTTTTTTCGGGGAAACAAAAAAGTAAACAATTCGGGAGAATTCTCCCTAAAATATAGACCGATTCTCCGGTAACATGATATCTTTTCCGACCCTCGAAAAAAAACACATACTGTATTTAGTGGCGCCAGTTCTATCAAGAAAAAATGCAAAAAAATATTTTTCAGCCTTCCCCTATCTCTCGTCCCACTCCCTTCCTCTTTTCCCTCGATAATCGTTCCCTCCGGGGAAGGAATCGCGCTATTTCGAAAATTTAGTATTAATTAAAGGGGTTAGCAGCGATGTGGCCGGATTGGTACATTTTTCGGAGTGATTTATGAAACAAAAAAATGTGAAAATTTAATTTTTTTATCTTTAATAAAAGTTGTTCATTCTTGCAACGTTTATATTTTTAATTCTCAACATACTTAAAGTATCTGGTACGAAATATCAAAACCGTAAGAAGTATCAAAATTCGCAACTTTTCATATATAACTCATTGTTCCGAACTTGGCCGCCGATGTAAAAACAAATTTGAAGACGGATATTTCGTAAAAGGTTCAAGGCAGTGTTCGGGTGGTGTATAGCGCTAATTAGGTGGAGAATCGATTATCATATCAGTAACAATTTTGTCTTAATATGAAAAAGTTTTTTTTCCATGAAAAAAATAGAAAACAGGTCTTTGGTTGAAGATAAAGTTGACCGCTTCAAGTGTTAAATATATAAAAACCTCCTGACTTGGAAAGAAAAGTAGCTTAAAGACCCGAAATTTAATTGAGATTTTGGAAAACAGATAAATTTTTTATTATACTTACTGGCAGAAGTGGCACAAACCCGGGCTGTTTCTACGAGCAAGGTGTGGAAGGTTGTCGGATTTGAGGTCAGTAGTGTCAAAAACGGAGTATGTCGATTGACCTGGTCCATCGTGTTGAATACGGAAAATCAAATAGACGCCCCCTAGAAATCAGAAAATAACACACGGACTGATGCGCTGATTTTTCAAGAAGATTCCAAAAGAAACGGCAGCAATTATTAAAAAATTTTCGGACTTGATTTGCGAACAAGTTTTCATAATTATCTAAAAAAGTCGAACAAAAAATATGACCAAGATGAACATGTTATGATTTTTAAACAGGTCCTTCAGAAAATAAGTAAACATGGATGAAGAACAGGATGTTAAGTAGCTGGCTTTGTTTTCGTTTTTATTCACAGATTTCATGGGAAAGAAAATGGTGTGGGTGAAAAAAGCGTGAGAGAATTTGGGAGGATAATGTTTTGAATTTTTTTGGAAATTTTTACGAACCAAAAAAAAAAGTTCGAACTCAAATCTGCTTAATAGATTAAAAAAAATATGTTAAGTAGGGGTATCATACACATTTATTCTGGTTCAGCTAACGATAAAAGCACAAAACATAACCAACTAGATGAGCTTCGTAAGTTAAATTTGACGCGGGGGGCAGTCTGGCTGCGACGATCGCGCCGGTACCCCCAGTAAGTAACAGTTATTGAATTTAATTACCATCGCTGAATTTCGGTCCAAATTCAGCGTGGGACGCTAAGAAACCAAACATTTGGGCCTATTGTAAATTAACCCAGATGGATGAATTCAACCAGTCACCTTTAGGAAGATTTGATTCATGCAACCACAGCAGAGCTAAGAGAGGCTCTGTGAAAGAGGCAGTGTCGAAGCAAACTTTCATAGACAATTTAATCTACGTGTCGTCAACGACTCGTGAGGAATTGTTAAAGATCAGATCGAAAGGATTTTCACAGGGCAGCCAGAGTGCATGAAAAGTAAGTTAAAATTCTAAGATTTGATTTTCTGAACGTTGAATTACCGTGTTCTAGATCATGGACCACACCAGAGCGTAGAGGGTCGTAAACTTTACAAATTTTGAGTACTGTTGGCGTAGAATAACCAACTTTCAAGAAGACTTGTATTCAAGGTAGAATGAACCTTTTTTCTGCGATAATCATAGATATGAGATGTCCACGGTCATTCTTATATTCGATGTTTCAGGAGCTAACCCCCTCATCGACCCAAGACCAGGTTTAGGAAAACACACTTAGGAAAGGGTACCAGAATCGCGAGGGTGGACTTAGGGCGTTGATTATGCATCGCTTTTTAGGAAAGTTTCTGCGTGAAGCTGCCTTGTCATTTCAAGTTTTGATCTGAAACTTTCTGTAGAGGTAAACTTTAGTTCTTTCACGAGGAGTGGTTTTGATAGAATTGTGTAGGTGTAGGTCTTTTTTTCGGAAACCCTGTAGATGAGAACTCGAAAATTGTCAGGCGTTATTTCGTTAGGGTGTACACTGTTTGTAGAAAGTTGTAATTCGTGAAGTCTCTGTCATATTAGTGGGTTTGTTCTGACATCTCGCATTTCTCACAATTTAATTGGCCTAGGTTGACTTGGTGATGTCCTATTCTACAGGGTTAATAAAGTCCAAATCTAAATTAAAATAACATAAAAGTTTAAGTCTATCCTAATTCGGGGACTAAAGAACAATAAAGTTTTGCAAGCACTTTAACTTTTCACGGTAATAAGCGCTCAAAGTCGCGGCTATATATCGGGCCTATATCATAGGCTTGAGGTGTGAGGCGTTAAAATATTCAATGTGACACTGTCTTTTTTTATTAAAAGCAAATAAATTTCGAAACCTCATTTATAAATTCTTCCCCTAAATAACTTCCTTCCTTTTCATACCCCGTTTCCAATTCCTCCATTTTTTCTATTCTGAATTGTCCGTTTCCTTTCCCTTTTAAAGCTGTAATGTAAGATATTTTTTCGGCTCTTTTTATTTGGAAAATTAGGTGAATAATTGAGAAAAACATAATCAGATTACTTGTGCAGACTTAGTTGTGCTATGTTTTTTACCTTAAGCAGTTGGATTCATATCAATCATGCTTGCCCTATACGATGTCTCTTATATCATATGATGAATACAGTATCCTTTAGAAGAGACTAAATTGCGATCTTTCTATTTGACGCACGTTAACATTTTTTCGCCTACGCATTTTCTGTCAAACGGTTGAGCTTTTATTCTGTTGAGTTCCCACCACATAACTATACTGTAGTTTATACGTTCACTGTCCTAAAGCACTAAAGATTAACTTTACAACGTCGTATGGAAATGTAGCGGGGTGTATAATACAATTTGCTCATAATATTAGGTGCGAGAGTTGTAGCGACGGTTTTCAAGTAATTTAATAGTGGGATTTCGGATATGTGGAAACAATGTTCTCACAAAATAAAGTTTTAATAATAGTTTTAGAAACAATTTTCTTCCTACATACTTTCAATTGAATGATTTGTTGATTTTGTGTTTAACATTCAACAATGATTTTAACTATTTATATAAATGAAAGATATGAATTGTTCAAACTACTAAAGATTAATTTGAACTAACAAATAAAAAAAAATCTTAAAAGAGAAATTGAAAATCAACATAATGATATGGGACATGTTATTCAGATCGACACAGAATGGCTTCTATGGGATGCCGTGTAGTATCTACCTTTATTTGATTTTTTTACTATTCGTATAGGGTAATGTTAGAAGTATCACATTATGTATGCAGCGTAGAGCCTGAGTTTTTCGTTTACATGTTCCTTTCCGCAGAGACAAATAATCAGCTACGGTTAATTTTCAAATAATTTTCGCAGGCTGTATTGTAAAAGGATTGTTTGACCATTGGAAAGTGTTTCCTGTCAATGCACTTTAGTATAACTGACTAGATACCTGTAACTGAAACAAATAGTTAACTTCGGCCTTTAGAAGTTTTTTCGGCAATAAGAGAGGACCCACTCGTATTGGAGTAATAAGTTGGGCTTTAATATTTTCTGAACATTAACTTGATAATTCTGTGCGGGATTAAAAATCTTTAAGGGGTTGTATCGACTGCTATATTAAGAGTGCAATTTAAAAAAGTAAAGAGAGCTTATTTTCGATTTTTGAAGTCAAGTAGACTGGTTAAGTTATATTAGACCTAAGATTTGAAGACTACAAATTTTGTGAAAATTCTTTTCTTTCTGAGTGCTGAGAGGAAAAATGATTTTGCGCTTTGGACTCCGAACATGTCTATAATTGCACCATAGTTTATAGTAACCATTTTCAAGAAAACCGATACTTACAATTTGTTTGGTGCTATCTTACAACTCTGATAACAGAGAGATAGATATAGAGTCACCACACACTCTTTGAAACTGACTGTATGATGTAGATGATAGATATAGAATAAACCGACGCGTTATGTGTAACTCTCGCTCACGAAATGGCCTATGAGCGAATGTGCATAAGATAGAGTATTGGTAGTAACAATGCTCACGGACAACAATATCGGTTTTCCGTCGCCAAAAAAACGACAGTTTTTTGTCGATTTCGAGCACTTTCAGGATGGAATTTGAAAAAGCACGGCCCAACATTTTTTTCCAAATTTTAAATTTTCTACCAACTTATGTCACGAAATTTATGATGCTGGGGTGTAAAAAAAATACGATTTAAAAAAAAAATTTTGCTTCCGGTTAACCTGATTTACCGGTTGGTTCAACATGCAATTCTTGAAATTATCCGAAAATTTTGTTCTTGAGATTACGAATAAACAATCTGCGAATTTTCATACTAATCCGAAGTTGGAAGTGAAGCGTTTTATGGGCCATACTTATGGCCTTCTGAAAAAGTCCTTTCTAGCCGAAACAACCCCCTTAACAAGGGGTATGTTAAAAGTCGGCTTAACGTAAGCCAACTTTCTCTTCAGTGGTTTTTCCCAGCTTTCTTTTGAGCCTACTTCGAATAAAATCGAAGCAATTTTCTTTCGGAAATTTTTTCACGTGACCTTGAAAAATTCATATTTTGAGTTGGGGTCGAAATTAAAAAAAAACGGCTCATCAGAAGTTTCTATTTGTTTCGAGCTACCGTTTGCAAATTTGAGTGAATTTTGAAATGTAACTAGGAGGAGAACAGATTTTCCGATGAAACAAAGTCGAAAAACCCGGTGGTTTATCGCATATTCCTAGAAATAAATAGCACTTAATCGACAAAAGCGCTCCTCAGAAGTTTTAAATTTTACTAATTATACAGATTATGGTAAATTTTAGGTTTATTTCAAATAAAGCCTGAAGAGGAGATAGATTTTTCCGTTTTGCCCTAGGTCTCCCTGCTCGCTTATGTGTGGGAGTGTATGCATGAAAAAATTTTCGACAAATGTTTTACGCCAGATGAAGGCTATTTCTCCAAACTGGCTAATCTAAATAATATCCTTGAAGCCCTGTTTGGCTAATATTTTATCGAGACTATGTCAAATTAGGAACCACCATACCCTTAACCCCACCATTTTAAGGTATAAGAATAATTCATTTATCATACTACAACTGCAATATCGAAGAAAATACCTGCCTGGTGTAACACTTTTGATATATAGGGATACTCGGCGTCGGAAAATGAATTATAACCGTAATTGAAAATTGAATCAGTATTTAAAATTACAACCCCCACATTACACATGTGGTGTCAAAGCATAAGCGGTTAATATTTCGGTTTTACAAGTTTGAACTCACATAGAAGTAATTGACGCTTTTGATAAATGCCAAAATTAATTAAAGATTGTCCAGATTGTTAATTCGTGTTTTCATAAAACTGTAACAAATTAGCATATTCCGGAGACAAAAATCCGGTTCTAAACATGAATTTTTGATTTAATAGTACAGGATCTTCAGGATGTCATTTTTTTCCTCACATTCAAGGAGGTTGGACATGAGGGGAAGTTTAGTGGTTTGGCTTTATTTTGTGTTAAATTTGTACTTTTACTCTTGGTTGACCTTAAAGCTTAGTTCTATTTACCTAATTCAGTAGCTGTTTCTTGTACAAGCAAAATTGCTGACTTCCCGACAATTTAATATATCAATTTTATATTTAAGGATAAAAAAAAAGTTTAATAAAATTTTCCAATTTATTTTATAGCATTTCTCTGTATTATAACATGCTGCTATGATCGGTTTCCAATAATCGGTTATAAAAATAGGGACCGGAAAATGAGAATATAGTTTTATTGTGTAGAGAATTACAAATAAATAACTTTGGCAATTTTTTTTTAAACCACTTTGGAACCCTGGTCAAAACTTGAAAACCGTTTTTTAAAATTGCCTATCATGCTTTTGCTGCTTCAGTTTTAAATTATTGCAATACTGGGGATAAAGAGTTTCCAGCCGAGGGAAAAAATTAAAGGAGGTTCCAAATCAAGTAATATTATGTTTTTTGTGGCGGTTGACTTTAAATTTCTAGTTTACGTTGTCTCTGCAATTTTAAATTGTAACGAACGAATTTTCCATGGCTAACGTGCATTTTGGAAATAAATCAGAGTCGGCCAAAATTAGCTAAGAAATTTTTTCCGACAACGCACTTTTTTTAATTAAAAAAAAAAAACTTATACAGCGAATAATACCCTGGACCGTTTTTTTTGATATTTTTTTCGAAGAACTTCACTCAGTTTGAAAAATGGCATTTTTTATTAGTAAACAACTTTCCAAAACTTTATATTTATTATCGATGCATTTTGGAAACAAGGTTTTTTTAATAACAGTAATATTTTCGCAATATGTTTATGCTTCTGGGTATTTGGTGGGGCCCGAAACTTGGCTAAATTAAAAAATAGCGTCATTAAAAATCGCGGCAGATTGTATAAACACTTGTTTTGTTCAGGAGCTGTATCGTGTGGGCAGGCAAAAGAGCTTACTTCTGAATTGAAACCAGACAAATTTCCGAAATAGAAAATCTCCGACTGAAAATTTAGACTTACAGCCAGACTGGACTAATTCAAACCTTTTCGGGCGACCGTGCGAAGAATCTGAAGAACGAGTTTACACACGCGAAACTTACACAAAATAGGAAATGGAAGTTTCCGAAATGTAATTCGTCGGAAAATTTTTTCAACACCCAATGTTAGTATGGGAAATGTACACAACAGACTAACATGGGATTCAAAAAATCATTTTCCATTTAACTGAAAAATTACAAGATAACGGGAAACTGTACTGTCTTATTTATCTTGCAAATTTAAAGGTTATATGAAACACTAAACCGTACTAACATGATAAAATATCGACCGATGTTTTATTGAATCGGAACGCCATCTATTCTGAGACCGTATATTTATAATCAATACAATTAATATTATAATTACAGATGATATAAATCAAAATACATACTATAGATGAGCAATACATATAGGCAAATATATGCATTGAGTTTGAAATAAAAGGAATTTCCAAAGTCAAAAATCGGTTTCAATGTGTTAAGGAGGGTTCTGAATGTAAATGTGGGGCTGGGTATTTGTAAACGCACTTTTCAACAGTCTGGTAACTTTTGTGATTAAAAAATGATCAAACATGAAAATGAATGAAAAACATTTATTGTTCTGTAAAACACTTTTCAATAATTTTATAAAACAGCAAAAAATTTTTCTCATTCAGTAAAAATTCGTCAAATCGTATTCCGAAAACGATTTGCCGAAATGCACAATTTTGCCCAGCAGTCCAAAAACTCGAGCAGGTAATATACGAAATTAGTTGGGAACTTTCAAAATTAAACAACGGAAACAAACAGTCGAACCAAACTATAGTTAAGAGATAATTGTTTTACGTTCAGGTGATTCGTAAAAAAATGAAAAAAAAAAAAAAACTTTCGTAAAACAGTGCACAAATCTTCTCTTATGTATCAATTAAATAAGAATTATTAAGCGAAATATTACAGCGAATAAAAATACTTACCAACCGACGGTATGCGAATTTGTTCAGCTCTTTGTTGTTCATTTCTTTTTATCACAAATACGCGCGCACTGCTGTATTATGAAAAGTAGCGTGTTAATTAAATAACAAATATTAAACGTCGATTTGGCTTCATTAAGGGATGCACGTTTTAATACACTTTTTCATATCAGTTTTTCACAGAGAATTCATTTTTGGTTCATTTTTATGATATTTTATCATGAATACTTTCTTTAATAACGCGTAATTTTGGATCAAACTCAAAAAATAACTTTATACGTCGGGATAAATATTTTTTATAAGTCATGATAGTTTTCAGAACCGCGAATTTACCCATACCAGATAATCTTATATTAAATTTATCAAAAAAAAGAAACTTTCTTTGGTGCATGCAATTGCAATGCAGCACCCCCTTAGGGTGTGGGTGTCGCGATTTTGACAGTTTACGAAGCTATTTTGGATAAACAGCAGAGCTGTATCCCAAAAACTTGTGGCGCTGAAGAACAATCTTCCCGGTGAATTGTGCTTTAACAGTAATCTGAACCAATCCACTACGGCCGACACTTACGCTTTTAAAAAGCCTCCTAAAAATCGCTAAATACGCATTTTCTCTGTCAATTTCACCGTTTTCATTAACTGTGATTTCTTGTCTATAAGGACACCCCTCTATAAGGACAAATTTGGGGAAAACTATGGCCAAAAACTACGCTTTTGG
>SCLH01000175.1:157908-181748 GCA_004367855.1 Oikopleura vanhoeffeni
CCTCGTCAATTTGGATAGTTAAGTGGTTGTTACCTGTTACAATAGTTCAGATCGTTTTTGTTTTAGTTCATACGTGTTGTACAATTCTAAGGCGGGAAAAAGCGGGCTCGTGAGCGTTTACGTGTTTTCCCGCGAGTTCATAGTGGCTGGGAAAACCAGCCCATGCGGAAAGGGAGGGTAAAACGCTTGGCTTTTTTTTCCCGATATGCGGGAAAAGCCGCCTCTCAGATGTGCGGAATTATTTGGTCCCGCGATGGAAAGTGCGGATAAGAGAAAAGGAGCCCCCACCTGGTAGACAAAGACCGAAAACATGTTACACGTGTATATCACGATAAAAATTCAAAGAATAAGTATGACTAAAAGTAGACCAAAAATATTTTAATCACATGTTAACTCATTCGAAATATTTAAAATTAAAGTTTTGAATTACCTCCGGCATTCCACGGCCAGTCTCTATGCCACTTGACGAAAAACTCTTTGAGAGGCCACTCCGCATCTTTTTGAACTTTTTGGAAAAAAATTTTGGCATCTTGGGCCGAATTGAACTCATGGAAAATCGCGAACAAAAATACAAATATAAAAAAGGGAGGTGGCTCAATAAGTGATTCAATTGCTCAATCAAAATACATCAAATTACTTTTTTACAAACTAGCCTAGAACGCGAGAATAAGTAAAAAAATCAAACGTCATCGCAAAATGCAAGCGTTACCTCCTCATAACATAGTAATAATATTATGGTGACAATTATTTTTAATATTATTTTTTAATTATTATGATGAATTACGGATACACGTGGGGATAATAACACAGTGTTTTTGTTCAAGTGCCTATCAAATGTGATCTGAGGTCCCAGCGGGCAAATTTTATGAAATTTTGTTTACGGTAGAGAAAGTAGGGTGAGAAAGATTACGAAAGGTATAGAATATCAATGTGTAGGTAACACTTCAAAATACAAGTCTATCTAAAACCAAAGACTGAATTTTAATTTATTTTGTGTCTCACCACAGAAATGTTAGTTTTTTAATAAAATTTTTATAGAGGAAAATATTTATGTTATCTTTAAGCAATCCACTCCCACCAACCATCTGGTTAACCGGGGTTAAACACGAGCCCCTCATCTTTTTTCAAAGAAATAAGGATCCTAGAGCTAATATCGGAAAGTTTTAAGATTTGTTGAGAATCCGGAAAATTATTTGAATTTTAGTGAATGGGAGCTGTTTTCAGATTTTTGCCTTAAGGGTCAGCAATCTGGTTGAATGTGCCGAAAAAGGGTTTTTTCGACGTTTTAATATAACGCTTTTTTTGTTGAAATGCCAGAAACGTCATTTTCGGAATGTGACAAGCCCAAGGGTTGGTGAACATCGAATGGGAACAAACAGTGCTAGAGATCAAACCGAAATATACTTAAAAAAAAAAAAAGAATCTAGAATCTGCTGTGTTGAAAATGAGACCATAGTTGCTAATTTCCAGCAAATCGTATCCAAGGAATCTTTTGGTGGCATTTTAATTTTCTAATTCTCACTTTTATGTTCAAAATTGTCGATTTCGCGCACTTTTTTTTTGATTTACAGCCAATCAGGGCGAAATTCAAAAAAGTACTTCCCATTCGATGTTCATCAACCCTTTTGCTTGTTACATTCCGAAAATGACGTTTCTTGCATTTCCACAGAAAAAGCCTTTAATCAAAACGTCGAAAAACACCCTTTTTCGGCACATTCAACCAGATTGCTGACCCCTGAGACAAACAGCTCCCATTCACTAAAATGCGGACAATTTTACGGATTCTCAACAAATCTCAAAACTTTCCGATATAAGCGCTAGGATCCTTATTTCTTTGAAAAAAGCTGAGGGACTCATGTTTAACCGCGGTTAACCAGATGGTTGGCGGGAGTGGTACTGAACTGTCAAATGGAATCGCGATATCAAGGATAGAGCTTTCATGTGTATTGATGAGAAATGTTCTACCATCAACAGTTTAGCCGTACCAAGCCTCTAAAATGTCAAAAATCACTAACACCACCCCCTTAATTAAACAAAAATCGTAATATTTTTATATACTTCAATTATTCTTACAATTTTTCAACCGCATTGAGAGGTTTATTTATTGTTCAGAAAAATTAAGGCTAATAATATTGATTAAACTCACGCTGTAGTTAGGGCATTGTGTATAAAATGTAATTTTTCATTGTGTAAGATAATCTCGCTTATTGCATTATGACGGAAATTACAGTTAATTTACAATGAAAGCCAGCTTATTTGAAAGCCCCACCAATTTTGAATAAGATACAAATATTAATCGAGATTTATATTTGGAAATCCCGTTTTGTCCACTAGATCTTTATGGTCATTGAATTTATAGTCAAAATTCTCGTCTGTCCGATTAGACTAACGTTTGTTTCGAATTTTCAGAAAAAATGAGTAGGTTTTGCCCGCTTGGCCAAGAACCACAGTATTTACGTTGAATCATAAAATATGCAAATTTTAATTCATTGTCATTTAATGTTAACCAGTTCTTTATAAAGAATATGTGGTTTGTAGTTCAATAAAAAAATATACTTTAGTAGAACTAATTGAAATGTGAAATTGTATGCTATAATTGTATTATAAAAAAAAGCTTTTCCTTGCAAATTATTTATATAATTTAGTACGTCATATATTGATAAAAAACGTCGACACTTATTGTATATTATAATTGTAAATAATGTAAAAATTCTGATTTTTCTTGCAAATTATAAATTAATTTTGCAAAAATATGCAAAAGATTTTTACTGAGTGAGAAATAGATAAAATTATCAAGAAAATTTTGCACTACCAAACTCTGATTATCTTTAAAAATACTGTTAATGATATTATTACTTCCTATTTTTCACTTGTTTACATATTACTTTCGACTCGACAAATACGGAGGCCCGATTGCGAAATTGTTTCGCGTCAACTTTTCTGACTTGATTTTTCGATTCTTCACATCAACCCGCAGATTTAAATAATAAAGATCGAAACTACTACTAGTATATGGACTGTATGGCGGAAATTTTTCAGGCCAAGTAAAGTGTCTTTAGTAGGACGAATTGGTATAAAAAAGTGCGTCCTTAGGGTCTCTTCTACAAAAGACACTTCACTGAACTCAAAGTAGTCAGCACATTTCGCAGGAAGAAGCTTATACTTTAGTTATACTTAAAAGTATAAATAAATTGGCTTTGTCGGAAACCAATGCGCATATCAGATTATTTTTGCCCCCTTATTTATTTCCAGATTTAGGGTGTGTGATCTCTGTTCACAAATGACGGTCCACATTCATCAGTTTTTTTCAAACATATACTAGTAGATTTTTTTCCAAATGGTCAATTTTGGAAGTAAGTTTTAATACGTTGCCTTTTTATTCTTTTGGATCATTGATTTTACTTACATCTTTTCTCATATTCTCCTGCATAAGGTAGTCGATTTCTGATTCGAGCGTTGATTTTATTCGGTCATTTTCATTTTTAACATCTTCATACATTTCAGTATATTTTTTAAGCTCACGATGTGCTTTTAGTTTCTCATCCTGAAGTTCTCTTTGAATGAGGATTAACTAAATATTCCGACCAGATTATATCAAGTTTTTTCGTTTAAAAAAGTTTAAAATTATACGGTATATATTTTAATAATAATATTCATTTTAGCTTTCTCTTTAGATAAGATCGATTTCCATCTTGAGAAAATGCCGACACGAACAAATCATTGAACCAGGAACCCCACAGACCAAACTAAAACCATTGATAAAAAATCATTAGCGGTCAGGGGGCTATTGTTACTAAAAAAATTTCCGGGAAATTAAGTTCCTTCATTCTAAGCACTTTAGTTAACTTCGATTTTACCATATAAAACTTCTTTTTTTTCAAAAAATGATCGTTCTTAAAAAAATTGACTACATTTAGGCACCTGAGTGAGACCGGCAATTTAACCCCTAGACTCATAGAGCCATAAAAGTGGGCTTTTCAATTTTTTGAAAAGACCCGGAAAAGGACAAAAAATAATCGAAATTGAAGTTCAAGGTTCAAATCGCCCATAGAGTTAGCAATTAAATTTCTGAAAATGATAGAAATTTTTTCTTTGGATGAGCCGTTCGAAATCATATTTACCCTACTTTTTTATATTTTTAAAACAACAAGGTCTAAACTACTCAGTTTTTTAGGATTTCGTCTGACCATCTTTTAAAAAAAATACATAATGTTTCTACTAAATGTAGAACTTTTTTTTATTTCTTTTTTGTTTGAAAACCGAAAAATTATTGCTCATTAATGAGAAAGCGGGCGAAAATATAAGGGCAGACATATTGTTTACCACTAATTTCATCATTTCAAAGGTGAGAATTCAATCGTTTATAGACGAACCCGATAAGGTATTTTGAAATCGGAGAGCCAAGGTTAAGGTACATAAGGTTTTCACTTAATTTTATTTTAACTAGCATTTCATTTATTAAAATCGTATGGTTTCCTGTGGAAACAGTTTGAGTTAACTTCACTTTTTCACACATGGAAGCGGAAATGAAGTGAATTTTAATATTTAATTGTCGTAATATAATTAATAAAAAATTTGAGTCTATCCTTTATCTCAATGAATTTCCAACACAATTAATCCCCTAACACTTAAACTTTCCCATAATATGACTTCAAAAGTCCAAAGCGCAAAAAAGTGGCTCTATGCCTCTGGGGGATATCAATACTCAAATGAGTATAGGGGTTAAAGTGAAAATTTCTTGTTCAACGGTAATACCAAAAAAATATTTTGACTGAAATCAAGCTAAAATATATTCTACTTAAATTATGCCTGGTTCGCTCTCAGCGATCCCAAAGAAACACATTATAATTTTTGGTGAAATATGGGTCAATTCAAAAATCTGGAAGAACTAATAAAAATATTTTTAACCTTTTTTCTACAATTAATTGTTTGATTCTTTCTAAATAAAGTTTCTAAATAAACTTTAAATAAAGTCGACACTATATTTTGAATTTGTTTTTCCTTATTTCAAATTTTTTATTTTGTTTGAAAATGATCTTCAAGCTTCTGAAGTAGGGCATTATTTTTAGTTAAAATAATACGTCACTTGTTATCAAACTAAAAAAAAACATTTGTGCAGTCTTCTTAAAAATTACAAAAAACATAACCACTATGTCCGATGTGTGTTAAATAAAATCTCGCGACATAAGATGAGATTACAACTCACGCTAAGAGTAAATTCATAGGGTAAATTTCTTTGTATTTTGTTGATGAATTCGGGCCTACCGACTTGCTTATGTTCAAATCAGCTTATTTTTTGGCTGTGACTTTATTTCGACCTATTCAAAGGATTCCAATTACGGTTTTAAAAACAAATCCTTAATTCTGGTTTTACAGATCAAAAACTGTCTAATTCAACTAAATTTGTCAAATTTTGCGAAATTCAGACGCTCAGTCTTACTTAATTATGCCAGAATTAGCTGATTTTTTATCTGTGACCTTATTTTTACCAATTTCAATGATAACAATGACAGTTATGAAATTTAATTATTATTTCTGGTTTTAGGGGGTACTGATCGGTTCACAGAATTTTTTAAAAACTGGAGACCAGGCTAATTAAGGCAAAAATATGAGAATGGAAATATTTTTTTTTAATCACAAGTTCGGCCAGGCGGCGAGTTCAAAGTCGGGAAATGAGCCATTTTGAGCGAAATTAGAGACCATTCTTATGTAACCATTCTCGGTAACCACTCATCCGATTTTTAATTTTGGTCTTTTTATACGATGATATTATGTGGGACTCGGTTGTGGCCGATTTGATTTCGATACAAATGTAAATTAAGGGGGTAGCGGTCGCAATGTTTTTAGGCCTCAAAGTGCCTTATAAACATTACAACCGCAACCCCTTAATTTTGTATTGAAATCGAATCGGCCACAACCGAGTCCCGCATAATATCATCGTATAAAAAGACCAAAATTAAGAATCGGATATGTGGTTACCGAGAATGGTTACATAAGAATGGTCTCTAATTTCGCTCAAAATGGCTCATTTCCCGACTTTAAACTCGCCGCCTGGCCGAACTTGTAATCAAAAAAAAACAACATTCTGTGAACCGATCAGTACCCCCTTAAGCTTCAACGTGTAACACCCTAGTTCTAATATTAAAAAATTAAGACTATAATTAACCCAATCTAAAGGTATTAGGCGACTTGAAATAAGAAAGTCGAAAATGGATATCGAAAATGATATATATATATCAATTTTATATATCAATTTTGTTATTGTATTTGATAAAGAATGTCTGGTCATTTTAAGACTTCAGGATTTTTTTGTTTTGAGATATTCTCAGGCCAAATATGGCTAGAAAATTCCCAGGGAACTAAACATTGGTTTATGGTTTTTCTCGCATTTATAACCCTCCTTATGACTTCATCTGCATTTTTTTGTTGGAAGGTAAATCGTTTTGTCAGCTCTTCGATTTGATTATTGAGGGTATTTGCTTGGTCTTGGTGGGTTTGTTCATAATTATTCAGCGTAGTTTTTAATGTCTTATTTTCGGAGTCAAGGCGTTTTTTAAGGTCGGTGACATGATGGAGTTTATTTTCAGCAGTTACCAACTAAATATCATTTTTATTTAAATGGTTTCTTTCGATTTGAAAGTTTCGAAATACATATCCTATTTTCTGTAAGTATTTCTCAAATAACCTATGTTATATATGTTAGAACATGTTAAAATATGTTAAACTAAGTTTTTCGGAAATATTTATATATTTATGGTTAAAAAATATTATATAAGACCGACGAAATTTTGTCAGTCTACCGTTTAAATAAAAGTAGGTTTATCTTTAAAGTAGCTATAGATAGTAGCGATTACTTAGCCTATGTAACATAGGCATTTTATGTAACCGTTAAAATAAACATATGTAGTATATAGCTACTCCATGTAACATAGGTTATACGGTATAACTTATACCTACCTTTATTTTAACGGTAAACTGACAAAATTTCGTCAGTCTTATATAATATTTTTTACCTATAAATATATAAATGTTTCCGAAAAATATTTTTTACAACATGTACTCTTACACATGTATTGTGACGTCTGAACCAATGTCAAACCGTTTTATTTTGAAGTAGCTTTACATAGTACAGTAGTATGACTTTAAACGGCTTTATATATTTTTGTTTTATTTTCATGTGGGCAAAAAATATTTTTAATTTTGACGGATAACTGCAAATGACGGATAGCAGAAGTAATTTTTTTCCGTTATAGTATAATGTGTTTATTTAAAAGTTGCACAAAAAACGGTTAGATTCACCTGTCGTGATAAGAGGTCATTTTCGTTTTCAAGTCTCTCGAGATTTTTCTCGTCAAAAGTTTTTTGTTGTGTTTTCCCAATTTCCTGTTGCATATTTGAAATGGTAAGTTCCAAAATTTTGGTTTCTTCAAGTTTTTCTTTCAACCTAAAAATGTAGCTTTAAAAAAATATATTTACAAAAAATAGTGTCAATTAGGGTGTCCGAAGTCGGAAAAATCCGGAATGTCCAAATGAAAAAATGTAAAATTAAGATTTTATAGGACTTCGATTTTTTTAAAGTCTTATTCTGATTCTTATGGAAATTTAAATCAATCGGAATCGTTCATTTCGACTTTTTAATTTATTTTGTCATGCTGATCGTGAATATACATATGTATATCTTAATAATGAGATGTTTTTTTGCTAATTTTCTCCCTCTGGCGCAAACAAATTAACTATCATTTAAGCAAATACTTCATTTCAGTTGTACTTCGAATAATTATCTTTAATTGGACAATTTTGCATATTTTTTTCTATTTGCTTATTTTTTAAGGATAGACTATCCTGAATAGTTCTATAAAATATTCAAAGTTGAACCAACTCATTTTAATGAATTTATTTTAGTCTTATTTAAAAAGATAATATAATAGTTTTTTGATCAAAATATGAGCTAAAAAATCAAATGTGAAAATATGAAAACTCGAAAATTTGTCTCAAAAATTTATTTTGAGGGTAAATTCGAAGAAACCACTAGAACACCCTATTGCCAAAGCTCATGAATTATATAGAAATTAACCTTTGTTCTCGATCGTTTAATTTGGATTCTGTGTTTCGTATTCTTTCCTGTAGCTCTTCATGTTCTAAATCAGCCCCATCATCGAACGTGTCTTGAGCTGAGACCAATTTAACACCCATTGCATCGATCTGTTGCCCCGCCTTAAATAATAATAAGTAAAATTGCCTTGAAATTGGAAGAGTAATAAAATTGAATTTAATTAACGCTAAAAATTCTCTTAAAATCGAAAAAAAATTCAACTGGATTAATTCAAAAAAAAAGATTTTGAAAGATAAATTTTGATTTTTTTTTTGAAAATCTACTTTTATGAAAATTAAATAAGTAGCTTTTTTTTTAAATGACTGAGTAGAGTGGGCCCTATTAAAAAAGAGCTACCTAAATTAATAATCTACCAAAAAATGCATTTTTTAGCTATTTTAAAAAATTGTCTCTGCAAGAAATACCATCTCCATAAATGAAGCATTGTGAAACTAAAAAATGAAATTAGGCAAAATTATTTACAATAGTAAACCGATTCATGACAACAGACCTTTAAAAATGGTAAAAAATAAAACGCCGCCAAAACATTGTCATTTCAGAAAAATAAGGATTTAATAAATTTTGTCAGCTAAACTTAAAAAACTATTCAAATTAAAAAAAATGAAATTTTAAAAGATTTCTTACTTTTGCCAATTCTTGAGATAAGCGCTGAATGATATCATTTTTTTCAACAAGAGAAATTTCTAATTCTTCGAGTCTTTGAATGGAAGAGTCATTTTGACTATCATTTGAACTATCTAATTGTGGCGATGGAATGTTGCGAACAGAGGCTGAGCGTTGTAACGGCGAAGTGGTTGATTTTTTGTTTCTTTGCGTCAAAAGAGCGAAAAATTTGGATTTTTTATCCGACATATTTATGTGTGTTTTTTATACACAAAGTATAGTACAAATCATATAGGTAGGTAAACAATTGCTATCTAAGTTTTTCTGAGCGAAGGTAAAATATTGCAAGATTTTCCGGTCAAAGGCCCTCTTTTTGGCAGTGCGTTTTTGAGTCCTGAAAATGTAAAGGTTAGAAATGAACGATTCTTCGGTGAAATATTCAAATGTGAACAGATGATTTTGAAAACAAAAGAAATAAATGAAAAAACATGTCAATTTGATACTGTAGGAATTTTTTTCTCGATCAGCTTTTGATGATTGGCCTCAGTTGAATCCTAATGCGAAGTAGTAATAAAACTCCTAGTCTTGATATATATGATCCCTCGATATGGTTCATGAAAATAGATCCCGATTTTAGATAAAAAGGTGCGAGAAAAACAAGTTTATTTGTTAAATATATCAAAAAGTACATCAAAATAAGTCAAATATTTTGACATGTAACTTGTACCTAAAAACCTTAACAACCGTATTAAAGTCAATTTGGGTTTCAACTTGAAATGTTAATGAAGTACTTAAATATCATCATACTTTTAGGTTATAAATTATTATTATCCTAATTATTTAGATAACCTTTATTTTAAGGGAGTACTGGTCGCATTTAAAGGCCAAAAACAGGGTTTTCAGCGTGGCCTCAATGAAATACTAGAACCAGCACGAACATATGGATTTCAGTTTAGGGATAATTGAACATTAATCTTGCTTCCACAAAAAAAATCGGAGGCCTCTGATTGGCCGACCAATCAGGAACGACCTTTCAAAAGTGGCAATATTTTCACTTCAAAAGCCTACTCCTCCCTGAGTTTTGAAGATAGAAAATACTTTTATAGCTTTTATTGACCACAGAGAACGTGGGCAGAACCCCAAGGTCCGATTTGCTCATTAAAATTTCATCCGGATCTTAAATGAGCAAAAAACTGTTTTTTGGCCTTATTTTGAGTGCCTCGGGGAAAATACTACTCCTCCCTGGATTTTGACGGCATGAAACTTAAACTAGTATGAATACGATCCTTAAGGATACGGGCAGAGCCCCAAGGTCCACAATTTGCATTTTTGTATTTCGTTTTTTTGGAAACAGCGATTCAAATTCCCAGAAATTTCCAAAATTTGAAAAAATGAAAGAAATATTTTCTCAAATCGCGATAAAAATACTTTNTTCATGACAATTGAAAATAAAAAGACTTCTTATCAACTTATTTTTGTCCATATTTTCAGAAAAAAACATTTTAAAGATAATCTAGAAAATTTCATGTCCGAGTCTCTAAATGCGACCAGTACTCCCTTAAGTTTTATAAAACAATAAGTTTTTAATAAGCTTGTTAAGGTTTTCAGGTCCCATACACATATTATCAAAAACTTAAATGCCCAATTTAGATTGAAATGACGATAAAGCTTTTCGATTTTCTTCAAATTAAATAGGGCGACGGACACCCATATCGGTATATTAAGATCGTTATAAACTATACGGATCTAAAAATACCGATAAAAGTTTCATCGCCCTATAAGATATAAAAAAAATGAAAAGTTTTATCATCATTTCAATCTTAATTGGGCATTTAAGTTTTTGATAATATGTGTTTGAAACCTCAAAACCTTGTATACCGTATATTATATCCTGATATATTTTGAAATGTTCGGTACATTATGTTACATAATTATGTACATAATTATTATGTAACTTAAAACACCTTGCCTTAGTTAATTATTTTGAATTTCACACATATATATTCGGATTAACAACACTCAGGTCGCTTTTTTTTTAGGTGGGCCCACCATGATTTTGACTGGGAGAACTAGACAAAACGAAGATAGCGACAAATAGCTTTTCTGCAACGGTGAAACCTTGGAAAAAAATCATGCGGTAGAAAATTTTTTTTGGCTTCCTAGGTTGATCTCGTGAACCGGAAATGCACGTCAATCGAAATGCTCAAATGAACCGAAAAAACCGTTTTTGCGAAATTATCGGTGAACCGGTAATCATCGAGAAAAAAAATCCTGCATTTCAAATTCGTTAAGATTAAGATGCCAAAAAAACCGTTGTTCGCATCTAGCTAGTTTCTCTCCAGAACAGATACCCTTAAGTGGGCCCAACCTAAAAAAAAAGCGACCTCCAGACAATTATTTTTTCCATTTAATTGTCCGCAACAAGTCTTTTGAAAATAAAGCATTAAAATTAATCGAAAAAAAGAACAAGAAACTAAGTCAGTCTGTTTAATTTATACGAATGGCTTATAACCTCGAATTTAAATTAGTTTTGAAACAATTAACAATATCATCTCAACAATAATTTCATAATGTAACTGATCAAACATAAAACAAAATTACAATTGCGCTCAAAAGCAAAATCTCAGAAAAAAAATAATAAACTGCAAACAGGTATCATCTTCGATATGAAAATACTATGAATTTTCGGTTTATAATCGATTCATTTGTATTATTTTGAATATTTCTATCCGTGGGAACTTATTTCTTTTGATATATTCTTTTTCATATGACTGGATCATATGAGAAAATATTTCCTTAAAATCTAATTATACTGAATGATCGATTTGGGAGACAAAAACGTGAAATCTACTTATATTACCAACACAATCAAGTTATATACATTTGTATACATAGTTTTTCTCGAGCTCTTCTTTCTAAAAATAAGACCAATAAATAATGACACCAAATTTTACAAAAAACCAAGCAGACCGAAGAGGTTTATTTAACAAGGGACGCCGTTTTTTTAGTAATGCCATAATTGTTGCATTGAATAGATTGAAAACTAAAGTCTGGACTTGTACCATTAACCGGTCACGCCGGTAACCGGGAGATCTATTATATAGGCATTTTCAGTATAAAATTTGAAAAAAAAAAAATAGAAACTTGTTTTTTCTGGCCAGGAAATTCATCAAAAAAATATAATGCAAGCAGTAAATGTGTAGACAATCAAGATATAAGAATCGAAAAACAATAAAAAAATTAAGTTTAACGGCCAATTTCCAGAAAATAAAATTTTGGGCTGCATTGATTTCGAACCTACCAAAAAATGAAAAAATCGGTTATATCCGGTGAAACCGGTTTAAATGGTATGGTCCCGACTTTAGTGCAATTAGTTAGTTTGAAAACACTAGCTTTCGAAATGAGATATCATAACAACTTCATATATTTCTAGTTTTTCAATCTATTCAATGCAACAATTATGCATTACTAAAAACGACGTAGGGAAAAGCCTTGCGACCATTTATTTTAATAATACTTATGAAAACGAAGTTAGTAAAACAAGAAAAAAGATTAAAGCGAGACAAGTCATGGCTGTTGGCAAGGGTTATAATAATTTAAATTAATATTTTGTAAATGGGAAAATAATCTGATCAAGGAAGCTTAAAATGACTGTTAATTATGATTTTAAAATACCAAGAGAAGATGTTACAAAGTGATATGCAATATAAAGAGGGTTTGAACACAGAAGTTTTCGAGGTAAATTACCAAGAAAGAAGTCAATAATGAGGGTACTCAAGCGGGAAAATTTTAAATTTTTTGGAAGAACACAAAATTTACAAAAAAAATTGGACTGAAAATTACAACCACAATAAAAAATGTCAAGCAATCGACTTGTGAAAGAATACCGGCTTAATTTCCAATCCGCATATTCCATAGACGCACATTCACACGCAAGGTTCTCGTTATGGCGCATCAAAGAGCTTGGGTAGCTGTTTTATTTTAACGGACACAAAGAAATATTTTTGACGAAGTCGAAGCCAGACATGGTTTTCATAAAAACAGTTTGTTTGGCATCGTGTACCTGATCAAAATTCGAACATAGAATTTTTTTTTTTCCGTCTTTGCCAAGTCAACCGGATCACCGGTAAATGCCCGTTCTAAACGCGGCCTGAAGAGGTTTTCACGTTCATTATTTGGGAAACTTTCTAGGCCATTTTTAGTATATATTGATATTTATTCTGACTAAAGTGAAACCCCAAGAAATCGTAATGGTCACATTGTTTTTTTCAAAAAGAATCTAGAAAAAAATCTAGAAAGTTTTCAAAAATTCTCTAAAAAATCCGATCTTACCGGTTGAGAATGACATTTACCGACGAACCGGTTGACCTGGAAAAAAACGAAAACTAAATTTGAATTTTTGGTCAGGTACAACGATGCAGAAAACCGTTTGATGATACGCATGTCTGAGCTTCGACTTCGTCAAAATATTTATTTGTGTCCTTTAAAAAAACAGCCAAGGCAAATTTTGCAAATAAGAAAAACTACATATTTTTTCACAAAAAAGGCGGTTTTGATTTTTTTTAAAATATTTTGGCCTACGATTGTTCTAAATTCACCCACAATTTTTTTTAACATTTATTATTCGAAAAAAAAACTGCTTCTAATTGACCAGTTTTTTTGTAGTACAGCCATAATTATATAAAATCGTAAAATTTTTTGGCTTTGAGAAACTTTTCTGTTATCAAAATTGTTTTAGTTCAGTCTACAAGGTTCCCGCGGCGCACCCTCAAGTCTAAAAGAATTCAATAATAATTACGGAATTGATAGTGAGTCAAGAAATATGACTTAATTTTTCAAGACAATTTCAGTATTACAAAATAAAATATGGTAAACTTTCATCTGGAAAATTATTTTAGATACAAATTTGAAAACGATAATAATTGTTTAGGGTTATTTTTTCAAAAAGGTTATTTACTTTTTTTGTGAAAATTGGAAATCATATTTTTTCGAACATTTAACTCCAAGCTGCAAAAATTACCTATCTTTGTCGCGGTTACTCTGTTCAAGAATTTGCTTTATAAGAATTTAAGTTTAAAAAATAGTTTGTGAATACTTCATACAATAAAAAATAATGCATTGCGTTTTTTAAGTTATTTTATATTGCCAGAGCACCACTTGAATTTTTAAAACTTGCTATTTGCCGATGGAGGAAATTTTCGCATCGATTTATTTTAAAAATTTGCAAACTAAAATTTCCAATTTGCATAACAAAAAAATCGATGAGAAAGATACCACCGCCTATTTGCGCTGTTTCCAAAAACCACAATAGATTTTTGGCCATATGGGGGGGGGATTGGTTTTGTTGATTTTAGCCGATGGGTTTAACTGTTTATACACCTTCAATTTTAAATCAAGACAGAAGGATTCTCAAAATAAAAAGGTTACATAATACTGCAAAAAAAATTACAGACACCATTTATAAGCGGTGATTGATAAAAAAATTTTAGGTAATATTCTAGGCATACTTCAGTAAATACTAGTGTAATTACAAATAAACTTCGCAATCTACCTAGAAAAACAGCGCAGATTGATGTCTAGCTCTTACGATGGGCTAATGTTATATGTTAAAGCTAGAACTAAAATTGGTTGGTATATTTTTTAATCCTCGTATTCTCACTGGATCACTTACCGAAACCCAGAAAAGAGAAGGGTTGCCCAGTTAGATCACGAAAAGACTGAATGCTATGAAATAGTTTTTTAATCTATTCATATGAAAGACATTTTTTAAATGATACATTTTCACATCTCATTTTAGTTAAATTTGAAGTTTATCAGTAAGAAAAAAAATCAAGAAATCTTTAACGACTTCAAAAGTTTATATACTTCAGTATTCAAATAATGTTTTCAAAAATCGAAAGCAATCATCACAAAAACACCGCTGAACAAATTATTAAAACGTCCAAAAATAATATTTTCATATTTTCAGTAAAAGTACAGTTTTTTTAGAAAAAGTGGCCCTTATTATTGGTTAAAATATTGATTTTAACAAATAATTTTGTTATGAAATTTAAAAAAAAAATGACAGTTTTTTTGACTTTTTAACCGTACATACGATTTTTCGGCCATGATAATGACTTTTCAATCTGCGTGCCACACAGAAGCTGGATTTTTTAGAAAACCGGTAATAATAAAAAAAACAGCTTGGCTAGCACTTTGCTTGAACATTTATATATGAGTCCTAATTTAGGACCCATAAATTCCGAAAAATATCAATATGTACCAGTTCCGAACTATTTATCGGCCATTAATTATGGGGTTAAAAACAGCTTATATTTTAGGTATACAATCTACAGCTCCTAAGGTAGCTTTTTTTAGGTGGGCCACCAGTTTTAAATCTGCCAATTTGGAAGAACGGAACGAGATATTCACAAACGGATTTTTGCAATCCAACAGCCAAGGGAAAAATAAATGACCTAAAATTTNATTAAGATGCAAAAAACCGTTTGTCGCTATCTAGTCTAGTTCTCTCAGAACAGATACCCCTTAAGTGGGCCCACCTAAAAAAAAGCGACCTCAGACAATTATTTTTCCATTTAATTGTCCGCACAAGTCTTTTGAAAATAAAGCATTAAATTATCGAAAAAAACAAGACTAAGTCAGTCTGTTTTAATTTATACAAATGGCTTATAATCTCGAATTTAAATTAGTTTTGAACATTAACAATATTCATCTCAACATAATTTCATAATGTTAACTTGATCAAACATTAAAACAAAATTACAATTGCGCTCAAAGCAAAATCTCAGAAAAAAAAATAATAAACTGCACCAAGGTATCATCTTCGATATGACAATACTATGATTTTCGGTTTATAAATCGATTCATTTGTATTATTTTGAATATTTCTATCCGTGGACTTATTTCTTTTGATATATTCTTTTCATATGGACTGGATCATATAGAAAATATTCCTAAAATCTAATTATACTGAATGATCGATTTGGGAGACAAAAACGTGAAAATCTACTTATATTTCCAACACAATCAAGTTATATACATTTGTATACATAAGTTTTCTCGAGCTCTTCTTTCTNAAAAAACGACGTCAGGGGAAGCTGCGACCAATTTATTTTTTATAATACTTATGAAACGAGTTAGTAAAACAAGAAAAAAGATTAAAGCGAGACAAGTCATGGCTGTTGGCAAGGGTTATAATAATTTAAATTAATATTTTGTAAATGGGAAAATAATCTGATCAGGAGCTAAATGCAATCTAAGAGGGTTGAACACAGAGTTTTCGAGTGTAAATTACCAGAAAGAAGTCATAATGAGGGTACTCAGCGGGAAAATTTTAAATTTTTGGAAGACACAAATTTACAAAAAAATTGGACTGAAAATTACAACCACAATAAAAAATTCAGCAATCGACTTGTGAAAATACCGGCTTCAATTTCCAATCCGCATATTCATAGACGCACATTCACACGCAAGGTTATCGTTATGCGCATCAAAGAGCTTGGGTAGCTGTTTTTTTAAAGGACACAAAGAAATATTTTGACGAAGTCGAAGCTCAGACATGGTTTCATCAAACAGTTTTTTGCATCGTGTACC
The DNA here is from genome assembly GCA_004367855.1 of Oikopleura vanhoeffeni. Classification (NCBI taxonomy): domain Eukaryota; kingdom Metazoa; phylum Chordata; class Appendicularia; order Copelata; family Oikopleuridae; genus Oikopleura; species Oikopleura vanhoeffeni. Next base: position 174,218 of record SCLH01000175.1, read on the forward strand.
TGATCAAAATTCGAACATATAATTTATTTTTTCGTCTTTCCAAGTCAACCGGATCACCGGTAAATGCCGTTCTAAACCGGCTGAAGAGGTTTTCAACGTTATTTTTTGGGAACTTTCTAGGCCAATTTTTAGTCATATTGATATTTATTCTAACTAAAGTGAACCCAAGAAATTGTATGGTCACATTTGTTTTTTTCAAAGCAATCTAGAAGTTTCAAAATTCTCTAAAATCCGATCTTACCGGTTGAGAATGACATTTACCGACGAACCGGTTGACTGGAAAAAACGAAAACTAAATTTGAATTTTGGTCAGGTACACGATGCAGAAAACCGTTTGATGATACCATGTCTGAGCTTCGACTTCGTCAAAATATTTATTTGTGTCCTTTAAAAAAACAGCCAAGGCAAATTTTGCATAAGAAAAACTAATATTTTTCACAAAAAATGGGCGGTTTTGATTTTTTTTTAAATCATTTTTGCCTACGCATTGTTCTAATTCACCCACAATTTTTTTAACATTTTATTATTCGAAAAAAAAACTCTTCATAATTGACCAAGTTTTTTGTCAGTACAGCCATAATTATATAAAATCGGTAAAATTTTTTGGCTGAGAAACTTTTCTGTTATCAAAATTGTTTAGTTCAGTCTACAAGGTTCCCGCGGCGCACCCTAGTCTAAAGTCATCAAGACGCTCTCGCAATTTCAAATAATAAAATTGCGGATTGATAGTGAAACGTCAAGAAAATATGACTTAATTTTTTCAGAACAAAATTTCAGTATTACAAATAAAATATGTGTAAACTTTCAATCTGGAAAATTATTTTTAGATACAAATTTGAAAACGATAATATTTGTTAGGGTTATTTTTTCAAAAGGTATTTTACTTTTTTGTGAAAATTGAAATCATATTTTTTCGACATTTAACTCCAAGCTCAAAATTACCTATCTTTTGTCCGGTTACTCTGTTCAAGAATTGTTTTATAAGAATTTAAGTTAAAAATAAGTTTGTGATACTTCAAATAGCAATAAAAATAATCATCGTTTTTTAAGTTATTTTAGTATTGCAGAGCACCACTTGAATTTTTAAAACTTGCTATTTGCCGATGGAGGAAATTTTCGCATCGATTTTATTTTAAAATTGCAAACTAAAATTTCCAATTTGATAACACAATAAAATCGATGAGAAAGATACCACCGCCTTATTTGCCTGTTCAAAACCACAATAGATTTTTGCATAGGATTGGTTTTGTTGATTTTACGATGGGTTTAACTGTTTATACACCTTCAATTTAAATCAAGAACAGAAGGATTCTCAATAAAAAGGTTACATAATACTGCAAAAAAATTACAGAACACATTTATAAGCGGTGATTGATAAAAAAATTTAGGTAATATTTCTAGGCATACTTCAGTAAATACTAGTGTAATTACAATAAACTTCCAATCTACCTAGAAAAACAGCGCAGATTGATGTCTAGCTCTTAGATGGGCTAATGTTATATTGTTAAAGCTAGACTGAAATTGGTTGGTATATTTTTTTAATCCTCGTATTCTCACTGGATCACTTACCGACCCAGAAAAAGAGAAGGGTGCCCAGTTAGATCACGAAGACTGAATGCTTATGAATAGTTTTTAATCTTATTCATATGAAGACATTTTTAATGATACATTTTCACATCTCATTTTAGTTAAATTTGAAGTTTATCAGTAAGAAAAAAATCAAGAAATCTTTTAACGACTTCAAAAGTTTATATACTTCAGTATTCAAATAATGTTTTCAAAAATCGAAAAGCAATCATCACAAAAACCCCGCTGCAACAAATTATTAAAACGTCCAAAAATAATATTTTCAATATTTCAGTAAAAAGTACAGTTTTTTTCAAGAAAAAGTGGCCCTTATTATTGGTTAAAATATTGATTTTAACAAATAATTTTGTTATGAATTTTAAAAAAAAAATGACAATTTTTGACTTTTTACCGGTACATACGATTTTTCGGCCATGATATGACTTTTCAATCTGCGTGCCACTACAGAGCTGGATTTTTATAGAAAACCGGTAAATAAATAAAAAACAGCTTGGCCTAGGCACTTTGCTTGAACATTTATATTATGAGTCCTAATTTAGGACCCATAATTCCGAAAATATCATATGTACCAGTTCCGAACTATTTATCGGCCATTAATATGGGGTTAAAAACAGCCCTATATTTTTAGGTATACATCTACAGCTCCTAAGGTAGCTTTTTTTTTTAGGTGGGGCCACCAGTTTTACATCTGCCATTTGAGAACGGAACGAGATATTCACAAACGGATTTTTGCATCCAACAGCCAAGGGAAAAATAAATGACCAAATTTTTTTTGATTTTTAAACGGATGTCCGGTGAAACTGGAAATTGACCAAAAATTTGGTCATTCATTTATTCCTTGGCTGTTGGTTGCAAAAATTCGTTTGTGAATATCTCGTTCCGTTCTCAAATGACAGATGTAAAACTGGTGGCCTCACCTAAAAAAAGTTACCTAAGTTAGGTATACAGGGCCCGGTAGGGGATGGGTGCCATGAAAAACTTACATTACCGATAAAATCTCACAAAAATTAAATTTTAATTGACTAAAAAAATTTGTTTAAAATTGCGGAATATTGACGATTGATCATTGAACATTTGGAAAGGTTAATTTTACAAGAAAAAAAAGATCTCATTGAGTTGAAGCTATTACTTCTTTTGCGGCATTAATTAAGGGTGTCAGCGACGACAAAGGTTTTGCTTGTTTCAAAAAGGGATGTTTTAGCAGCTGGGTTGCATTCCATCTTTTCTCCACGTCAATCTCCAGGCAACAATCTAGAAAATGTTGAAATTCTTTCGATAACGATTCTTTATTTTCAATTTCCGGGGTACCATTTGTAGCGATAAGAAATAAGGCTCTAAGTGGCTTTTCATTTAAATACGGAGGTTCACCCTCTACCATTTCAATAGCCATAATGCCAAGGGACCAAATATCGACTTTTGGGCCATATGCCTTGCGCGTCACCACTTCTGGGGCCATCCAATATGGGGTGCCAACCATTGTGGTCCGTTTGTTTTGTTCATTGTTGATTTGGGCACAAAAACCGAAATCGGTTAATTTTACAGAACCGTCCATGCCGAGGAGGATGTTATCGGATTTGATGTCACGATGGATCACATTTCGCACATGTAAGAACTCAAGGGCCTAAAATAATAAATGAATATTTGAGTATTTTTTTGATTTGATTGTGATGACGAGATTATTTCTCCCAGGTCTTTAAAAATGGTGTTGTGACATTTAATGTTTAGAATTAAGAAAAAAAATTTCAAATGGAAAACTCCTAATTTTTTAGATTATTTTATAAATATTTTAAAATGGCGAAGGCCCTTTTTCGTATCGATTTGGTTTACATTTTTGGTCGCTAAATTTGATATATATACAATGCCCTTTGTGTGTTTGGCTTTAAAATCGAACAAACTTGTTAATTTCGCCTCCACCTTACATCTTCGTAACCAATCAGAAACAAAAACCTCAAACCCACGAACAGGGAGAAAAACCAAACGCACAAAAGGCATTGTACCTCGGATGTGTAAAAAATTACCCTGTTTTTAAAGAAATTATAACCTTTGTTCTCTAATCATGTTATGAGAACCTTTTTTTCAATAATTTTTAATCATTTTTTTGTCAGAAATTTTAAGATGATTGTTTTTCAAGAAAGTTAAAGAAACCCTTTTTTTCAAAAAATTTTTAGATAATGTTTTTTTTTCACAAATCGTAGGATACTATTTTCTCCCTAAAATTTCCAGATACAGCATGTGACATGCTGCATGTCCCATTTTTGATTGAGATCTGAGTTTTTTACTTTAGCCAATCAAACCATTTGAATTTAATAAGACGTAGGATAGACCAATTGATGGTTTCAATCAGTTTCAAGCAAAAAATAAAGATCGCTAGCAATAATGTGACATGCTGTAACCTTTTTTCCAAAATTTTAAGATAACCTTTTTTCCAATTTTAAGATTACGCTGGAAAAATTTCCCAACTGATTTTAATACTTAAAAAAAAGAATCACCTGCAAGCATTCTCTACAGACGGCAGCTATTTGACCTTCATCCATACAGGTTTCTGTGACCACATCTGTAAGACTTCCACCTGCTAAATATTCCATCACAACCCAAAGTTCATCTTTTTTTAAATACGAATCAAGATAATTCACGATATTGTGCTGTTTGTTCTCTCTCATGACAATAATTTCATTAATAATGAGTTCTTTCTTCGGCTGAGCTGCCAAATTCATTTGTTTTATAGCGACTTCTCTGCCTGAAGACGCTTCCAAAGCAGTATAAACAGTTCCTGATGCACCCTGAAAAAATATTTGATAGTGCCCGAATACAAATCTACTATAGTTTAATACATATTAAAATCAGGCTGTATCCTTTGCATCCATTTTTTTACTTTTAAATTGGCATGAAAAGCGCAACAAAACTTTTTTTTCATAAACCTCATCAAAAATAATGTTTAAAAATTTGAGGTCGTAAAAAACTATAATAAATTTAAATTTTTTTTTCAATAAGCTCGGACTCCCAGCCTTGTTTAACAGATAGCTGTCCTAGGACCTAAAAGGAAAAATTAACTGCTGAAACCAACTTTGAAATCGATAAATCCCCAGCCGACGGTCCTTACTGATAAGTATAAAGGGAAATATTATCTATTAAAATGGCTGATAAGTGAGGTAAATTTTTTTAGAACACTCACCTGGGGCATCCGTAACTAATCAAAACTTATCAAAAATAATGTATTAAAATTTGAACTGTATTAAAAAACTATGGTTCATTTAAGGGTATCCCGGTCCCTAAATTGACATATTCTCGATAAAATATTAGCGAAACACAGCTTCAAGGATATTATTCAGATTAGCCAGTTTGTAGAACTAGCCTTCAACTTGCGAAAAAAATTTGCCAAAACTCTTTTGTATGACCACACTCCTTCAAACACAAGCGGCACAAGAGCGACCTAAGCCAAAACGGAAAATCTATCTCCTCTCAGGTTTTATTTTGAAATAAACCCAAATTTTAACATAACCTGTATAATTAGTATACAAAACTTTGTAGGTGAGCTTTTGTCGATTAGTGCTATATTTATTCTAGAATACGTGAAAAACCGGTCCAAAATACCGGTTTTTGGACTTTTTTCATCGGAAAATCTATCTCCTCCTAGGTTAAATTTCAAAATTTACTCAAATTTTTGCAAAAGCTAGCTCTAAACAAACAGAAACTTTGTAGGTGGGTTTTTGTCAAATTTCGGCCCCAAACAAAAAATATGAATTTTTCAAGGTCACGTGAGCTCAAAAGAAAGCTGGGAAAACACTGAAGAGAAAGTTGGCTTATGTCAACCCGATATTTCGAAGTTTTAGTGGTCAAATTGACACAAACGTTATTTTTGAACATAATTTTGAGAAAAATACTTAGAAAAAAATCGAAAAAACGCAAAATTTTCGAAAATTTTTTTGTTGTCATTTGAGTTGTTTTATGCGTTCAAAACATAAACGATTGATTTGGTGCATTTTTATGACATAATAACTGCAGAAAATGTAGGAACCGGGATACCCTTAAATAATTTAAAATACGCTCGGAGAGAACAGAAACTGTTCAACAGATAGCTCTCGCCGGACATGGTAAAACAAATATAGATAAAATTGTATCTATCATACAATAGCTGATAAGTTAAACTGTATAACTTATACATTAGTCAGCAGAATTTTATATTTGAAATGTCAGATGAATGTTCTCTTTAGTAATAATTAGTTAAGAGAATGTTCATGCTATAGCAGATATCTGGTATTTCAAATATGATATTCTGATGACTAATGTATAACTTATCGGTTCCTGTATGTTAGATAATATTTTAATATATATTTTTTACCGTTTTTTGTGTTCGAGATAAATAATTACCATTTCAAATAAAATTTATGTTTTGACTAGTTTCAGTTTTATTACCATTATCAGAATGCACAGAAATTTAGAAAACTCTTTCACTAAAAACTTTTCGCAAAATAATTTCGCAAAATATAATAACAACGGGCTGCAAGTATTTTGCGAAATTACCAAGCGCTGCTGAACGTCGTCTTCACATAATTGAGCATTTCGAGTTTATTAAAAAAAATTTCTCGAAATACTATGAACGTATTACTTTTGAAGATCTCACGATTACTTTAGAAAATCCTGATATAAATAAACAAGTTTATCATAGATCTGCAAAACTAATACAAAGTTTCTTAGAAGCATACGTCACGAATCACGGTTGACACCAACGGGCTGTTAATTTCGCAAAATACTTGCAGCCCGTTGTTATTATATTTTGCGAAAAGGTTTTTGTGAAAGAGTTTTCTATATTTCTGTGCATTCTGATAATGGTAATAAAACCGAAACTAGTCAAAAATAAATTTTATTTGAAATGGTAATATTTTTTACCATGTTCAGTTCAAGGACAGCTATCTGTTGAACAGACTCTGCTCGCTCTGAGCGTATTTTAAATGATAATTCACAGTTTTTTCATAAGTTCGAATTTTAATACATTATTTTTCACAAGGTTTATAAAAAAAAATGGTCGGATGGAATATCTAGTGAAATGGCCTTATTACTACGCTAATCACAGATTCCTCATTTTACGTAGGTTATCCTTAAAGTGACGATAATATCCCAGATTATATTATATGCTCTCTGTGTGGGCGGAAAAATAGATCATAATGTGAGGTCCACCTGATTCGTATAGTATGACAATCTCATAGGAAAGGTAAGCAACCCAAAACAGGACATGGTGAAATAGACGATAATAAGAGTTCTAGATTTTTAATTTCCAAATCCGGGTTTTTAGGATATAATTGCATTTTTTGGAATTAATATGCAGCACATCCCTGAAGCTCGCTAAATTTTGAAATTTAGAAGTTTTATTTTAGGCTGTTCAATATCTTACATTTAAACATTGTACTATTGTCGATAGTCTATCGACCCTGCTAAAACAGTAATTTCACATTTTATTAAAAGCTAAAAAAATAAAGTGCTAGCGGGGGAGGTTGATTAAAAAGAAAGGCCACCTAATTAAATGGGGTTTTACCTGTCCAATTTTTTTAAAATCTGTGTATCTATATTCGGGATCGCCCACTGTAACAATTGTCCTTAAAATTTGTAATACTTCAGCTTCACTCATTTTTTTCCTGTTTTGATTTTGTACTACACTCTTTACTCTCCTTGGGACCCCTTTTTCATCAATGACTGTTGTTTTCTCATAAGTTTCTTCATCGTCGCCACCAGGTAGATGTAAAGGTTTTAGTTTTGTAGAATAAATAGACATTGTCTTTTCAGATCTCAGCGGCGGAGCTGGCGGACTATCATCTAAGCTGGGATCGACAAAATGTAACATTTTAATCCCTTAACTCTTGGGAGCAAAGGGCAATTTAAGGAGGTTCCCAACGGAGTTTTAGGGTTTTTCAACTTGGTACCACGGAAAAACGGCTGAAGTTATAGACTT
>SCLH01000175.1:186870-205906 GCA_004367855.1 Oikopleura vanhoeffeni
AAAACGACGTCTGTGTAAAACTTTGTAAAGGCATCTGGAGCAAAAATATTTTTTTGGAAGTGTAATTTCGAAGCCCAAACAACACCAAACAATTTTTTTTTTAATTTAGGTTTTGGTCGAATGTCGCTCTTTTATATTTTAGAGAAACTGCCCTTATATAAATATTCATATCAAATAATATTTGTTCGATCCCTAAATCTGAGTCCGAATCAGAACCGGATGTCGATAAAATGGGCCTTTTCGGTATTCCTGTATTATTGGGATAAGAAGGCGGATCCGTCCAATCCCTTATTTTCAGATCTTTCAGTCCCGGCCGATCCGGCTCATAATCATCTTGAGTCGTAAAAAACTTCTCTTCTTTCGTGTTCTCTTTCATATTACTGTTATAAAAGTCGAGAATTCTTATGATTGTTTCGGGATTGTTTTTCTTTTCGGCGGGAGTTAAATTAGCATGAGTTAATATACGGGCCCAGGTTGCGGGTAAACCACTAAAGTCACCAGTGTCAGGATCAAAACCAACGTGAACGTGATGTGCTTTTAGTGGGCTTCAATTTTTNNNNAAATTTTTTTTTGAAATAATATATAAAATGTTTAAAAATTCATTATTTTTATACTTTCTAAATAAAGGTTAGTATGGAAAAACAACCATAAAAAATTTTGAATATTTTTGAAAAATTCTAAAAAAAATACCTTGAAGAAATACCTTTTTAAAGTAAACCTTAAGGTAAACAAGATTTTTTCAAAAATTTAATTTTTTTTGTGAGGACGGCTATTTTTTCGAAAAAAAAGTTTATATGCTAAAATCAAGGATAATGTAAAAAACACCAAATTAAAATTATTCGGGATTTTTGAAAAATTCGAAGAGTAAATATTTTTAGATTATTTTATTTTTTTAAATATAGCATTTTTACGAAAACTAAAAATGTAGTTTTATATGCTAAAAATTGCAGTTAGTGCGCAGAATGACTATTTTAAAAAGTCATTTTATGCCCACCAGAAGACCACAAAAATTTTTTGCTCATAATTGGTAGCGATAAGTCACAGAACATTAATGAATTCTTATCAATGGCTATCTCTGTACCAATAATAAATCTGAAGCCCGTCCCAAAACCCCTTGGAGATGATATTTCTGGTCTAAAATCATCATCTTTGATTCCAGATCTGTTTAAATTTGGTATAAAGAAAGAAATAACTTTTTTCAACGCTGAAGGACCTTTTTCGGANTTTTTTTTTGAAATAATATATAAAATGTTTAAAAATTCATTATTTTTATACTTTCTAAATAAAGGTTAGTATGAAAAACCAACCATAAAAAATTTTGAATATTTTTGAAAAATTCTAAAAAAAATACCTTGAAGAAATACCTTTTTAAAGTAAACCTTAAGGTAAACAAGATTTTTTCAAAAATTTAATTTTTTTTGTGAGGACGGCTATTTTTTCGAAAAAAAAAGTTTATATGCTAAAATTAAGGATAATGTAAAAAACACAAATTAAAATTATTCGGGATTTTTGAAAAATTCGAAGAGTAAATATTTTTAGATTATTTTATTTTTTTTAAATATAGCATTTTTACGAAAACTAAAAATGTAGTTTTATATGCTAAAAATTGCAGTTAGTGCGCAGAATGACTATTTTAAAAAGTCATTTTATGCCCACCAGAAGACCACAAAAAATTTTTTGCTCATAATTGGTAGCGATAAGTCACAGAACATTAATGAATTCTTATCAATGGCTATCTCTGTACCAATAATAAATCTGAAGCCCGTCCCAAAACCCCTTGGAGATGATATTTCTGGTCTAAAATCATCATCTTTGATTCCAGATCTGTTTAAATTTGGTATAAAGAAAGAAATAACTTTTTTCAACGCTGAAGGACCTTTTTCGGAAGGGGCCGGTGGCAGCGGTCTGTCCGAAAAACTAACTTGTTCTGGTTGGATTGGAGTTACTGAGCGACCGAGCGAACCAGATTTCGAACCAGGCCATTCGGATAAGGTTGAATTTGTTAATCGGACTGAGCCAGATCGGACTGGTACCGGGGGTGGATTTTCGCCGTCAGAATTTCTAACGGAAGGGCTTGAGCGAGACATTTAGGCCATTCCTTCTAAAATAAAATATGATAAAATAAAAGTTCAATCATTTTTAAACTTCGTAAATAATTCATGTCGAAATTTATTTCCAGGACCAAGAAATTGAAAAAAAATATATAAGTATAGTTGTGATAAATTCGATTTTTTAATTTAAAAATTATTACTGTGGTGGAATATAAATAAAGTGACAATAACAATAATTTGGTCGGGTGGAGTGTTTTTAAAAACGGTACAAAATTTTCATAAAGGTTGACGTCTAATTTTAAGATCTCGGCAAAATGACTATTTCGTAGATTCCTTGGTATCTTGGTAGAGTTTGATTTACCGGTAAAATCTAAAAAAATTTAATTTTCGAGAACATTCAACCAGACAGAATTAGTTTTATGAGTCACTGAATTTATATCTCGTCTGTATGAGCCAAATGAAAAATCATCTTAAAATAATCACACCGCGCCAAACTTTTATAGACAGAGCAACTTATCCGATTTTTTATTAAACCGGTTGGATTAGTTTTAAACAGTTTAAAGCATATTCGAATAATGCATATTTCAATGTCTCACAAAATATCAGTAAAGTTTTTTAGTTTTTCATATGAAATTCATTATAATGAAATTTGCAAGTATGATGAACAATAATGAAATTATTTTTTTCGAGAATATTTATTTAGAAAAATCAAACAAAAGATTTGTAATTTGCTAAAATCAAAAAACGGTAAAATTTTTTAAGCGTAGAAAAAAACATTTTTAACAAAGAATACAGATGTCCATGTTTTTACTTAAAATTGCCGGCCTCCAATTTTAAAATTGCGTTATCCGTGAGCTATGAATTATTTTACACTAGTGCGCCAAATATCTACACAGGGAAAAATATTTATCACAAATTTTTCCGCGGACGCATTTCTGAAAAAAAATTATCAAAAAAAATCCCGAAATCTTCAGACATTTATGAAATGCGCAACCTAACTATAAGTATAGTTGTAGTTTCTCTATAAAACGTTAATTTTATTACCTATTTCTCATATAAATAAATTGTCTGATGCGAATGATTAATCATAAATCAAATAAATAAATCATGGTTCTGGAATCACTTAACCCCCTCACACCCTTTGACGATCTAAAGGCAAAAAAATTTTCGGGAGCCAAAACGGCGCAGAAATAACATCGTCACAGACCTACAATTCAAATATGTTATAGTTTGCAATTTTATTTGCAAACATATTGTTGAAAATTTTATACGATAAGCCGTTCGAAAGTTATTTTTTCCTACTTTTTTGTAGTATTTTCGTCAAAATATCTTAAAAAATTAATTGTGTGAAAACGATACATAATATCGAAATTCTGAGGAAGCCAGTTTTTAGGAAAGTATTTCAGGATTCTTTTGATATAAGTTTATTTTTTCTGCAACCTCTATACGAAGAATAATTTTTTCACAAGTGTTTTTTATGAAACTCAAAATAATGAAAATAAAATATTTTTCAAAAAATTATTTTTCGAAAGAATTGAACGGCAATTTAACCCAAATAAAGCCGACAAAGATAAATCGATCAAATGTAGAACATAAGGTTGTACTGATTTTGAGTTTTCAGCTGATTAGCAATATTTTTCACATTTTACTGCATAGATAGGCTTTTGGGTGTGAGGCGAAGTTCTTGTTTCTGGGTGTGAGGAGGTTAAAAGTTTATAAATTATTCGTTGCTACGTTTATATCGCGCCTTTTGTTAAAATGTCATCAAATGCAATTGAATAAGATATTTTATGTTATAAAAATAAACTTTATTAATATATTAAAACTAGTGTAATATGTAGGGTAAATACGGAGAAAAATCGAATCAGTATTCCTTAGCGAGTAACTCTTCGTCTTGAATTTTTGCAATATCTTTCATAAATTCTGGTTTTTTGCAATAATTCTGTTCAAGAAATTTTCGAAATGCGTGGGCTCCATGAAGGCGTGCGAGTTCAATATGAAGATCTTGTCCAGCTTTTTTGTTTTCGTTATTTTCTTTTCGCGCGGTTTCTTCCGGGTCGATGATTGGCTGATTTTTTTCTAACCGTTTCCATCTTAAAATAATAAATTTTTATCGATCAAATAAACAATATTTTTTCATTTTTGAAAATAAGCTTTATCTTAATTCTAAAGACGCCTTTCGGTCATGCCGATTATTTCACGGCGATGACAAGCTTTTTTCTCATTGGTTTATCACTATTTACTAACAAGATATAAAAAATCAAAGCTGGACAAAAATTAAACTATTCAATTTCATTACCCTAATTTGATAATCAATTATCATGCTTGTTTCCAGATACTTAAAAATAGAAGCGAAACTGAGGCCAGATTTACCAAATTGCTTTTCGAACCAACTTTTTACAACTGTATTATTATTGTATTCTCACTTTTGAAAATGGAAAACCCGAAACGTCAATAAATACTATTTTTTAATAGAAACATTATAAAATTAAAAATAGAATATCATGCTAAAAATAAAATTAGTACAAAAAAGTTCGTGGTAAAAGTTCATGATAATATTTGTAAACCGCATTAGTTGGTTACGAACCCTACTGACCAAACTAAAACCGTTGGTAAAAATCTCTTCTCGAGAAATTGACACCAAAAAATCGGTCTTCTAGTGGTCAAAAAATTAGGTTTTCAAACCACTATTCTGCGAACTGAATTGTATTAGTAGCACATCAACTTACAGTATGTCACATTTTTGCTAATATTCTTAGCTTTTTGCAGAAATATGATTTGACACCGCTGATTGGTCAATAAGCAGGTAAATCTGTGAGGCACCTAATTTACATGCTAATTTACCAATCAGCGGTGTCAATCATATTTCTGCAAAAAGCTAAGAATATGAGCAAAAATGTGACATACTGCATTTATTTTTCATTACAACGGCAAAAATCACAAAAACAGCAACTCACAAAAATATGCTATGTGTCAAAATAATGTTCGAAAAATTTTTCTATAAAATTTTGGTCATTTCATGGAAAATCAACTGTCACATAAACGGTATTGGAGAAAAACGGTAGATTTATTTATGAAAACGGCTGACAAAATTTTCAAAAAGTCGCTTATTTGAACTTTTTTAACAAGTCTTGAGGCTAGTTAATAACTTTTGAAAATTTATTACCTGGTAACTATTTTGATTATTAACTGGGCAGAACTGAAATTTTAAGGGATATTGGATGATAAACTAAAAAGTTATCATATACTGGGAAAATTGAGAACATGGTTAGGTCGTTTTTTTAAGACTGTCCAACTGCGATTTTGACTGGTAGAACTAGACAAGATAGCGACAAATGGACAAGATAGCGACAAAATATACGGTGAACCGGTAACCACCGGAAAAAAAGAAAAAATCACCATTACAAATTCGGTCAATATTCAGATGCAAAAAAACGTTTGTCGCTATCTAGTCTGGTTCTCTCAGAACAGATACCTCTTAAGGGGCTAGCGGTCGCAGTCTTTTTAGGGTACTTTGGGGTGTAAAAATAAGCTATCAAATCGCTAGGAAAAAGAAACCATCAGAAAGCATGAGAACTTATTTAGACAGAAAAACGCCAATAATTAAAATATTTATTTTTATTGTGGAAACATGAAACCGCACTTTCGACCGCAGAAAAAACTCAAAACATTCATAAGGAAGGGCTGTACAGCAGATTTGTTTTTTGATGTCAGTGATAACTTCAATGCTTTAATGAGCTCTTCGACTCAGAAAAAATCCGACGAACTCTTCATTTTCCACGAGCGAGTTATTTAAAATCACTTCCGGTTTCGAGCGATGCGATCTTCTAGCCAATAACATCCGAAACAAATAGATTATTACATTAAATCATCGCAACAGTTCATCGATAATAAGACGATGAGAAACATTGAATGATTTTCACTATATATTATGGCCCAATTTTTACCTAAACTGAGCATTCTGCAAATGTATACCCATAACGGAAATAGACCAGAAACTTATGTAAATATGCGAAAAAGTTCAATGTGAAAATTGGAGACGGTTCCATTACCGTAGTCAGCAGTTTCTAGATAAATGACACGTTCAGTTGGAATATTATAAAAAAGTATAACTCACCTATTTCCTTATAAATATTTTATCAATTCCATAAGTGTTTCCATGTGGTTAAATACATATTCATACGTATCAATGAAATGTGGCAGCATTCTGAGGTGTGGAGTCTGAACGAGTCTCTAGGTGGAAATAGATTTTGAGAAAATTTTGATGTATAGGCTGTTCCTAGCAGATTCGTCATTGACAAGTTTAATCCGAGTGATTGTCGAACTCTAGGAACACAGTGTTGTCCAATAAGCAATTATCAAAATTCTTGTGAATAAATCATCATTTGTTTATTCTTCAATACTGCTCGAGATGAATTAAGAATATAATGTATCAATTATCACACTATATCATCGTTGTTTTATGTCAAAAATTATTCTCTAAAAGTCAAATAAATGCGAATCATCAAAGAGTTCTAAAAAGATTACGAATAAAATGCTCAAGACAAGTTTAAGACCAGGCGTTTGTCAACACTGGCTAGCAATGAACTTAAAAATTTTATAGAAAAAATGATAGGAAGGAGCAACTTTTAGTAACCTCCACAAATTGGCTGTTTTGGACCAACTAAGAGGCAAACATTCAAAAGGGGTCCATACCGATTTCCGTATTCATATAATTAAGATCTGACTGCCTGCAATTACGAGCGAGAGACCAATAGCGATCAACCGAGAGGGAATCAGCTCTTTTATCAAGAGATGCTTGTAAGGTCTGGAAGACGCTATGCTTTATAATTCGAAAGGACGTCCAATTTTCTGAGCACGATAGGTATAGACTTATTTACTCTATGACCTTTAAAAGCTGACTGAGACATAATCTCTATAAAATCTCATAAAGAAAGTAATAGGTACGTCCCTCGTAAATTATAACACTAAGAGAAAAAGAGAAGATTAACATGAATTTCCCATTACCAGACGTTTTCTTCATCAAACCGCACTTTGACAAACTAGTAAATATCTAGTCTGAATTCATCAAGTACACCGCATGTTCGACACCTCCAACCTGAGTAAAATCAAGTTTCGAGTTAGCACGCGAGAACATTCAATATAAGACAAAATAATTGTAGCTTTTGAAACTCACTGTATTTATTCTGGCTTCTTAGCGGCCTGATTATCAGTTTGCAAAACGCTTAACGGTCCTACAGTCTTATTCGGAATGGTACATGAAGCCTCCAGAACAAGGGTGGTGAGCCAAAGATGTTTGTAAGATTTCCGAATGTGGCTGTATCGACAAAAAATGTGCTCCGAAATCGGAATTATCGAATATGCACACACTGTGCAGAATTATGTAACAATGTGTTTGAAATGCCACCAAAAAAAGATCCTGGTAACGGTATTGCGGCGAAACCGATATTAGCACTATGATGATTTTAGAACAAAGAAACGGTGCTACGAGAATTCAAAAAATATTTTGGATGAAAAAGGTTAATTTTTTTTCTAGGAATCCTCGTTCTGTTGATATTCCGGAATCTTACAACATCTTGCTACAACACCCTGGTTGTACGTGTTCTCCGTAAGACGTGTTTTGAATAAGGCAAAAAGAAAATAGGACTTTCAAAAAAAAAAAATTGTCGCGCTGAACTCAATTTACCGTTGGTCGAAATGCTAGATGAAAAAAGTCAGAAAGTAATAATGTCTTTTCAAGAGATTACGAACTACTATTCCTGAGATTTTTATAAGATTGTTATAAAGGAATAAAAAGTTATGAAGCCTTCGACAAAACGCTTTCCAGCCTATACAACCCCCTTAAGTTGTATACTCTTGTACATAATCGTTGTACATAATCGGCCGTTGTACAAGGCCGATGTACATAATCGGCCGTTGTACGGTACCCCCAAAAAAACGACCTTACTATTCGATCGAAATTGCCTCTGCGGGCATATTAGATCTACCTTATATAAATCATTATTAAATTTTACTCCAGATTTTTTAGCTTTGTTTGATCAATTCCAAGTTAGAAAGCAATCAGTTAATTTAGTTATCCTAAAACTAGAATTCCAACAAGTCATCACAGTGGCTAAATTTTGAAAAGGCAACAAAAAATATTCGCCGAATTTTGAAGTTCTGAATTTTTCTTACGTTTCGGGTTTAAGATACCACGCCCCATAACGATGTCGTTTTGGTGTCGCAACAATTTTGTCTTCCTGCTTTAATTGAGGAGACGCAGTAACCGCATTCAAACCAACTTGCAGGCGTAATTCTAAAATAAAAATTGTGATTTAAAAAAAACAATGTCACATAACAATTAATGGAAAAGTTGGAAAGGGAAAATTTTTATTCGATACTTTGGCTGCCATTAACGCTTGGAAAAACGTAAAAATATATTTTCCAACTAGTTTTTGTTATAATTTCGCTCTATATGATTATGGTTTTTGAAATTATTTTCAGTCAAAATGAAAAATCTGCTTAGACGCACAAAAATTTTGAAATCAAAAAAGTTTGTAGATTTTCGCCCTAAATACTCAAACGACAGTAGTCCGGAATTGTTAGTTCTGATATTTTGAACATAATGGCTAAATTGTAACTTTCGGAAATCGAAAAAACGGCTTTGCATTGGCACATAGCTTGACAATGTATATCATGGCTAGGGTTAGGCCACTGGGGATTTCTCGATTTTCAAGTTGGTTTCAGTAATTAATTATTTGTTGGTTAATATGTAATCGACCCTAACTAAGAATAATTTGACCATTAAAAAATCTCAGACCACCACTGGGTGGCGGAAAAACACTTTCAAAAATGGAAAAGTGGAAAAATTTTGGTGAAGTATGCCTAGGCCTCCCGAGCAAAAAATGAGGTACCAGATAGCAAGGTCGTATACTGTATGCCCCCGAATAATATTAGACTATTTTTTAACAAACGCACAATAAAATTCTGATTAAGAAAATATTTTTTTTCGATTCCGCTCTGACCGCGCTCCGACTTTTTTTTAAAAAAATGAAAATTTCAATCGATGATAAAATATGGTTTAAACATGCGATTTGGCCAAGGTTTCTTGCTACAGCCCATAAAACTTATTATCATGCTGTTAAATCCCAAAATTTCGCACAAATTCCAAATTTTACAAACATTTTTAACAGAAAGTGAAATTACTGTTGATTCACACTAGCCTGGTACCTGTCGAGGGCAAAAAAGAGACTACGAGCGGTTTAAAAAATCCGAGGAGGAAATTGACTATCAAATTGTCTCGCCATTTGTTTTATGGTAGATAAGATCTCACAGAACATTTTTGAATCTTAATTGGGGTCGAATTACCCTGGTGGCCAAAAATTGAACAACGTTTGCGAGATTCCAATCCCAGTGGCCTAAAAAACCCTAATCATGGCCCAAAATTTTAAAAGTTTGTATGTATCAGTTCGGAACTATCTGACCATTCCTTAAAAAACAGACCTAATTTTTACAAAGTAATCAAAAATTTCAGAATAAGATTATTTTTCTTGGTTTTTCTATAAAAATTTACCTGGTGGTATAGAACTCAATTCAACGACATGAACAGAGCTTCCCATTTGTTTAGACTGCGAATAGCCTGAAGCAAATAAAGCTTGAATAGTATCTTCCCCTAACGTTGGCCCATCATCACCCAGCATTTTTGACCATTCGACGAAACCAGCGGAAATTTCTTTAATTTTTTTCTCATGTCTTTCTAGTTCAAGTGTTTTTATATTATCTGTTGTGTTTCGCTTTTTGCGGAAAAGTTTATCGTACTGGATGCGGTCGGGACTCGATTTTTCACTTTTAACTGCGGCGGATACATTTGTAGAATGAGAAAGTTCTGAATATAAATTTTATAAAGATTTAAGGAGGTTGTAGGGGCGGGAAATTAATGTATTTTATTTCAAAAATGTAAAAAAATTCGAAAAAAACAATTTCCGAATTTTTTTTTGAAGTCAGGTATCTTTTTTTTTAATGCAACCCACCCTTGTCTCATGATTACTCCGAATGTCATAAGAGATATCGACAAACGGTTTTTTCTATCATGTAGCCAAGTAATTTGTGACATGGAAACTTTTGTTTATTTCACAGTAAACCGGTTCACCGGTAATTGATTATTTAAACCGAAAGTTCAGGTGTTCGAATCTCAATAGTACAATTTTTTTTTCTTCTATTTTATGAAAATGTATGTCTTATTGATAAAAATCGGTCTTTTTGTGGTTACGGATTACCAGAAGAGTGGAAATAGCAAAATTTCAATTCATTTATTAATGGAAAAAAAATTTTACCAAAATTCCTATGTTTTGCCTCAAAAAAACCGGTAATTCCAAATGTCTATTACCGGTGACCGTTTGACTTGAAAAACAACAAAAAGTTTTCCATGTCACAAATTTACTTGGCTTCATGATAGAAAAAACCGTTTGTCGATATCTCTTATGACATTCGAGTAATCATGAAAAAAAAGCTACCTCAGACATTTTTCCTAAAAAATCAGATCGAAGGTCAAATTCTAAAATGCTTTCATTGCATAAAAATGCTGAAATTTGTAAATTTTCATAAAATATTTTGAAAAGTCTATTTTTTAACTGGTAGACACGATCGAAGCATTTCTGAATATGGCCTAAAGGTCTGATTTTTTTTAGATGAGTCACTTAAAAAATATAGTTTGGTTTTTGTACATTCGATCTTTCTGAAAATTTGGGCCATAATATATCGATTACGCGACTTCCTGGTCGTTATTTGCTAGATTTTTAGCCAAAATTTTTAAATAATTCGGCTTTTGAAAACAACTCATCCGATTATATTCTTAGACAGCTCAAACTGAGCACAAATATCTTGTTGATAATAACATAAAAAATTGGTCTATCGGACAAATTTATTTTATCCTTTTTTCTGAGATTTCTGAAATTTTTTATTTATTAGTTTTTCTTAAAAAAATTGGAAGCAATNGTCGGATTTGGAGCACAATTTTTGTATATATATATATTTTTGTATATAGCTATCTAATAATGTAATCGGATGAGTTGTTTTCAAAAGCTGAATTATTTAAAAATTTTGGCCAAAAATTTAGCAAATAACGACCAGGAAGTCGCGTAATCGATATAACTTATCAAGCTACGTATTACTGCAGAGCCGTTTTTTCGATTTCCGATTTTTAACCGATAATTTTCGATGTTTTTTTTGCGAAAAACCGATAATTTTTTGGCAAATGTCCGGTGAAAACCGGAAATCGAAAAAACCGGCTATGCAGCGCAACGTAAATCGACAAGTTATATTATGTGACTCATCTAAAAAAAATCAGACCTTAGGCCATATTCAGAAATATTTCGATCGCGTCTACCAGTTAAAAAATCGAACTTTTCGAAATATTACCAATTTGGCCTGACCTTAAATTTGGCCTGACGCCGTTTTGATCTATCTTAAAAACGGACCATAGGCTACAGTCCATATCCTATAGGACTATGGTCCATATGTCTGTTTTTTATGAACAATTTTTATAAATTGCTTAACAAATTCACATTGTCTGATTTGAAATTATTTAAATATTTTGGAATTTTTTTTTTAAACTTTTGTTGAAGTAAACTGGCTTCGGTAAATCATCATTGATTTCAAATTATAGTGATGACTCATACTTTACAGGCGTGTTTTTCACTCAAAAATCAACCATATTTAAATAATTTAACATGATAAATTTTGATTTGTTTTTTCAATGATTTTAAAATATTTTGCTATCTAAAAATAAGAAAACTGTTACATATTTTTAAGAACGACAAAAAATTGGAAGATTTATTTTTCGGTAATTTTAAAATAAAATATATTTTTGTATTTTACCTGTCCGTGTTTGAGATTGGTGACTACTGAGATTATCAGGTGTACTCTCGCCATCAGCAATATCAATTAGATCAGGATCGAGAATATCAACAATTTCTTCATATAGTTCTGGGCTCAAACCATCTTCCAGCGTTGGAAAAAGAGCCAAAGGATGACTCAGAAGATTTCTTTCAAGTTCAGCAACGCGCCTTAATTTTTAGTTAACATTTTAGCATTGCTAATAAAATAAAAACCTTTGTTTTCGACTGGCAGCGGGTATTCTTTTTGAGTAATATAATTCTTCTGGGGTTAATTTTTTGGTATTAGACGATCGAGATATAATTTTTTCGTTTCTGGGTTTTTGATTCGTGATAAAATTGGGTTCGGGACCTCGAGTAGGACGAACAACCCAATCTGGAAAATAAAATCAGGTTTGAACACTTTGGAACCAACATTTTAAAATCCAGTAATGATGGAACCATGGTGAAAAATTTTCCGAATAATTTTATCATTATTGAAAAAACTAATTATCTGAAATAAGAAATTCTGAGCTGAAAAATGCAAAAAATGTCCACTGCAAAAAGTACAGCTTGTAAAGACACCTCAGATTTTTATTAGTGATCATATTAGCTTTTTTCGATATCAACAAAAACAATTGAATTTTGAGCAAATAAAATGATAATAGCATAAAATGACATTTTATTCGTAAAGGTACATCTTTCGCATCGAAATGGCAAAAAAACGTTTGTTGATATCTGGTATCGTCTTCGAGAAAAATGACTGAGTAGGGCAGGTGGTGTTTAAAAAAGTTACGTTACTTTTTTTTAATTTTCCAAATTAAAAAAAAATGAAGATTTTTTGCGTTTTTGATGAAATTTAATAATTTACAATAATTTAACAAAAAAATAACGATGCGAAAGATACCGCCACCAATTTTATGGTGAACCTTTGGATATTTTTCTTATCAAATAAAATTATTCAAAATATTACCATTTTTTGGGTTTGGAGGCATCCCGTCTCTAAAATCGTCCATGCCATCTTTTACATAAGTCCAGTTTTTATGATTTAAAATCGGATTAACATCTTTTGAATATTTAGTTTTCAATCTCTCTCTATACCACGGGAACTTATCATTCAAACCCATCCCTGAAATTTATTTGTTAAAATTTTATTTTTGAAGATTGGAATGTAATTTTGAAGAAAATTTTGGCAGAAATAAATAAAATTAGATGTGAATCAAGCACAGAATTATTTTTTTAATTTGAAAATGTTCGGAAAATTAATTATATGATGGGAATTTATCCCATACTCATTCCTCTCTCTTCCAGCCAGTTGTTGATATCATCCATTCCTTTTCGATAATTATTGTAAAAACTCAAGCCTCCACAAACGTCGGTTGTTTGCCCTGAAAATAAAATTATTTAAAATCTAGAAATTATCAAAATATTTCATTTCGAAGAATTTCGAGTCGGAAAATATGGAACAAAAATTCGGTATTAATAGATATTTGGCTCTCAGACAATTTTAAAATGCGCCCAAGAATTTTTACATAAATTTGCGGCCGATTCAACTCAAAGCACCAAAATTTTATGTAAATAGCAACTAATCCAAGAAAATAAAATACCCTATAAATATTAATTTTTATGTCACGTTCGAAATTATCAGAAATTCCATTATAGTTTTTGTACATACTTTGTACGCACTTTTTTCGAAACCCCATGTAATTAAAATTATTGTTATTTTTAAAACTTGATATTTTAGATAATTTTTTGGGAAATAATAATCTTATGTCTCATAAGTTATTTGAAGATAAATTTGAATTATTTGAAAATAAAGCATTTAATTATCGGAAAATAAAAGATAAATGTATAATAACGTTGACAATTTGACATTTTTCCAAGGTAGATTATTGCGGCGCCGCGGTATCTTTTGCATCGAAAATCAAATTTCGTTTTTGTATGCTATTTGAAGAAAATACGATGCGAAAGATACCAAATATTCCGATATCGAAAATTGGGATCCGAATTGTTTTTACGTAACTCATATAAAAAATGGGTTTCTTACCAGTAGTATACTGGACACCAGGACTTAGATTGAAAATAATTTGAGGAATTAGATCATTGCTAATTTCACCATTTTCGACTCCATCAAGAACTTGTCCGAGTCGTTTTTTGGGAACATTCTGAGCAGCCCTCATAAACATTTCTTCGCCTCTTTCGCCATAATTCGCTATCGAAGTTTTATTGTAAATAATACCAGGGGCGATACAATTCACTTGAATACCCTGCGGAGGCTAATTTTATCGCATTTTCAATGCATATTTTTATAACTTAATTTTTTGATTATAATTAATTATTCTTTTTAATAATTTTTAGAATTACTTTATTTCTAAGTAAATCCATCTATAGTTACTCATTTCTTATAAAAAAATTTGGGAATCGAAACATACCACTGCCCTTGTTGGTTGCGCGCCAAAGCTGAACTCCGGGAACGCAAAAGATTGTTTTCTTGTTTTTCCTGCGGGTTTTCCGCTTTTCAGAATAAAAAAATTTATATTCAATTGATTTTATCCATCCGGTCGTTTTGACCTTATAGACACCGTATATAGGGTGCGCAGCGAGAAACCCACAGACTAAAAAGAAGAAAAATAAATTTGGCGTTCTAGGAGTAATCGCAATGGCGCGTCACCGAAAAGGGCGGTGGTATGTTTCGCTTCCCAAAATTTTATTTTGTTTAAAAAGGGATAGTTTTCATGTAATGATAAGCTGTGGTAACTTATTTGGATTAATTATTTTTTGTATGGAAAATATACCACAACCCAATAAAACGATTCTGGAATAAAAAAACAGATTTGTCTGGAGACAATTTTTATTAAAAATTCTACACTTATGAAATAATGAGATTAGTCCCAATCCTTATCAGCCCACTCAGCCCCCAAACACATAGACATATTTTTGACGCCTTCTCTTGCTGCGGCAGAATGTGACTGGCCAGCCATTCCCATGCCGCTTATAAGGACAATATTAACAATATTTCCTCCATTTTCACCCATATATTGATGAAAGCATTCTTGAATACAATTCCAAGTTCCATTTAAATTTGTATCTACGACAGCATCAAATCCCTAAAATGAGGATGATAATACTGTGGTTCCTGTCTATAGAGACAGTTGAGATTTTCCCAATTTGTTCCTATAGAGGCACGGACTAAAATAAAAAAGCGTAGGTTTGGCCATATTTTCCCCAAATTATATTTCATAGAGGATGTCCTCATATACAGAAAACACAATATTTGAATGAAGTGTATTTGAAACATCAAATCGTATTTGTTTTCCTACTGAAGTATTTTGCAATTTCTGTCTTTAAAGACGCATTCATTATGGAATTTTGTGTCAGATATGATATAATATTATTATATAATATTGGTTATTATACAAATATGTATGAAATATAATCTGCTTCATTTTCATACTAGTTTAATATTCTGGTAGCTATTTCGGTACTTCAAATTATTTATGATATAATTATACATGTATATCTTAGAAAAAAAAGTACCGAAATAGCTACCAGAATATTATACTACATGTTATACTACATAAGGTATACTACATAAGGTATACAGTATACCGTATACTACATAAGGTTATATGTAACATATCATATAATATGTTACATATCTAAAATGCTCCCTACTGCGCCTTTTACCAGTAGGCGTAAGTGACCAATGAAATAGCGGGATTCTTGAATTCAGTCGACAATCGAGTATTCTGATTGGACACTGGCTCATAGTTACGCCTACTGGTGTAAAAGGCGCAGTAGGGATCATTTTCGATATAATATGTAGTATAAAAATATTATTCAATATTGTATAATTTTAAACTACTGTATATTATGAACAAATATAGTTATTGGTGCATAATTGACAGATTGATGGTAATAAGTCATTTATAATCATAAACATGCGAATAATTCCTTTTTTCCATTTATATCAACGGTTTTATATAAGTTACATGTAATAACATGTTATATTATATAATAATCAATATTATGTCTTATTCATGTTACACTAACTGTGCCCTTATCCGAACTTAGGAAATGCCTATATATTTCCTAATTTCGGATAAGAGTACAGTTAACTAACAACACAACGATGGTTACAATGCAATATCATATTTATTTATATTATATTTTTAAGAGACATGGCCGATTCGTTAAAATAATGTTATAAGAAATATATCGATTACGGGTGCTCCTGGCACATATTAGCTACTTTTTAGCCAAATTTGTTATAAAATTCGGCTTTTGAAAACGACTAATCCGATTAAGTTTTTAGATAGCTGAAACTGAGCAGAAATATTTAGTGAATATTAAAATAAAATAAAAATGGTCCAAATCGGCACATTTATTTTTTCTGAGATTACTGAAATTGTTTTAATATCAGTTTCTATTAAAAATTGGAAATAATGATCTGATTCTGACCATTTTTTAATTTATTTTCTCTGATATTTGTGCTCAGTTTGAGCTATCTTTCGATCCTTAAGGGGGTTCTATAGGCAAAATGGACTTTTTGAATTGCTTATTTCTCTCGGCAAATACATAGGAAGTGAATAAAACATTCTGATAAGTTAGCTCGTAATCTCTGGAAGACGTTTTAAATTCTATTTTTAAGATAGCATGTTGAACCAACCGGTAAATGAGGTTAACCAGGAGCAAAAAATTTCTTGAAAAAGTCGTATTTTTTTTCGTCCTATTTTGGAAATGTTTCAAAATTTGACATTATCTGCGAAATTCAAAGCCGGAAAAAATTGTTGTCGATTTTTTTTAATTTTCTTACTAAAAAGGTATCAAAGCTGGCGAAAGGGACTGTTTTTTGCTATTTTGGCCATGGAAAGTTGTATTTTTTTTNTGGATTTTACAATTTTGATCTTCGCGTATTCCTGTTAATTATATAAAGAGATAAAAATTTCAAAAAATTCCATATTTTGGATGGTTTTTTATTAAAATTCGAAATAAGCTTATTTTGAGTATATAGGTTCTATAGGCATGTCGTATCTTTCTAACTAAACGAGAGGTCCTGATTTACGATTTTGAACTCAACGTGGCTTTTTAGTCATAAAAACTAAAAAATCGGAAAAAATGGCAAAATTTTTGAAAAAAGTATTAACATTTTTTCTGAGTGTAGAAAATAAAAAATGTTTTCTGGTTCGCGCCGAACGGTAAATATTGGCCATAGTTTATAATACCGTTCCAGAAACATTAAACTTACCAAATCGTTTGGTACACTTGAAAATGTCATACGATGACATTGATGTCAAAAAATAAATTTTCAAATCGTACTCCTGGGAGTTAAAAAATTAATCGTTACATCAGACACAACAATTTTGTTGACAATTATTACAAAAAAACTAGTGTGTACGCAAAATGTTGCCATGTAGCATGAAAAAAAAATACAACTTACCATGGCCAAAATAGCAAAAAAACAGTCCCTTTCGCCAGCTTTGTACCTTTTAGTAAGAAATTATTTACATTACAAAAGATATAGGCTGCCTATAGAACCTCCTTAAGGACTTTATCGGATGTGTTGTTTTCAAAAGCCGAATTATATAAAAATTGTGGCTAAAAAAGTAGCTAATATGTGCCAGGAGTACCCGTAATCGATATAGCAAATAAAAAAGCTTCAAAATTTAATTAATTTTCCGGAAAAAATATTGAAAAATTTTTGGACTTGTTTTACCAACAATTTTTATACCAATTCTTTTTCGGAAAATTTGTTTTTTCGAATTTTCACGGCAACCCCCAAAATACTGATTAAATCTGGAAAGTTTTCAAATATTTTGCAAAGCATAAAAATACCTTTGCGTTAATATTCTCTGCTGGCGACCAAAATTGACCCCCACCATTATTAACCAATCCATCTACTCTACCAAATTTCTCAATAGTGCTTTGAACCATTTGTTCTACACTTTCTCTGTCTCTGATATTACATTGGAGCCCGACTACTTCTGCACCATCGACACAATAATTTTGGAGCTTTTCTGCAGCAGCATTGATAATTTCAACATTTCTGGAAGCTATCACGACCTTACTTCCTAACTGGGCCAATCCTAAAAAATGTTACTGTCAAATGTGTCTATGAGAACAAGCTGATTTTTGGGTTGCCAGTAAAAAGCCAAAATAGTAAAGGCCAAAAAATCAATATTTTGTATTTTTTAGCTGTTAAATTATTTTAAAGCAGGGGGTATGCGACTCTGATTCGACATTTTCACGCTGAAATATACTGAAAACTAAGAGCTCATGAGAAAAACCGAAAATGCTTATTTGTAGATCTATCCTTAATATTGCGAAAAAGTACATCACAAATTATTTTTGACCANAAATAACCGACGATTTTTCACAATTTCAGACTTCAAAATCTATCTCCTCCGAGGATATATTTGCAAAATGGCTCAAATTTTTATTAAGTATTCCTCAGAACATATGTGAGAGATTATCACGATCTTTTTGCAATTTACAGCTAAAACTCGAAATATGATTTGATAAAGTGATTAGAAAGTTGGCTTACGTCTAGACGATATTTTGAAGTTTGAGTGGTCAAATTTAAGAAAACGTTATTTTTTAAGTTAATTTTTTAAAAAATCCTTAAAAAAAATCGAAACAATGCGATGTTAACTAGGGTTAGCCCCTTGTTATGATTAGGCCTATTTCGCGCCTATTCTGCCACGTACATTTTATCGTACAATTTTTGTTCATGCTGTCAAAAATAATTAAACAAATGATTTTTTTGCGTAAAAAGGTGATGCTAGTGTGATGTTAGGACCAGCCTGAATTATTGTTAAAATATTTTCTTCATTTCTGATTTTTTTACACAAAATTTAAAATTTGGAGCATTATAAAAGTTAAATCAAACAAGGTTTTAACTTGATAAAAATGGAAAAAAATGATCAACTTTTTAGATATTCTCTGGCCAAAAATTTTCCGAAATACACACCATTTTCTGAAACTTTGGACCATTTAAATGGTGTCGAATTAAATTTCACGCCCATGGAAACTGCTACACATTTTCTTCATTTTTGGCGTACTAAATTTGAAAACGTTAAAAATAACCTTTTAACCAAAAATTTGGCTTCGGCGTTTAATGAGCAGTATTTTTTA